>VWYO01018496.1:110900-153250 GCA_013400275.1 Rhadina sibilatrix | reverse complement strand
AAAAAAAAAAAAAGATCAAGTGGCCTCCAGAGATCCATTCCAACTAAAAGTAGTCTGTGATCCCGTAATTTAATTTTTTTTTAGATATTGTTCTTATTTTTATGTGATATGGTTTATCATTCATATGACATATGCAGAAATTAAATAGAAGTGGAAAATCACAATAAATCAGTACTTGGAGACCAGCTCTAGATACATAATTGCTACTTGTAAAGCTTTCCAATAACTTCCAAGTACCGTGGAGTCACAGCTCGCTGTAGGACTATATTAGAGTGATCGGATAATTTGGCAAAGTGCAATCAGGAATTATATGAAAGGACATGAATCTAAAAGTTACAAATGTAACTCCCATATGTTAATCAGGGTTGTGCTCTGGAGTTCAGTTTCTCTGGAAAGGACCCATGATAGCTACACATGTGGTAAATAATAAGGTAATAATGAATTGACAAGAAAATTATACTCAGACACATAAACAATGAATTACTGAATGTAAGCAGAGCTGCAGAAATGTAATTACTAATGAGATATCAATGCAATATGGAAGATATTTTTCAAGTAGGATTTGGACAAATTGTATAGAACTTCAAAGGTAATTAGAAGTACGAGTAAACTAAAATTTTCAATCATTTTTGTGGGAAAGCTGAAAACCAAAACATTTTACTAATTTTTTCTCCAAAAATTAATTTAATCAGTTTTGCATCTAAAAATGGTTCTGCCCTGCAGAACAACATGGTGGAATGTTTTATGCTATGGTCTATCATACTGCAATTATCTGATTTGATATAGTTTAAAGGTAGAGAAATTTCAGTTCTTATACACTTTTCTGCAAAGAGAGAAGGGCTGACTTTATACATGAAAATCTACCAAATGCAGTAAGGACTCCTTTTTCATTTATTTGACTCATTGTCTTCTACTTGGTCAGGTTTTATATCAGTGTTCTGTGCTCAGGCACAGTTCTTTACATTCTAAAATATGTGATCAGTTTGAGCAAAACAAAACAAAGCAACCATTTCCATAAGAGAAAACAATTTTGGTGTAACAAAAACTTTTTTTCTCTCTGTTTATAGAGACTGCTAAGACGGTGCTTCTTATTCAGACACTGTGCTGTAGAATCTTTGAGTGAAACATCTTTTAATGGGGGCAGCACCCATGGGAACAGCAATCAGGAGCAGCAAGTTTCTGTAAACACCTTCAGCACTTAGCTCACATCTGATTTTAGCTTCACTGTAGGATGGCAGAGTTGCATTAGTCAGGACATTGAAATCAGAGCCCATATTTATTTTATTATCTCTGTTTTCTCCACCTTCAGTCAGCATGTCTTAAGTACTTCATAAGCCCTCCTGGCTTGTGGCAATCCTTGAGACTCACATGAGTGTCTCTATTACCATCCATAAATCCAATATCTGCCTGAACTTGAATTCATTAAACTCACACTTGCAGCTAACCTGTGAGCCTTGCACTCATTGGTATTTAAACAACATAGTGTGCCTTTACTTTTTTCCCCTGGTGCTAGTAAAAACTTTTGATTTCAGGCGCTATGGCAGGTACAGTGTAAGCAGTATTTCCAGAGGATCTAAGGGTACTAGGAAATATTCCATTCCCTAGTAGATTTCAACGTACTGTTTTTCTTAAGTTTCAACAAGTCACTGGGAATTCTTGGTAGTGGGTAAATATATTTTAATCTCAATTATTGTTAAAATAATAATCATATTTACTCAAGTCATTGTAGAGATATTCTTAAATACCCTTTTAAGGCAAAAGAACTTAGGGCATTTTGCTTGTTCGATTGACAGCCAGTACAAATCTCCCATAGCTGATTTGCACATTAAGTAAAAGAGCACAGACATTTGCCCTGTACTCCCACTTCCCCACCCCACCTTTCCTTTCTTTTGCCCTCTGAAGAGGTGATGGGCAGCACAGGAGTCTGAGTGTGTGCCATGGTTTTGCTGCCTGTACACAGCAGTTTCCTCTTGCTCTGTTTGTAACAGGATTTGCTGCTTTATCCCTTTGTGTCTTTAACACTGTGGGTCACCCACGGCCATAGGCCCCTGGAGGCTCTTCCTACCTCCTCCAGCATGGAGTGCCACCCTAAAAGTGTGTCTCTGGTCACATGTGCTCCTCGACCAAGTGAAGTTTCGGTTCCCAATGGTTCATTTTCCTCCACTGTTGTTTCATTTTCTGCACAGTGATGCTTACATCCACCAAGAAACAGACAATCCAGCTGCACAAGGTATCACTCCATCTTTACCTGAAGGGAGTGACCATGGGGTTTTTAACAAATGGATCTGGCAAACTACTGTCTGGCAATTGCTAGTAGGGCAAGAGAACTGCTAGAGCAATTTCCAGACAAGCCATTGCCCTCCCCAAAATTCCTTGGTGCTGAGGATAGAGCAGGACTAACTGTAGAGGGAAAAATATGGCAGGCCACAGCTACTCAGGTAGCTTCAGTTCATTAATCCTGTTTCCAATGAAACATCTTATTTAATTGCTTCACATTGAAGTTTCAAAATCTTGCTAATATTAACAATTTTCAAAACTATATATTGAGTCATTATAATAACAAAAACCCTTTCTGGAAATATATGAGTATGGTACATTAAGTTTTGAGCTATTTCTTCATTGCCCAAGCTATAAATCCTTTAATTCTGCTATGGATTCCTCTGAAACCAGTGCATTATGTTAATAATTTCATGCCTTCATTGCTGACAGCTGTTAGCCAGATGACAAGAAGTATCATCTGATATAAAAGGAATATTTCCTGCTACTAAAGTAATATAAGTGATATATTTGTCAATGAAATGAAGTCAGATAAGTCCCTTATCACACATTTTCCATTTTAAAAAAATGTTCAGAATAGTGCCTTTGACACAAAGCCCAGAACAGCAAAATCTGTCCTGGTGTCCAGGTACATTTTATCTGGTCAGATTTCAGGCAGTGGACAATGTTATTTCTTAAATCTTGAGGAAGTTATGTTAAGAAGAGTAAATTTGAAAGAAAGCTGCTTCTTTATTTTGAGTTTGGTGAAATGATGCACAGAATAAACGGTCCAAAAGACATGTAAGGCAGGAGTCTCATGTCCTCTAATACATCTGCCAAAAGATCTGTAAATGTCTCAACAAATCAAACCCCATTCTGTTCAAGAAAAGAAAGCCACTGATCAGCATTTTGAACACAGCATTTTGAACCAACTGGAGGGTTTTGGGGTTTTTTTCCTCTAAAGAGGATAACTAAAAACATGCTGTGGGGACAAAGTCTTGACTCATGAAACTTGCTCTTTGGAAAGAGAATATGACTAAAAATTATTAGAGATAAATCCAGTTATTAAACTGTAGATGTATTCTAGCTATCTATCTTCAGCTTTTAGACCTGATGACTGTTGCTTATACTCCCCTTTCCTTAGGCTCTAACACATCAATATTATGCCTAGGGGCTGTTTTCACCACGGGGAAAGAAGATTTTCAACAATTGAGAGATTTTCTTATCCTGCTCAGAAGAGGGTAAAAAAAGAGAACCTAGCCACCTCTGCATCCTCTCCAACTCTTACCATTTAGAACTTACTTCTCATTTAAAAGGGATCAAAACACTAATCCCAAATTTACAATATTTACTGTGCTCATCTGGTATAAAGGACGATGTGGCCCATTATGATTGCATCCCATAAGGAATGTAGGAGGTCTGTGTTGCATGGTCCTATGCTTGCACACAACAGCAGGAATTTGGACTCCTCACTTTCCTTCTGGGGTGACCCTTCAAATAGCCTTCCCTAATTGTATTATTTTTCTACTACAGACGTTCAAACATAGGATTTTCTTTCCAGAAGTGTTCTCTAAAGTAATTTCAGACCTCTCTGTTCTGCTAGTAATCAATAATCACACTAGAATTGTGAAAAGAGTTTTAAAACGGTTGCAAATATACATTGTTAACCTGCTTATGTATGGAATACGGACTGTGGACTGGAACTTGAAGAGATCATACAGAATTGATCTCCCATGAAATAAGGTCTTCCATTTAAACAAGTCATCTAGTTTCTGCTTCACTGAAATTCCTATTTCACCTGACTTTGCATGCCTATGATGTAGTTATCTCAGCTGTGTAGAACACCAAAACCTTCCAGTGTGCTTATATGGAAAGAAAAATTCATTCACCTTACTTGTGTCTCTACTTTAGTGTTTGATGAATCGCTTGAAGAAACGCCATTTATCCCTTTTGACTATATAGAAAGCTTAACTGAAATGTAGACATGTATATATAACAGTAGGATTTGCATTAGGAAAGATGAATCCAGCTTCTAATCTTCCTCCAAGTTCAGTGAAGAGAGTTACATGCATCTGGAAGGTGATTAATGTGGATATACCTTTTTCCATGGTACAGTGTATTCTCCTTATCTCTGTCTTTCTCCATTACCTTTAACAAGCACGTGAAAGGAGAGACAGAAACATATGATTAAAGTTAGATGAGATGAAAACCATTTTTGCACTTATTTTCTAGTTCTCCTGGAACACATCATCATATCCATGAGTGTAATGCACTACAATATATTGCCCATATGCTTCCATATCAATTTGAAATCCTTTTCTTAAACTACTCAGAAGATATTGAAGAAAACCTAATCCTTTTCTAAATGGGTGTAGACTAAGAGGAACTTGAGTTTGACTTGATTGTGTGTATATGGCATGACTTCCAAGTAGAGACTCAAGGTAAATTTCCACAGAGGAAGAATCCAGTGCACTGAGTTACGACTTAGAGAGTCATAATTGAGAGATTATAAGTCATACCTCTAAGTCATGGTGGATTTTTATGTTTGGACACAGTATTCATAGCATTTTTTTACTTTTTTTAGTAAAGTTTCAGCGTGGTGACCAGTGTAAAATTCACAAATCTTGAGAACAAGAGCACTTTCTTTCACTCCCAACACAACCAGTAAGAAAGATCATACAGGCCAATTTTAGTTCTTGATGACAGCTGTGAAATCCTACTGAATGCTCAGAGGTAACTGTGGAAATCATTTGGCATGTAGGATCTTATTTTTTATTTTTAAACTTTTTTACACCTCCCTCTGAAATTGCCATCTCCTGGCTCCTGTTAGGCAGAGGATATGCAACTTTTCTAACCTATCATTTCATATGAGTAGTAATGATGATTGACATGAAAACAGCACAGCTTGTCTATTAGCACCAAACTGAATTGGCAAGGATGTCAGTAAGATTATATAGTTATGCATCCACATGTGTTCAAGGGAATATATATGTGTTTAAAATAACATATCCAACATAAATCAATGAACTTAAGGTTTCTGTGCAATTTCAGTAAAAGCTCAGGATCAGAAGAGTGAATTTTGAAGCAGAAGTAATCTTTTCTATGAAGATCTCTCCTAATTTGATCGTCATATCAAAATCATGGAATCATGGAATCATGGAATCTTAGAACGCTCTGGGTTGGGAGGGGCTTAAAAGATAGTTCCAACCCCCCACCATGGACAGGAATATCTTCCACTAAACCAGGCTGCCCAAAGTCCCGTCCAACCTGGCCTTAAACACTCTCAGGGATGGGGCATCCACAGTTTCTGTTCCAATGTTACACCACCCTCACATAAAATAATTTTTTCTGACTATCTAATCTAACCTACCCTCTGTTTGAAACCATTCCCTTTTGTCCTGTCACTGCATGCTTTTGTAAACTGTCTTCCTTTTTCTTTTTGCAGGTACTGGAAGGCTGCAATTAGTTCCCCTGAACAGACTTGCTAGCCCCTGTCAGCACTGCTTGTGTGCAGCAAGCAGGGACAAGAGTGCAGAATAGGCTATAACTCAATGGTTCTTTCCACTTGTGACCATTTACAATGGAGGCTTTGAGTCAGAGGTAAAATATTTTCTTAGTACTTGTATCACAAAGACTTCAGCCTTGGTACTGTGCAAAAAATCAAAACACAAGTAGATAACTCAGGATTTTTTGACAACAATGTCTGTTTATGAAGCTTCAGGTTTGTGTTTACATTACAGATTGGTTTTACATTACAGATGCAGTCCTTGACCCCCAGTAAGACTGGAGGTATGTAGGAATCCAGTGGAACAGACTTAGGGTACACTAATACTAGTAAACTTTTAAAGAGACATACAGAGCTTAAATATGTATTTTTATTGTGATTGTGGAGGGAGGAAAGTATTTAAGAGGGTGAATATTAAAAAGCAACATTTATAAACTGCTAAAATAACTACAGAATGTTGTCTTGCCAACCTCATTTTCTGCAATGGCAGAAGCTCTGTTGCTAAGTAATTAACAGAGCCAAAGAAAGACAAAAATAAAGAGAATCCTATTTCTAATTTCTCTTTAAGTAGCACTTATGTGGATATTAAATGGCAGCAGACACAGTTATAACTGTTCAATGTAATGTAACTCAGTCACTGAAGGGAGCCACCATGAAAGCATCATATAGTGAATTTCAGTCCATATGGCTTTATCTCACAATACACATCTCCATTTTCCCTGGACTTTGTCTAAAGGAGAAAATTACTTCCTTGCTCCATGTGATATGGTATTTAGACTTGACCTCTGGTTAGACCTGAGAACTCCTGAGCACCAGCTTTCCTGCTCAGGTCAGTAGAGAACCTTCTTTCAGCATCACAGTGGGATCCACCTCACTGCTTTGTCTACAGTTGCAGGGCAAATCAGTGATGAACTCAGGGATGAAATTCATGCACTTCTTTCCCATTTGGATGCTCTGAGCAGTTTCTAACAAACTGCTTTAATTTGTAAGCAGAGACAAAACAGAAGCAATCAGCTAGTCTTTGCAGCTGCCTGCATTCAGAGATATATTAAAAAAAAATAAAAAAAGCAAACCTGATAGCAAATCCAGCATTTACTATTGCAAAGGAATAAGATCTACTCTTCAGCATGCAAAAGATATTTCACTTCCAGCCTTGTTCAAGTCCTGCATTGGAGGGCACCCATCCATCCTACTGTAAAATTGAATAAATTAGTTAGTATTACTGTGGTGAAACTGTGGGGTCTTTAATTTCATCAGACTTACTAGATGACAGATATCTGACTACTTAATGACCTTGTATTTACTGAGAAAAAAAAGTCTGCTGCTGAAACGACAGAGATGTAATGGCATGAATTCATTGTTGATAACAGAGCTATAGAACAGCTATATAATATATGACTCAGATTTCACTGCTTTTTGACATTCAACAGTAACACTGCTAAAATATAACTTAAATAAATATCAGCAGTTAATCACAAGAGATGTAATGTTATAAGGGGAGGAAATTACCCTTTTCTATATGTTTTTCTTCACACAAAAGGAAAGGAACACAAAATAAGGAACAAAAACAAATGTCTGTTAAATTGCACTGTTCTATCTCACTCAAAAGAAGTAGAGAGATGTTAGCCAATGTTAAAGCAGGATGAAGAAGAAGAAGAAGAAGCTCAAGAGGGAGGATGAGGATGAGGATGAGGAGGAGGAGGAGGAGGAGGAAGAGGAGTGGAACTAAATTGCAATTAGAATACCTTCCTTCTCCAGCCTGCCACATATACCCTCAAGTAGTTTACCTAGTGGAGTTATAAGAATCAGTTTTAATAATTTATGTTAAATATGAAATATTTTTAAATTTTCTCTCTTTTAGGAGCAGATGACCTCCAAAATATTGGCTGTTCCAAACCTTAAAATTCTGAAAATATCTTTACATTTAATAAAGACTACGCAACATCAAAAGTGGAAAATCAGAGCTNCTGGTGCAGCACCTGGCATTGGGGAACCACATCCTTACATGTTACAAATGGCCATTTCTAATTGTTTTTTTTTTTTTTTTTGAGAATAACAGTTCCATGGTCATTTATGCTTGTATAGATTTTCCTCTTGAAGAACAAGGCACACTAAAATTCAGTGTCATAGTGCTTCTTGTGTTCTAAGTAAATGTCCTTTAAACACCATGGCTGATGGGGAACAGAGGGGTTTCAAAAGATGCTCAGAGGTGTCATGGAAGTCTGTGGATAATCAAAGGAGAAAATTCAGATCTGCCCACATTATATTTTACTTGAAAGACCATAATTTATGTCCATTTTTACTTCCCTGCTCATCCAGTTTGTTCTTCTCTTAAGAAGCCAAAAACAGAGAGTAAAACCTAAGGTAGCCCTGCTGTCTAATCTGTCAGCCATACTTCAGTAACTGGCCATGAATGTCAACAGTTAAGGAAGCCTGATCCAGGAGCAATTAGTCATAAATCCCATTACCCTGAGCAGATATCTGACATAGTGAGATTAAAAATTAAAAAAAAAAAAGAAAAAGATATCTAGCTACTGACTTTAGCACTAGCCCAGACAAGAAAGCTATCCAGTATTTCCAGTTTTAAAGACAGTTTGTGATACAGACAATACTTTTAAATACAATTATGTATGAAAAATTTGTGCTTATATTTTGTATGAGAAAAAGAATGAAGGAATGGAGATAAACCGTGAGACCCAAACAGGGGAATGAAGGAAATTTTAGGTGGAAGCAATATGCAAAGTTCAGTTTTTATACTTAATACAGAGAAAATAAACTAAACATCAGTAAAGAAAGGGACAGTTGTTCAGGGAACACATAGTATTTATTTTTCAGTATGAAAGCCACAAATTCGACCCTGTCAGCAATTATCAAAGGTACCAAATGCAAAGCTGCAAGATATAGAAACATTTTTTCCTTTCCAACCCCAAACCAAAATTTATTGAAGTGAGTCCCTGAAACCTGCTTCATCTCTGGGCAAATGTTACTTTTTTAATAGGAACAACCTCAGACAGAACAAAAGGGATTTATAAACCATGCAGTATATGGGTAATACCCTACAGAAATAACCAAAGCGCCAAATATGTTTTCTTTATATCATGTGGTGTGGTTTTATTTAGAAAATCTTTTTTTGCAGTGTAGTTTCAATAGGTTCTCTTATATCACTGGTTCATGGGCAGTTATTCTGTCTGTATGCTTTGAGCTTACTCTCTTTCAATCTTGCAACCTGTTGAAAACATATATAAGATTGTTGTATTCCTCTGGGGAATGGTTTTTCCCCCAGAACCCCCTAAAGCCTGTGGCCATTTAATTTGACCTTTCCTTCCCTTATCGTTAACCTATTGGCTCAGGGCCAGTTATCTATCCTGAGACAGAGTCTAGATAAACCCATGCTCTTCCTTGTTCACTCTCTTTTCCCTGGAACCCTTTGAGAATAAAGCCTTGGACTAATCCTGAGGTAAGAGCCTCTTTTGGAATCTTTTACCCTGTCTCCTGAGATATTCCTCCGAAGCCCCTCAAGAAACTGAGCTGGCCAGAGAGAGCCCAGGGGGGCGGGTGGGGGAGTATTTCATAAGATCTATAGTTTATTGTTTCTAAGAAAGACTACCAGTACTCATTTGAAACCATCTCTGAAAACATTATCAAGTACTGCTTTTCTTGATATTGTGGGACATAGCTGTAGGTTTAAATCTGGCCCTGGTTGCTGTTGACAAGCTAGATCCCACATGTACCTTGTCACTATGCCAGTATTTGCCACAAGCAACCTGAAGCTCATCCAATGGCTCTTATAGATTGTAGTGTGAAAAGCAGAGCAGAGATAATAGTGGAAGGCAACCTACAAAGTGTTAAGGTCATGGAGTCTGAATAAATATTAGCTCAGGCCATTGGAATTTCATTTAATGTTTTCATAATCTCTTTCACTTCTTTTGGGATTTCAGATGTTTGGGATTTCGGATGTTCATACACATGTGAATCACGAAGTGTCAACTGAAAATAAAACATTCTTACAGGTTACAGACACAGAAATATACAACAAACTGGAAATACAAGCAAGCATTAAAGGGTGTAAATTGCCAGGTATTATCAATTTATTTAAAGCATCATGCTTGATATGACAGCTCTGCTGATACAGAGAGATGTCTTGAGCAACTTTGCCCTCCTTTGTTCTCTCCTAGAGAACAACATTTTTCAGCAGAAGGTCAGGAAGGAAAATGCAGCCTTTAGCTTCCATGTGGTTTTCAATAAAGTGGAAATGGCATCTGTCTTAAATATGAAGTATGTTCCAAAAGATATTCTTAACAAAGTAAAGGATGAATCTACCTACTTCTTCCTTTAAGTTGAGAGAGGGATCTGGTGATTAAAAGAAGTGTTGCAGGCTGAAGCTGGGAGAGAGAAATAAAAGCTCAGAAACAAATGACAGTATAAGCATGTATTTGAAGTTTTGTTTTCGTCACTGAGCTTTGATGTAAGAGCTTTTTCCTCCACTTTACCTTACATTCCTCATGATAGAGAAGTCTGGAACAAATTGGAAAGAGATAAGAGATAATATGTGCTTGGGCCTCTTAAGGACATGGTTGTGGTCATTGGACGCATTCCCTCTCCAACCTAGGCAGTCATCTTCTTTAACTGCTTGATCCATGAGAAGAAAAGTCTGAAAGAGAGAGTTACAGACAGCTACACACAATTGATGCCAGTCAGTAGCAACTCCGTTTCCCCCAGAGACCTCTTGTCTTTACTGTAGCCTGTTATGCATTAACTGACAAGTGCTAACCAGACCTCACCTCCACCAGGCCTGGAATTAGCACCTTCCTGTCGAAAATTCCTCCTTTCTGTGCTTATCTCAAATTCCTGCTATGGCTGTGGCTTCTTGTACAGAGAATTCCTTCTGTGGCCTTGGCACTGTTTAAGACAGGCAATGGTGCTCCTAAAGTCCTTACAACAGCTCCAGCCGCAAGAAGCAGCAAAGGTGGTTCCAGGACATCATGGCTTTATCATTGGCTGGCCCTCAAATGTACAGACAGGCAAGCATATAATGTCATGAAATGAATGGATATTTATGTGGAATAAAACCAGCCCAATAAAAAGTGCAGTGGATAAATCAGAGCACTATAATGACATGGAACTATATTTCCAAGAATGTGAGTTACAATAAGACACTGAGATCTATTGCAAGAAAAGAATAAAGTAACAGTTATAATTCCTTTAAAATTTAGTAGTGAACCCTTAACAATATTAGCTGTCCTGCGATAATAAAAGTGTTTTTAACACTTTTGTTTTTTTTCCTCAGCAGGTAAAGGAAGTATTAAAAAAAAAATTAAAAAATTAGAAAAATGTTCAGCTATTTAGAAAGTTCGGAAAGTTTATGACCACATAGCCTCATTTGCTCCTCCCAGATTCCTGATTTGGAGTCTCCATTGAGAGTCAAAAGGAGCATGTCCAGGCAACTGTATTTTCATTCTGCCATTACTTCTTTCCCACCATTCTAAAAAAAGTCCTACTCAAGGATAGAAAGTGTTTCAGTCTTGGCCCTAAGCCAAAATAAAATCCTTCCTCTTTCCAGGAAAAATAAAAATCCTAAGCAGCAACCTGAACATTTTCACCTCCCCTCTACAAGACAAATTTCTACAAGCATAATGCAGCTAAGGGCAGAAGATGTTCTAGCAGCTTGTCAGGATTTTCTAGGACAAGGCAGGGAGAGTCTGTGCATCAGATGGGAAGTATGATAAATATATATGAGACTGAAGGAAAGGTAGAAGGGGGTAAGAAGGCAAATCTCTTCCACAGCACAAGACATTGAATTTTCATCTTCTGTTGTACCTTTCAACTGCCAATGCTGACAGAGGCAATCTCTCCTCTCCTGGCCCATTGAAGCTGATTAAACTGGACTCCTTATTCCAGTTTATTCAGATTTTTCCATCATATATATCCAGCTGTCTGCAGCAGAGGTAGAGGGGAATCTTTTTCATAACTCACAAAGAATAGACTCTAGAGATTCCTTTTCTGGGTACTCTCTCCTTTCCATTTTCTCTAAATCTATCCTCTTGGCAACCACAGAAGTTCTTCTCTCCCCTATCTCACACCTCTTGCATACACATAATCCAGGAACATTAATAGTCTTTACTTGCTCTGAAATGAGATAGCTCTTCAATTTCCCCCAGGTGCCCCTCCCTCCATCTGACCACAGAGGCTTAGAGCAGACACCTGCCAGGCACACTGGTGCTGAAACACTCATGCTCACTGTGTGAAAGAAGCTCTCTCTCCTACCATAAATACTTCTTCTAAGGCAGAACTTAGTCTGTAATGTTATGGATGCACATAGTGCATCTCCAGAGTGTGACCCCTGGAATCAATAAAAGGAATCAATAAAATTATGGAATCAGTAAAGGGAAGATTGGAAGCAAATGAGCAAATCTGCACATTGGGTTATAATAATCCTTAGATCTTATAGATTTTATTTGGTAGTTTTTTATTTATGCCTATAAAACTTGTTTCTGGAGGCTGGCAAAATAAAGTACTGTTCCACAGACTTCTCTAACTTTCACATTAAGAGGACTGGAATCCAAACATCTGCTGTGACAGGGAGACACATTTCTCTGTCTTAACCACAACCTTCTCTCTAATTAGTGTCTCAACAAGCATGAGCAGATTGGGGCAAGATTGCTGCTCCAGAGTCTGAAAGGGGAAAATATTTAAAGGTGAGGTTTTGCATGCAATTTTGCATATAACTTATTTCTGCAGATCTTTATATTTACTTTTCTGTTAAAATGTAGATAACACTGCAGACATTTTATGCCAAAATCTTCTGTTTTGCGACTACATCAAATTTCAGTTTTACACAGATCATGCATTATTTGGAGAAAAAGATTGAAGTGATAATAAGAAACTATTCATTTTATTTACAAATCCAAAGATATGTGATTTTTTCTCCCTTCTGACCATATTTCAACTGGCAAGATGGAATAACAGTATACCCTTTGGAATCTTTCTTCACTCAAGTACATATAATCATTACTGTCAGCCCATCAGGCTCCAGGTGAAAATAGGTTCTACAT
The DNA here is from genome assembly GCA_013400275.1 of Rhadina sibilatrix. NCBI lineage: Eukaryota > Metazoa > Chordata > Aves > Passeriformes > Phylloscopidae > Rhadina > Rhadina sibilatrix. The sequence continues at coordinate 140,437 of VWYO01018496.1, read as the reverse complement.
AAACTCTTTTAAGTCACATTTGATTAGACCCTTTTCTGTATGAGTTTGACATGTTTTATTATTTCTTATCACGGCTTCTGTAGTGGACTTCCCCAGAATAAGTCCTGTACCATAAATGACAAACGGAGTCTGACTTACATTACAGAGAACACAATGCTGAAAGTCTCCAGCCAAATAAGGTAAATTAAAAGTGTGTACTGTACAACTCTCTTATTTGAATAGAGGCTTTATTTTGAGCAACATCAACAAAAACCAGGAACACTTATCAGGCAGGAGAGGATAGGAAGTAACTTCTGTCCTGGGGTGGAGGTGGGATAGAGTATCTATGACAAGATAGAGGAATGTGATAACAGAAAGGAACATAGCCAGTAATAAACAAGGAGAAATGCATGTAGATTTCTCCAGCTTTACAGTGCAGGCTGTAATTAAAAGAAAAAAATATTTATAAAAAATAAAACCAATTATAAAACCATGGCTGAAACTTGTAAATGTTTATTTAAGAATGCCAATAATCACAAAGATTATGAGACACAGCTGGAAGCTTTATGGTGTGGGAACTGACAGTCATCAAAGAGGAATTTCTAGGCTTCAGGCAGCCTGTGAGAAAGCAGACTTTCACAGGCATCTGCTCTGGGGGAGCTGTGAGAAGTTATTCCAAACAATTTCTAATCTTACACCTGCTGTTTGTCCAACTTGTTTACTTGCAAAGATGTTTACAAAGAGGTGTTGGCTCTAAATGGCCAACCATGTTCAGTGCGTCAGAACAGTGTACAAAAAGGATGTGCCTTTTTAGTCCTCCAAGAAAATTTGGAGTTATATTGTTGTTACCGCCATCCTGAATACGATAATGATATTATGGGCCTTCTCTGTTAGAAATGTGGTTTTTTTTGAAAATTAATGCCATGACAGATTTTGCCTATTTCAGTGGCTTTCTTGCCATCTTTCCTTCTCCTCCCAAAGTATATAAATACAGAGAGGTAAAAGATTTCTTGTAATGCATAACTAAAGAAATCTTTTTGAGCAGCTGACTTCTTTGTGACTTCTCTTTTACGCTGTAAAATGACCAGAAAAAAAAAAAGTGTATTTTTTATTTCATTTGCCTCCTTCAGTGGCCTGAATAATCTTGGTATGTCTATCAACAGATAAGTCAAAGGCAGATTCTGCTATCATGTGATCAAACACTGCTTCTTCTCGTTGCCAAACAGGGAGCTGTTCACTGGAAATTTTAGGAGTTTCTCCTGTTTCTGTTCATTTACCAACATTTCAATAAAGTGCTATTTTAAACCTATAAAACAACTTGAGTTGATGTGGGGAACTATACAAGGGAAATGAAGATTTTGTGCTCTTCTCTGAGCTATATGAAGGAGTCCAGAGAAGAAGTTTAATGTCTAATTAGTCCAACAGCTTCCACAAGTTATTTCTCGCCATTGGCACTGTTTCAAGTTCACCAATTTTAACAAAAGTGTAACAAACAGGGCTGTGCCTCATAACTCTGCATTGGAAAACCTCTGCATTTGATAAGCTCCTTCAAAAATCTGGCATTCACAGCACCAACCTTGTAGAGCTTACACAAAGGGCTGTCAACCAGACCAAAGAGGAGTTCTGTAGTATCCTCTTTCTCTGGAAGGATTGCATGTACAGGCATGAATAGATCCAGAAGATTTTAAAATAGTAATTACTAGGATGGACCAGCAGAATTGTAAATGTGGCTGGAAGCAGTGGTGCATGCTTATTACAGTTATCAAGGACTTTTGTCTTGACAACACACATTTCAGAAACCCCTTTGCAGAGAGCTCATGTCTGAGACTACACTAGAAAATGATGTGTGTCCTTGGGGATGCTGAAAAGCTCACCACCAGCCAGAAAGTGATCAGTCTTTCACCCACAAGGATCTGACCGATGAGCCTGGAAGAACAGCAATGAGGCTCTATTTCAACCTGTCAGTAAGCCATTTCACTATTCATAGGCCAAACCTTTCTGAGACAATTTATGGGACCGGGAAACTAATGGAACATTAGGTATGAAGAACAAACCAGGACACAACGAGGGCCAGCTGCTCCCTAATGGACAGGGAATCAGGAGCCAAGCACAAAAAGAGCCATGTCTGACAGGATTAGGGCTGGAGACAGCCTGGAACCCAAATCATCAGCTAAGTCCATGAAGCCAAGCCGGAAAGTCACAATCAGGGTCAGGCCTGGTGATTATAACTAGGATCAGACACAGCTCAGCAATAACCAGGCAAACCTATGGGGACAAGGCAGATTTGAGCTGAAGCTGGTAAATCAATTTGTGGTTTAGGGTTGGGGTCTGCATCAGCAAGTGCGTGGCCAGGAACAGGCAACCTGAATTCATCTCAAGCAGGAGCCAAGGGTTAGAGTCTTAGCTTAAAACCAGCTCCTGTGGTTCACACTAAGGCTTCCCGCTTTCTTCACACAACAGTTTCAAGTCCAGAACCACCTGTTGTGCTTTCTGAAGCTGTACATGAGCTCAAGCAGCCAAAAGTTATTGGAGAGAGTCGATGCAGTCAGGGCTCTGGAGAAGAGACTGGTGATCTCTGGAGGAGAAGCAACAAGTTCTGTGCACATATGAACATCTGTGATGGATGGATCCTGCCTAGATATCTTTCAGGTGGACAGAAGGAGGAAAAATATAACAAAAAGGCTCCTTGCTTGAGACAAAAATGTGGAGGGATCAAACAATCATCAAACAGTCTCATCTTGGGAAGATGAGCTTAATTTATTGTCAATCATATCAGAGTAGGATGATGAGAAATAAAAATTAGTCACAAAAAACATCTTTCCTCCACCCCTCTCTTCTTCCCAGGCACAGCTTCACTCACAAATTCTCTACTTTCTCCCCTCAGCTGTGCAGGGGGATGGGGAACAAGGGTTGCAGTCAGTTCATTACATGTTGCCACTCCTTCCTTCCTCCTCAGCGGGAGGACTCCTCACACTCTTCTCCTGCTCCAGCATGGAGTCCTTCCCATGACAGACAGACCTCCATGAACTTCTCCAACATGGGTCCTTCCCATGAGATACAGTTCTTAGTGAGTGAACTGCTCCAGGGTGAACGAACCACTTCCAGGAGTGCAGTCCTTCAGGAACAGGCTGTTCCACCATTGTCCAAACCAGGATTACAAGACTTGCCAGCAAACCTGCTCCAGTGTGGGCTCCTCTGTCCATGGGTCCACCAGTCCTGCAGGAGCCTGTTTGAGTCCTGGCTTCCCACAGGATCACAGCCTCATTCAGGTATTTACCTGCTCTGGCAGGGGGTCATCCGTGGGCCAGCAATAAGCAAGCTTGTAAATTACGGCTTCTCTGGGTTTTTCACAACATACTTATGCTAATGGTAAATTGATAAGGTGGTAGTAATCTCTATACCTAAGAATTTTGTCTACTGTGGACATTTATTCACAGTAACACAATTGAGGGTAGTACACTATTCCAATACTGTAAAACATATTCAGATGGGCATATCTAAGCTAGTATAGCACTTTGTAACATGATTATAAAAAAAAGTTTGCACAGAACTATATCACTACATAAGTCAAGTTTTCAATTTTATGGTTCTGTGCAATTATTTCCAGCAAACACACTTCCAGGCAGGAGTTAGAGATATTTTAGAGATATGGCTTTACAACTAATTTATCAATTTGTTTCTGTGTTAGATCAAGTTAAAATTTTATTCTCTGGAGCTACAAATCAGTTTTTTTAAAACTTTCATAGCAGTACACAAATTATACCAGCTGTCATAGATTTTAAACTTTGGACCTGTAGCCCATAACAAAACGATTAGCCCCATTGGCTGATATTTTTGTGATGGGGGTGGCAACGGGAGAGTTGGATAATGATAACAAAACTAAAAGCAAACAAATGGTGTAAAAAACAACGGGAGAACATGAACACATTTCTATAATTTTGTTCCCTTTTCAATGTTATGGAGACTTTTTCAAAACCAGAGGAAGTGTGCAAAATGGCTCATTAAGTTGAGAGAGGAAATATTTTTTAAATACTCTGCAACTGCTGGTAATGAAATGCTGCTTATAAAATTGCAAGAGAAGATTCCTGCAATCAGTCATCAAAGTCCTCAAAAGAAACTGAACACCATAGAATAAGCAGGAAAAATCAGGCATGGAGTGGAACTGCCAAGAGCAGGAAGGAGAATGTGCTCCTCAATCTTCAACAAACTGTGAAGGCCTTGCTGGATATTCAAAGTTGGGGGCAGACTTAGCTGCAGTGACCATGAGATTGTGAAGTTCAGTATTGTGAGAGGAGGAAGCATGGCAGCAAGTAACACACAACCAAACGCTTCAGAAAAACTAACTTTAGCCTCTTCCGGGATCTTCTTGGAAGAATCCCATAGGGACAGATTCTGCAGAGTAGAGGAGTCAGAGAGATGGTTGATATTCAAGAATCACTTTATCCAATCACAAAAACAATTCTCTTGAGCAAGAAATAAACAAAGGTGTCAAGAGACCCACGTGGATGAATAAAGAACTCTTGTCATTACTCAAGAATAAGCAGGAAAAAGACAGGAGATAGAAGCAGGATCAGACCACTTGAATATAGAGAACGTAGAAATGAGACGAGGAAGGCCAAGGTCTGTCTGTGATTAAATCTGGCCCAGGATGTCAAGGACAAGAAGGGCTTTTTCAAATTACCAGCAAAAGGAAAACAAATGGTAATGTGGGCCCATTACTAAATGGAGGTGGATCCTGGTAACACAGAACACAGAGAAGTCAGAGTTACTGACTGCCTGCTGAATGTCTTCTTTGTGTTAGTTCAGTGACAAGACCAGCCCTCAGAGATCTCTTACCCAGGAGTACAGGGTAAAGGAATAGTGGAAGGAAAACTTTCACTTGAACAGTGAAAAAGAGGATGAGGGGTCTGGCACTTCTCTCTTACAAGTACAAGCTGAGGGAGCTGGGCCAGTTCAGTCCTGAGGAGGAACAACTGAGAGGGACCTCATTGATGTATACCAGTATCCAAAGGGAGGGTGCTAAGAGGAGGGATCAGGCTCTGCTTGGTGGTGTCAAGCAATAGGACAAGATGAAATGGGCAAAACTAATGAACAGGAAGATCCACCTGAATGTGAGGGATATCACCCTCCTATAAATAGTGTCTCATCCACAGAAGTTCAGGGAGAAAATGCTAACTGGTGAACTTCTGCAATTTGGCTCTATTGCTATTCTTTTATTCTTGTCTTCTCAACTTAGTCAATTGACCTATTTTGATATAGAGTTATATAGAGTTAGATAAACTCCTTTCTTCTTTACTAAAGAGGGCACCTAGGGTAACTACTTAAGCTGTCTCCTCCACTGTCAATCAAAGGGCTAGACTGATTGCAACAAAGTTTCAGTATCCATAATTTTCTAAATATTTACTGTATGTTTTTATCCGTTTTAACCAAACACCAAACACAGCCAGCTTCACAGATGGAGGCATGTAGTATTTCTTTACCCTGAACTGACTTTTTAGGTTGTTCACCTAAGTAATGTAAGTACCTAAGTAATGAAATAGTGAATCCTAGGTATGTAATAGGTGTATCCTTGAATTATTTGCACTGCATTATTTTTTCCCCTTGGAATTGTTTTTTGGGATTTTTTTTTGTTTTTATTTTTGTTTTTGTTTTTTTAATAATTCAAGAAATTAATCATTGTGACATAAAAAACCTGAAAATATTTGTGTACCTTCAGTCATACAGTGATGCAGATGGTATGAACTGGAATAATTATCCCAAGAATATTTGACAGAATGTGATAAGTCCATATAGCCATGTCATGTGATATCACATTCAAACCAACTGACTAGAGATGGTTTAGTGCCAGATCATTATTCTAAACAAGACCTATGATGCATACAGAACACTGTAAAGGCTCAGCAGGAACACAATGCATTCAGATATTACCAGCCTCAAAAGACATGGACTATGACTTTCAGTGCACAGGGAAGGGGAGTGAGGCATTAGAGCAATAACCTCTGTACAATGGGTACTGCATTTTTACATCATTTGCAAAAGCAATACTAATTTTCTGTTTGTATAAGCCTACAAAATAAATGTTCTGTTTGTGTAAACCTACAAATATTGAAAGAAGTGGTGATGATATCATATCTGTTGGACTTGAACTGAGTTGAATCATTCAATCTGATTTGAGCACTGTCTACACTGTATTTTCTGTTGCTAAAGCAACAGCTAAGCTAGCTGTGAAATTAATGGACAAAATAATCCACTTCAAAACATGATGTACATGCTCATTCTTACTCTGTGCCATATCCACAAACAAATATTTGAGTATGCAAAAATATGTAAGTGTATATGTATGTTGAGTAGGCTTTGCCAAACCAACAGCAAATGCTTATGCTGTGAATGTATATGTACAGTAATCATGACTCTGAAATACCTTTTTGCAAAATATTTATTAAGTAGTTCAATTTGTAGAATTAGAAACTACTTTGAAACAATTGTGCTAACTGAATATAATTGCTATAGATGTGATCCTGAGAAGCAACCAGGGATTGAGTAATCCTAGATAGTCTCTGTAGAGTCTTTTCCAATCTAGAAAAAGCACAGATGTTTTATCCCCCACATAACTGAGATAACAGACAGGATGTAATAGATGTTGTCCATCATGAGCAGGACTGTTCCTCCCCTACATCCATGCTGTCCAAGTGGATAAAACAGGTGAGATTTGGGAGGAATGCCAGGAATGCCAATCCAGTAGAGTAACATATCAATGACTGAAACAGAGAAAAATACTGAATTAGTGGATTCCAGAAGTACTTGTATTAGAACCAAACACTTGAGACCTTTTCACAACATGGAAAAACCCTGTGAAGGAATATAGTGCTGGGAATCAGGTCACCTTGTGGCTTTAAGTAGATTTCCTGCCCTAAAGAAGGGAAGAGGTTAGACAGGCACTGCTTGGAAAGAGAGCGTGGCATCAGAGGGAACAGAGATGGAAGTCAACAAAGCTGACCAAATACAGAGAGTATATTTCTCTGGAGAGCTAGAAAGTATTTCTTCCACAGTCTAAAAAAGTTCAGTTTTCTGTTGCTTTTTGGTTGGATGGAATTGTCTTGACCTTCTATTGGACTGCAAAAAAAGTCTGAAAGATTTTGCATAACAAGGACATTGTTACTCACTGTCCTAAACAGCAGGAGGAAAGAGCAATCTAGTGCTAACTCTGCTGTCATCATATACTTCCCAGAACCTCATGTCTGGTCAGAGGAATATATTTTCATTCTCATTTTTCATCTACATCTAATAAAGGAAGGAAAACCTTTGCCTTACTACTGAATAGTAAGGTGTTAAGTAACAATCTGCTTTTTGATTTCCAGTACTTTTGGATGAGATCTAATTCTATTGTCTAATACTGACAAATTACTACTATCAGTGAGACAATTTCAGTGATGATACATACACAATTGTTTATAATTTATAAATTGCATACTACTTATATATATATGTACCATTTACAAACTGTGAAAAATAAAACACATATAGATACATGAAATACAGTACATAATGAAAGAAGCAGATAGAAGGTGGTTTAAGCTAATTAAAAATTACCCATACCACCCTCATTGTGATCCCTAATGTATTCATCTCTGCTAGAATCTTTCATCTCTGGGTCTGCTGAAATGAAGAAAAGAAAACAAATTAGGATTATTTAATACTTTTTTGTTTATGTATGTGGGCTGTTTTCCTTAAAAAAATAAATAGTAATAAACAAGGATACTTTCCTGCTTGTCCATGAATTGTTACCTATGTTGCAACAGTAAATCTCTAGAATTTGTTGTTGTTTAATTTAAAAGAATATTCCAGCCAGAAGAGCAGACAGAATTTTATCAGTGAATGGCAAAAGCTCTTCTACATTCTTGAAATCCTTGGGATGTGTCCTTAGCAGTGTTCAAACTATTTCAATTTTTTAACTTAAATTAATTCTCAACAGTGCTGGTTTCTTTCCACAGCCTGTAAAGACAGTTTAGACTGACTAACATAGGTAAATCTCTTCTTGCTTCCTGACTCCTGCCTATTGTCTCAATAGGTGGTTGGAATATGGAAATGTTTTTTTCCTAGAGTGATAATCAGCAATGAGAAGAACAGGAAGAAGCATTATGTGCAGATTGTGGCAGAAACAGTTTATTTCAATTCTACTGAGTTTCCTACTTCAGCACTTATTGATGGTATCCAGTATAACTTTAGGCCATTCTCTTAGAATCCAAGTCTAGTCTTTTTGAATGTCCAGTTTTACAGAACTACAGAATCATAGAATCATTTAGATTTGAAAAGACTCCAGGATCATTGAGTCTAAACTTTGATCCATCAACACATTGGCAATTAGACCACAGCACTGAGAGAAGCCCCTCAATGTCTTCCTTGCAGTGATGGGCCCAAAACTGAACACAGCAATTGAAGCATGGTCTCATCAGTGCCGAGTACAGGGACATGGTCTCTGCACCGGTCCTGCTGGACGCTCTATTTTTGATACAATATTTTGGTATTTTGGTATCCTATAAAATACTCCTAGAGAAACTTACACAGGAGAAACTAATTTTTAAAGTAATTTATAACTCCATGACAGAAAAAGAAGCAAAGAAATGTATCTCTTTACTCTGGTAGGTTTCTTCCTAGGGTCTCCTCTACACAATGGAAGCTGAAATTTCTGTGACACACATGTATGTCCCATCAATTTTGCACTTAACATGCTTCTTATGACAGGAATTTAGGGACTGTTAGGCAAATTCGACTTTTTTAGAAAATTACCATAAAGGCATTATTCTTGCTTTTGTTATTTCTACATATTTTTTGTAAAAAACACACATACAAACATACACACCGAAAGTCCCACAGCAATGACAAAAGACTCATGGTTTGATAAAAAATGTATCACCTTTCACTCTTAAAGGTAAAATACTCATGGTGTTAATGGGGGAGAAAGAAGGGTACATTTAGAATAAACTACTTTTAGAATAAACACGGTTTGGTATGTTTGGTATTTTTTAATCTAATACAATTATTTAACATAGACTGGATAAATACAGAGTCACTGTGATTTGTGCTACCTTGCCCTTACAAAAACATACAAGTGGTCACTTAAAAGTGAACATGGCATTTAAGAAACTAGACCATCAATAACACTGGTATTATAGTAGACCCCAAAGCCCAGAAGAAGTCAAGATTGTACTGTATAAGGTTATGCACAATATTGTAGGGAAAAGTCAGTAGCTGGAAGAGTTTTCAACCCAGACTGAAAGCCCAGACTCTACTGCAGAAGTGAGCACATGCGAAATACAGCTGGAGTGTGGGAGAATCACATTAATACAGAGCAGTTGAGCTGGGGATGTACTTCTGGAGATCATTAGTCAAACTCCTGCTGCAGGCAGGGTCACTAACAGCAGGTTCCCCATGACCACCTCCAGTCAAACTTTGAATATCTCCAAAGCTACTTACTTCTAGTGTTTGACCACCCTCACAGTGAAAAATGTTCCTTTCTTATATTCAAATAGCATGTCTTGTACTTTAACTTGTGCCTGAAAAGCAGCCTACAGCTCTGCTCTAGGAGCTTAATTCCTTTTTCTAACTTGATGGGGGAAGAAAGTGTGATTTTGTTGGCAGGCAGTTCACTAAATTCACAAAAATACCAAAAGGAGGATGGTACTGTCATGAGACTGTATTAAAAAGGCCTATGAAGCTGAATAATGTATCAGTGAGAGAGACTGCTTTTTATGGCTTAAGTTAAAAGCTGGCAAGTGGCTGCTGTATGAGTGGGACCTCAGATGGGTCCCCTTCCCTTCTCTAGCCATTCTCAAGAGGAAAGCAGGAGATTGCAATGATCATGAAACCACCAAAAAGACAGGGAGAAACCAGCCCTGCATAGTTCTGGGACTGGAAAAGAAAGACAAGGAACTGAATTGAATACCTGAATTTTTTGAGGACTGGACTTGTGGAAAGATCCAGAGAAGGGGACATGGACCCTTTGAGTTACGACCGCAGTCTATAGTGAGCTTTCAGAGCTGATCATTTCTCCAGCCATCAATCTATCATTTCATGATACGTATTTGCCTCTGTCTATATTTGCAAAAACAAACACGCCTCTGTTCTTACAAAATGCAAATGTCTCAGAAAAAAGTAAAGTAGATATGGTAGAAAATTCTGAACATGCAGAAACATTTTTTTGCTGTGAGAATGACCAACTGACTCAGGTTGGCAGAGGTGGTGGACTCTTCATCCTTGCAGCTATTCCAAAGCCATCTGGCATGGTCCTGAAAAACCTGCTTTAGGTGGCACTGCTTGAACAGGGGAGGTGGACCTGATGACATCCAGAGGTTACTGCCAGCCTCAACCATTTTGTGGTTCTAAATTTTTATGAAAATATTTAGATCTCTAGAGAAGAATATTGAAAATGTTGCACTGACCCTCTTTCAAGGTTCCACACCTTACTCAGGACTGAGTTTCAGGCAATTCTGGAGTTCGAAGTCAACATTTTGAGAGGAAAAGACTCAATTCATGCCTTGAAAATTGACTCTTTTTGAAAGCCTGCAGGCCTTTTTTTGTTGTGTGAAACAGCCCATGGTTTTAATAGGACTGTGCCTCACGGGCTGCACCAGGCCCTGTGTTTTGCCCGTAGGTTTTGACTAGTAGGTCCCAAAACTCGTGTCTTTCCCCAGGTGCCTGAAAACATGTGCTGCCTGAGGGGAGTGGATACATCTCTGGGATTTTTGTTTTTCTCTGCACAGAAAACATCAAACTTCTACTCTTTAGGTACTGTTGCCTTAAGTCACATTTTTTGCTGCTTGGTGGATTTGCAGATCCGAGGGTTGGTTGCTTTGTGAAGTGAAGGCCCACACACCATACGTGAGCTGCGGCGGGGGAGAGGAGAAGGCAGTTAGTGATGTTTGCTGCTTTCAGAGACTGTGCAGTACAGCATCCTTAATTTCAAGGACCCCTGTCCCCTGTCTCTGTACAACAGTACCTGGCTATGGTTATGGAGAAGTGCTTTGCAGCAGAAACACAATAAATATGATAGCGAGTCCGACTGACCTCAAAGGACCATAGTGGCATAACAAATTAGTGGAAGATATCAAGACAGCACTGGATAAACACACACACACACCAAAAAANAAAAAAAAAAAAAAATTATAAGAGGTTTTATGTTTGCATGTTTGCAACCACCCACTTCCAAAGACAAATGTCATCCATTCCAGGCAGTGGGGATAGTGCTATCCATTTGAACTGACTGGCAGGAGCTGAAGATTTCCACTACCACATTAACTCCTAGGCTGCAGGCAGCAGGGGAAGAAGGGGAAGAAGAAACTGATAAAGTCTTAGGAAGGACAGAACCTCTAAGACACTGCTAGAAATTTACGTAATTTAGTGCTAAAGGTATCACTAATCATTTAAGATGGACCTTGTTCTCCTCAGTTTCAATGGTTTTCAATACAATAGAGGAACTGTTTAGATCGCTTCCCTATAATTATTAGTAAACACCTTGTTTGCAATATCTCTTATTAGAAGCAGAGCCTAAATACCTCAGTCTAGTTATTACTCATTCATGAATGCCTGCTTTATTGTTCTAAATGAAAACATGCTCTTAGAGACGTAATAAAATTATCATCAGAATCTATTCAAAACAAATTTAAGAGTGGATGCTCGAAGCAGTCAACACTGAAGTCATCTAGAGCAGGTGTGAGTATGCAAGAACTGTTATATACTGCTCTGTATATATTATTTAATTGCTACAGTTGCATTTGACATAGGAAAATGACTTCTTGATCTAAATGGTTTTGAACTTGCAAGACTCATCCTCAGCTGATTAAATTGCACAGATTCACAGATAGCAGAGAAGCAGTGTTGTTCAGTGCCAGATCTGGATCACAAAACTCAGCTGTGTTTCAGCTAAGTAGCACCACAAGAAACATAGCATTAAGACACAAATCACCATACTCAGGCACAAAGTCACCATCTATCATGCAGACAAACTCAATTTCTCACAGCAAAACATTTACTAACCTTCTGTCTGAGAAGAAAATTGCACTGTACATTTCAAAACAGTTTTCCTAAAATGCAGAAAATGAGTAATAGCCAAAATAGTCTTTTAACAGGTATAGTCATATATAGTGTCAATATGAGCAAAATCAAATACCACTCTTTTGAGTATTCATTTCCCTTCACTCTAGTTATATCCCATATTTTCAATGAATGTATAAAGTTAACCTATTCTGGCAAAAGAATCCACATTGAACTTGACGAAGATAATGCTGTCCAAGACTCAAGACTTTGATCATAGGAAGCAATGTTTCACCCAAATGCAAGACAGCTGAATATGAAAAACCCAACAGAGCTGCTAAGACAGACAGATGCAAGTTCTGCTCTACCTATTCAGCACTCCATAGGGAGCCATTGTAGTGAACAGAGGATGGATTGTGCTTACTGTTGTACAGAGATGTGCTTCTCAGGTCTCACCTAACAGCAATTCTCTCATTCTTATGGATTCATGCCCCTACAAATTTCATTGTTCCAGTTCTCTGTGTGTTAACCAGGAATGCAAGTCCACATTTCAAAGGCAAAAAGCTCTAACAGTTCCAAGAGCATCTTGTCAGCTGGGAGACATGGCTCAAAGGACACCAGGAAAAAAAAATCATCTGAGGTAAACCTAATCTTGTCAAAATCTTGTGTGGAAACACTGAAAATATAAATGTTTCATATAGAAAAATGTCTATATGCAATCTGGATACAACTTATGATTAACAATAACTTAACATATGAAAGTTTGTTGGTTTTTTTTGTTTTTTTGTTTTTTTTTTTTTTCTCCACAGCAGGACACTAATGATTCTGCTATCATTAACAGTTGTATTTTGCTCAGGTTCTGGCTTGACAGGACCATATAATTCTTCTGACACATTATCACTGACCTTATCAAAAAGCATAAGGATAGGATTTTTCTTCTGGTAGAAAACTAGGCCACAGGAGCGGGTCTGCATTAAATAAATATGCCTATGATTGATGCAAAATAACCCCCTGTTCAATGTGTGTAACCCCCAAGTTACAGCTGAAGAAAAGTAAATTTGATATCCTGCTTTAATTCCCTATGGAAAGCAATTCTATTAGTCCCCATAGTAAACCATACTTGACATATATAACATAATTCTGCTCACTATTTCAACTATTAACACTATGGTGGGGAATACTAGCAAACTATAAACATATTTGGAACATAAAAGAAAGCTTAGTGATTTAAATAAACTCTACAGTACAATTTTCATCTCAGATCATAATGGTTATTTCAGCATTTAGTGTGCTTGCTGAGGGTAATTTTAGGGTAGCTGATCTTTGCTGAAAGGGTATGTCCTTTAAATAAGAAAGGATGGATTAATGTCAGAAAAATATTATTGATTTAATGTGTTAAATAATTTTAGGTATCCTGGTAGATATAATCTCATTTTTACAAACATTCTAAAAGGTAGTCTGGTTTCTGTGTTACAATGCACTAGCTTGTCTCCCGCTGGAACAGAGGATTTGTTACAGACTACTGACCTGAAGCTTAATTCACAGGAGGAAGGAGAGCATGCTAGCTGAATCCTACACTTCCTTAAGTATATATTTCCACTTTTAGCTGCATCTTCATTTTCTGTCCTGCATTCTGAGACGAAGAAAAAAAGAAGAGCAATAATATTCCAGTGACAAATCTTTGGTACTTCCAGGACATAATATCAATAGCATAATGTAGCCAGGTAATTTTGCTTTCTATATGCCAGTACAGTAAAGGCCCTAAGGCACATCTTGGCCTTTTCCACTGTTGACTACACAAAGGCTTCCAGTTTTGATTTGCCAATTGCTAATCTTAGTTGACTAAAAACACAACCAAATTCTCCTGAGAAACAGTTAGATTGCATTACTCAGTACATTACTCATAGTTTGTATGACATTCATTTACTACACTGAACTGCAGCTAAGCACTGCACCTGATATATTTTAAGAGATTTAAATGATGCTGGTTGGCAGTCATGTAACTTTGTCAGCTGTGACACAGCTGCTATACACCTTTACACCTTTATACACCTCTTGGTACTTTATAATATTTAATGTGTTCAGAGCTAGTCAACAGAAATGCAGTAATGTCATAATGCCATCTACAGGCCCTAAACAGTCCATTTCTCTTGGTGACCCTGCCTTCCATATTCCACCAGACAACCAAATGAAAGTGTTGGCAGGAAATGAAATCATAACAAACCCTTCAAACTGAGAGTCAATATTCCACCAGACAACCAAATGAAAGGGTTGGCAGGAAAAGAAATCATAACAAACCCTTCAAACTGAGAGTCAATATTCCACCAGACAACCAAACGAAAGTGTTGGCAGGAAAAGAAATCATAACAAACCCTTCAAACTGAGAGTCAATATTCCACCAGACAACCAAACGAAAGTGTTGGCAGGAAAAGAAATCATAACTAACCCTTCAAACTGAGAGTCCAATTGTAAGTAATTCTAACAAATTTCTACCTTGTAATTATTAATAATGAGTTCCTCACCAGCCTTATGGTCATTTCTGCCAGGAACAATGAGGAGATATCTTTTCATGTTGTATTTATCAACTCAAGCCATGCCTCAGTCAAGAAGTCAGACAGTGTAAAAACAAGTGAGCGGTCCTGAATCTTCCACTGAGGTTGCATTTTCAGTCCTTAAATCACTGGCAAGCTGTTGGCCTACAGTGGTTGGTATTCCTATAGTATAGATATGTCCAGCCTTTCTGATCCTGAACACCAGCCAGCAAACCTTCAAATACCCAAGGGCCACAGGATAGACATCACATATTCTAGAGAGCTGAGGGAAGAAGAGAGCCTCAACAGTGCTTCACAAAAGGTGACAACAGCCCCCAAGGGGTCCCACTGCTTCAACAGGGTATTGCCACTCTTAACACAGCCTACTGATTTGCTCCCTCAAAATCAGAGATACAAATTAGCCAGAAGTTCCCAGGCCAGCTCAGCTTCCCTGTGAATCCTGCGGCACAATCTCACTCATGGCTTGAACTTCTGAAGGTCCACGCACATCTTATGACCCCTCTTTGCCATCTTGTTAGGTTTGCTAGCAGATATGATTCTGTGCAACCACAGACACTGTTAAAGCTGACTGATGTCTTTGCCTCTGTTCTGTCAGGTTAAATGGGAAACAAATGAAAAAACCCTCACCAAAACAAAGACACCAAACAAAAGTAAGGGGAAAAAATAGCTGAAAAGCAGAAACCACAGCCCAAAGGGATGGGTCATCTGGCATGAGGTAACCTAGAACACAAAGAGAAAAACTCTGCCCTTGCAAATTTTAATTTTTCATGTTTTGGAGGTAGAGAATTGGAAATAGAGAGAAATTCTGGCTTTGTCTACATTTCAGCTACTTGTGTTTCCTTTCTTTGAGGTCCTGTGAACAGTGAATCCAGAAATATTGTTGATGTAAAACACACAAAGAAATTCAAGACTATAGACTTAAACAGCTCATGCACATTTTGAATCTAACACACTATTCATTGTCTTGCTTCCTCTCCCATTGGAATAATAAAAACCAGTTATACATTCCCCTGGTAACAGATGTCCATCTCAGTCTGTTGATTTCTCCCACCAGCTTGTTTTTCTCCTCAAAAGTACTTCAGTTTTCCACAGAGAGGCCACGAACCACTGAAATTACATGTTATATTTATGTGTATATAAGTGTTATAATTATATTAGTGTTATATTTATTCACGTGACCACTTGGAGCAACATCTGAAAATCTTTCTTAGGTGAGTCCTAACAGAAGATGGAATACCTCTTCTATTATTTGTACAGAATCATCACATTAAAGAGACGTCTATGTACAAACAGCAATTAACAATCAGAATTGTTGACTCTCTTCTAATTCAAACTTACAGACTACAAGAGGAAAGATGAGCTACATCCATAAGAAGAGGAAGTGTCTCAAGATTTTCTGAGGCAACTTTTTTTTCCAGTTAATAGTATTTTCAATTCTGGGGCTTTCTGTGCTGTTTGAATAAAAGCACTTTTATTTAAAAATCATATTTTAAATGCCTTCATAAAAAAAATAGAGAAATGTTTCAGAAGAAGAGTCAGACTAACAGCTTGACAATAGACATCACAGTCAATTTAATTTTTGCATGCATTCTTACTGCAGCCCCTGTCAGGCAGCAAAAAAAAAAGATATGCTATCTGAAGCTCTTGTACTTCACATTTGTTGCATGCAGCTATTATTTTGCTTGGCTTTGATGTTTCACACAACTTTTAGAAGCAAAGAATCTGCTTTGACAACATGACATTTCCCATATGTTCCCTTAGTTGTATGAATGAGAAAACCTTGGCTAACCCTAATTAGCATTGGCACTGTTGTTTGTAATCTTTGCACTGCTTTCTATACAAAATTGTTTTAGTAACTTAGAGTTATGAAAGGTTCTGCTTATTGTGCAGAGCACCAAGAGCACCATGGTGCTGAGGAGAGATGGTGGGAGAGATTACTGGGGAGAGATGGTGGCTGGGTCCCACACCTGGGCTACCTGCCCACCTTGTAACTAGGTAGAGGTTATGGCAGGTGATGGTCTGGGTGTAGGCAGACAAGGATTGCCTCCAGGTGAATTTCTCAATTCCACCTGCTTTGCTTTGGGCTGAAGGAGTTTTTTAAAATAGCTGCCTGGTCAACAGATGGAGGAGAAGAGACTTACCTGAACTGGTTCACATTTTACATCCAGTCAGAAATTTCTTTTCTGTTTTGGTTAAAAAGTCATTGCCAGCGACTAAAAGGAACTTAATCTCCTACAGATCAAATGCAGTTAGTCCTAGCTTTTCTAAGTGTTACCTCTCCAACTGAATGGGAAAACATCTAATCTCTGCATATAATCTATCACACCAGAGAGCATGTCTGACATATTGTGTGAGAGTAATCTGCTTCAGAGCTAGCCAGAGGAGAGTGTTGTGCAGAGTGCTGCTTCTCACCTCGGCTGCCTTCAGCTCACTGAGATTCAGGATCTGGGATGCTTTCAGAATGCAGCTCCCTGCTTTGGTTACTGGGAGAAACAATACACCAGAGGGTTTTACTGCCTCACAGTGAGACCTGGTCAGGCTGGAGAAATGAGCAGGCAGAACCTCGTACGGTCTAACTATGGAAAATGTCAAGTCTTGCACATGGACAGGAACAACCTCAGAAATCAACATATGCTGGGGGCAGGATGCTGTTTCCTTTCTTTACAGCAAGGACACATTGCTGGACCATGCTGAACTTGTCCACCATGACCCCTGGGTCATGGGTCCTTCACTGCAGTGCTGATTTCTAGCCAGTTGCCCCTAGCCTGTGCTGGAACCTGGGCATATTCCTCCCTAGGGGAAGGACTTACCATCTCCCTATAATGAACTTCATGGTATTCCTGCCAGCCCATTTATCCAGCTTCTTGATGTCCCTTTGAATGGCAGCACACCCTTTTGTTTTTTTAGCCAGACATATTCCCTTCTGATAACTATTTTTTTCCCTTTTTTTACTTCCTAACTTATTTTTGTTTTGTTAAAAAAAAAAACAAAAAACACACAAACCAAAAAAAAAACAAAAACCAGTCTCTCTTGCTTTAAGCATTTTGAAATCAAGTTACAACTTCCATGTTCTGGCATACACTTTCTTCTTTATTGCTTTAAACCATGTATAAGATATGCACTGCGTCCAAATAGGTTAGAAATTCTCCGAGATTCTGGAGAAATACTGAATAACTAAACCTATTATTGCACATGTGGGGTTCGAGCCAAGTGCTTTATCATTAGAATTCAGAACTGCTTCAGCAATACAAAAACAAACCCCAAAAATATATTGAGAAAAAGATAAAATGAGAACAGCAACAGAAAGAGCTCATGCCATGATTTTTTCCCCTCTCCTGTCTTTATTCTTTAAAATTAACTTTAAAATATCAAATGGCTGAACTGCTAAAGGAAAAATAATTCAATGATGATAAATAAAGGTCAAAAGTTTAGGCAAAAACATTTCTTGATGGAAGTGGTAACTGTTACCTCCTCAATATCCAATACTTTTTCCTCTTATCCGATTTTCGACTACTTGTTCACGTGTCTCTCCTCATTATTACCTTCTTTTATTATATATTACCTTTCTAAAAATTGTGCTAGCAACTTAAGTAATATCTTTTTCCTTTATCTATAAAGAATGCAGGTCAGTGTTATAAATTTCTTCTTTGCCCTGAATGTAAAGCTTGTTCAGCAAAGAGCTCCCTCTTCACCCCTTATTTGCACACAAAAAAATATTTAACAGACCATCCTTTTCATAGCATTCATTTCTAATCCATGATACAATATTTTTATTAGAACAGGAGATTTGGAACATATCCTGTGAACGTTACTTCTGAGTCAGTTGGTCATTTGGTCAATTGCTTCATTCTTTTATAGATTTTTGTTTCACTGTGTAGAAAAAACACAGTGTTTTTCTCAACTTCTGTTTAGGTACACCAGCATAATAACCACAGCAACTGCAGACAAGTTTCAAAGGCCTTTTGGTAACCATCTATTTCTAAGAGCAAAAGTTTAGAACAAGTTAATATCTCTGATCAAAACTGATAAACATCCTTTGGTTTATTACTCCTCATTCACTAAGCATAATTCAGCAAGGCATCTCTGCTACTAGGATCCATACAGGTATTTCATGAGATCTCTACAATCCTTCTGGCTGTGTCATTATTTTGACCAATTTGTGAATCAATTAATCCCTTCCAATTATTTTTCTCTGTGATTAAAGTCATCCTCTGGAGTCTCTTTCAAATGTTTGACACTTCTATTTTCTCTTCTTTTTGGAAGTTATCTTTCATTCAGGATCAATTAAGAAAATATCCCTATTCTTTCATGGGTATATGCTGCATATTCTGAGTATCTGAGGGAGTTTCAGGGGAGTTTCAGGTCGGAAACACGCCCTTCAGACAAATTGAACTTAGTAGGTAAAGTCGTGAAATTGTAGTCATGCCCTCTAGCTCTGGGTATAAAACTAATCTTCAAGCAATAATTCTTTGTTTTCTCCCATTTTCTATGTTCCTAAAAAAGGTTTGAATAGCATAAAGCAGCTGTGTCCCATTTAAAGAAAACCGAAGCAGAAATATTTGCAATTCGAGATATGTCTTTTTGAACAAGCAATCATTTTGGAGTCACATTCTTCCACCACTCTTGATATGATACCTGGTACTAACAATTCAAGATATAGTCCCATCTCACTATAACAGAGTTTGACATTTATTGCACTATATGGATTAAAAAAAATATCTGAAATTAAATATTCTTTATTTCTGTAAACAGATACAAACGTAAGGGTTGGCATTTTAAAAGTTTTGTACTTCCCAGATAGATTTAGGTTCCTTACATGTGTTGTCTTCTGGTAATGGTGTGTCCCATCCCTATTTCTCTTCCTCCAAGTTTCCAACACACTTTTGTTCAATCCAGAGCAATGCTCCCATTTTTCTGTTTAGGCTTCCAGCTTGCTTGCAGAAAGTTGTTTATCAACCCTTGAATTTCTTTCTAACCCTATTTGTATGTGGAACTTCATTTATTCCATCTATTGAACATTGCCTTGTATAATTAGTCTTTTTCTGTCCTATTTTTTTCTTTAGGACTGTAGAATTTTAGTGATTTTATCCACAGTAGATGTGTTCTAGAAAACTTTATTTTATTTTACACCTATTTGCTTTCCTCTTTCTTAGAAGGTGACCCTTAACCTTGATTTAGCTGCAGCTTGGTCCCCTTCCAGCAAAGTCAGGAAGGTAATGCTTTGGAAAAGATTATTAGAAACTGGATTCTCATCCCTATTCTGGCACATGAGCATATCAGATGCAATTAAAAAAAATTAAATGATACAAGAGTATGTAATGCACATATGGTACATATGGTGAATGCCTTGTCACCAGATATTACTCCCCTTAGGAGTATACCTGTGCTCAGGAAGTGTTCAGAAAAATTCATGAAATATTAACTTTTTGAAGTTTCCTATACACATGGAAAACTTGTCCAGCTCAGGAATTCCCTGAATTAGAAATCTCTGGTAGTGTCATATGTATAATGCTGGTGATAGTGTAATAGAAAGTAAACATTTTTACAAGCAGTTGGAGAACTTTTTCTGAATGTGACAGAGTGCTTTATATGCCACTTTCAACCTAGGAGACCAATCTGTATCACTCTCAACATTTCATAGGTAACTCCTGAAGTAGGGAAACAAGGAATGTCAGGAAGAATGAGCAAAAGGAATGAAACTCCATGGTTGAGTTGTGGTTGTGGTAGCCCTAGCCCTTTGTGGAGATCTTTTTCCACCAGTACTCAGAGTGAGGGGATCCTCTTGACTTCTCTTCCCCTGTACTCACAATTCTTCAACTCCTTTGCACATCTTATACAGAAAAGGCTCAGGAGGAAAAAATGTCTGTGAGTTAGTAGCTGTAACATCATACTTCAGAAAAAAAAAGAAAATAAAAACCTGCTATTGAGGCTTATATCATGTCAGTTACATGAAGTCATTCTTTCTGTCTGGAGGCAGACCTCAGCTATATTTAATTCAAGATATTGCCCTCCAGTATGGTCCAAAGAAGAGAGACAAGTCTGAATACAGGGCTACAGAACATGGTCTATGTACAGCATGAAAGAACTGAATTAGTCTAAGGAAAAAATAACAACCTTCAACTGAACGAATGGTTGGCACAAAGAGGAACAAATGTTTTTTCCTTAATCACAAGAGACAGGACATGAAAAAGTAAATTTATATTGCCATGAAGCAGTTTTTTGGTTAGGAAGTAAGAAATCACTTCTAAGTCTAAATGCAATTAAATGGTTGAATCAATTTCATGGGAAGGATAAGGAAGATCCATCAGTAACTTTTAATACAAACATGTCAGAAATAACACACTTCTTGTAATAGAATACTTAAGGTGACCTCTTACGATCTCTTTTAAACCTTTTTTTCTCTTTTTTATTGTTCTACTATATGCTGAAGACAGTGGAGCATTCAGATACAATAATATGATGTAAAATAAATAAGTGAAGACTGCTTTTCAGAATGTCACTACCATCTCACAAGTATATCACAATCATTCTACTAAAAGATCTATATACCGGAAACCAGTGGTTTGAATGAAAACTAACCAAAACACGGGATTAATCTTTGGCTACTCATATTCTGAATGTTAAAAAAGAATGAATTATTCTGCCATTTATCTTTAATGTTACGGGAGTGTAGTATATAGGCTTAAAGATGAAGTTTGGATGAAATTATATTGATATTTTAATTTATAAGGTTCAGCAAAGAATTTATCATACCAGCAGTCAAATTTATACACTAGAAGCTCAGTTCCTTATCAGTTCATTTAAAGTATAATAATAACTATCATCATCATAATCAATGAGTTTTCTTTTTAAATTGCAGCAAACTCTGACAGAAATTATCATGTCTAAAAAATATTTTCATATTTCAGTCAAGTTATTCCTCCAACATTTGTTTTTGTGTTACAATTGGTTCCTTAGTTACTGCAACACCGTCCTAAAGTATCTTCTGTGGTAAAATTATTTTACAGTTTTTGCCACAAAGGAGATGTGCCTAGGCTTGAAAACCAGAGCTTTCAGAAAGCAAAACAATATTCATTTCCTGTATTGATTTTTCAATAAGTGCAAAAATTTGAAAATTTTAACTGTGTGTAGTCCAGGTTTTTTCCTTTATATGTTTCCCTTCTCTGATAAGGGTGTTCCCATAACTATAGCCATGTAAGTTAAAAATTAATATTAAAATAAGAGTATAGCTGAAATAGAAAGTGTAAAGTACCATTAAAACCACTAAAATATATGCTTTGGTCCAGGAAAATAATAACACTTCTGATTTTATCACATATGCTACTGAAGCTCTATTGACTCACAAAGCAAGTAGCTATGCATAAATAAACTTTGAAATTTACTGCTGTTTCACGTAGCAACAATTGCAGCTGAAGCTTTTAAAATATATATGCTGTACGTACCTGAATAATTTATATCTCTTAATTTAATCTGTATGTATAAGCAACAAAGAGAGAGAAAGAACAAAGCAGGGATCTCAGTTTTGCACGACATAAAGATGCTGTGCCAACCAATGCAAGAGGTAGATAATTTTGACTACGTCAAGGAGAGGAACCAAATTCTACAAGAACTTACACATTTTGCTCATTTCTGGAAAGAAAGTACTTGTCTTTTACTTAGAGGGAAAAAACCTTCTTTGGTAGCTATTCAGTTCTCTTTAAATAGTATCAATCCTTCTTTAAGAAAGAATGATCCTATGCCAGTAGTATCAACAACACAGTATGGAACAGGAAGTGAATTTTTTTTTCAGTATCAGAGATAAAGAAAACATCTGTGAAGCCTAAATCTTCTCAGTAAGTGTTATGTAAAAGAAGTTGTTTAGCAGTAGGAAGTATTGAAGACATGGGAGTGAGATTCAAGCATACCATGCCTTGTCAGCCTCCATTGTGCCTCCCACAGTCAATGGAAGAGTACATGCTGATCATACTTTGTCAAACTTACCAGCTGCATGACTTTATTCTTTGAAATATTTACATTTTATAGGTGAAAGTAGCCTTTGGGTCTGCCCCTCACTGGAACATCTTGAGATATTTTATTGTGTCTGAGCATGATTATGGAGGTTGAGTTTAACTGATTAACATTAATGATGAATGGCCAGATTGCCTTGCTCTGTTCCCTCCATTACTTACAATCCACTTGTTGGCTTAACATGATTAAGGTTAACTTTATTTCATGTCTAGTGGTCATGATGCCAAAACTAATGGTATTCAGACAGAGGCACCTGAGCCCACACCATCTGCTGTCAGTTCTCTGAAGTGAGTTGAGCTGTAATTGACTTGGGGTTTACAGCAGATATATTCTTTGGCTTTTAAAATAACTCCATTCTAACTCTGTGCAAACCAGGAGCAAAGAGGCCTTTACGAAAAACCCTTATCATAAAAATTCACAGCGGGTGTTTATTTCTCCTTGGACATATCTTCTGGGGTGGAGATTTTCAGTTCCTCATCCTTCTGAAGGCAGTCATTCACTTAATTTCTCTTGACTTTATCTTCCTGAAGTATATGTCCTTGGCTCAGGACACACGAGCACACACTGAGCAATGTGCCTTCACACTTCATCCATTGAGCAATGACACTCTGGTCCTGTTCCATCCCACCTGATAGCAGCAGATCTGCACCATTGTTCAGACACAGGCACAGGCTCCCCTTTCCACTTCAAGCTGATAATAAGGTGTGCTCTTAATTAGCATGATAGTTAGTTCATGTGTTCAGTGTAGCAAAACACTGTGGTCTTCTCAGGGTGCAAGCAGGTTGGGCACATATCTGTCAATCTAATGTTAGAGGGGTCAGCTACAGATCTGTGCACCTGTATCTCATTATACTTCTTGAGAATTAACATATTTGAGAACTGTACGTCTGAGAACTGTACGCAAAAAGGTGTTTGTCTTCCTCTTTCCTGTGTGTGATACAGCATTGTCTGTAATTGTATACTTTCAAGAAAGTGGAGTAAACATACATCAGTTATTTTCTTTAATACAAGAGGTATGGAAACCCAGGAGTGATTTTCCATCTCTAAGTGCATTACTATAGTCCCTGTCTGGCTGCCTCTCATTTCAAGGGCAGTATGTTTGAAGGATTCTGGGCTTTTATTGGTTGTTGTTGTCATAATTAGCCACTGTAATGGAATTAAGTGGGACCATGTCTTGTTTGGACTTGTTCATAGGGAAAATATAAGGACAAAATCCAACCAAAAGATCTCACAGTCAAAGGTTGAGAGAGGATTTTGGATTGTTTTGAGCTCTTTGAGGGATGGGAGGGAGGCAAAAGCAGAAAAGATATTATTATAATGTTGAACTGGTGTCCTTGGATGTTTGTGAAAAGTACATTGCTGGGGGTGGATTTAGATATAAGTGTTTATGATTGGTGCCTCAAGAGAATGCATCTATATTGTAAAAATGATATATTTTAAGTAATTTAATTTATATGGCTGGATCATTCAGTAACACAAACAGCAGAAATGATGTTAAACATTCAGTCAGTCTTATGAAAATGTGCACTCATAAGTCTTATGCAGCTGTTTGAGTCTTTCACCAGGGGATTTCCAGTCATGTGAAAGCTGTCTGCTTTTTTAGCTGAGTACCCTCCAGTTGACAGGTAGAGTTTGGAATGTTCAGTGTGGTCATTAAGAATATTCTTGATATGAACCTCAAAGCAAACTAGAGATTAATTTACTGGGATTATCTGCTTGTTTTTCATGATTAGCAATTTTTAAGACAGTGTATGATGGTTCCATCACAACTCCTGATATTTCATTATGAGGAGAGGAGGTGAAGAAAGAGAAGAAAGTCAAGAAAGTCAAGAAAGTTACTGATCTCAAGTACTAGCTTCAAAGGTACAAAGATATTTTTTCTGACCATTAATGTAAAATTTGTCTCTTCTAGAATTATTAGTAGTCTGACAGGTCCCATTATAATCATCTGCCCCATTTTTCTTTAGTCTTTTAGGTTAGTCGTCCTTTGCATATTTAAAGCACCTTTCAAGCATTTATAGCTTAAAGCATGCTGAACCTCAAGTAAATTGACTCACATGGGTGTTATAAACTTAAATAATGCACTTTTGTTCAAAAGGAATTCAAGTGAAAATGAACTGTTGACATGGCTCTTGCTTCAGGACTGAATTCAATAAGGACTGAATGGTTGAATTTAAAGCAGTATTTTATTAACATGAAGAATAGTAGGTAGGTCTACTAATTTTATGTATGTAAAAATAAATTACCCGTATGATGCATTGTATCTTTTTTGTCTTGAGTCTAGAACTGTATTCTACCATTTCTTAACAAGAGAGGTTATAATGTAAAGAAAATAAATGGTTAATGTAAGAAACATATCCATTTGAGCCCCATGACAAACCTCCTTTAGAAGTTTGAAGGAGCAATATAACATTATCTAAATAGAGTATGCCTTTTATGCCTTTCTTCATTTCCAGCCTTGGCAAATATTACAAGCAAAAGTAAGCATGCACATGTGGGAATGTGTGTGTTTGAAGACATGCATGTTCTTGTGGGCCATTATAGCCCTCCAATTTTTAAGATGCTGGCAAAAAATAAGTATAAAATACATCAGAGAAATCCAGTTTATAAAGCTTTCTATGATTCTCTATTTGCCCCACATAGAAAGGGCTGGCAATTGAGAAAAGGAAAAACATAAGGAATATTGTTTTGCAGGTGTTATTTCTGCATGCTTAGATATATTAAAAGGATGATCCTTTCTTATTTTTCTCCTCTCTGTTTTTTTCCCTAGTGGCTACCCAGCTACTCTGGGAGAGGACAGGCAGCAATGTCATTCAGAGAAAATGAGTAAGCAACTGCAGAAATGCTAGGCAAGTACCTCTTGTAAAAATCAGTAGTGGGCCAAGAAAACAAGTGGTGGAGATATTTTGGCGAAATTATGGGTTTTTTCCACTCACCCACGACATCACCACGTGTTTTGGAAGACAAGCACTAGTTTTGTGTCTTAGTGCTCTGTCTGGATGCAGGCACACAGCAGCCATTTTTGCAATCATTTCTGGATGCATGTTACCTTAGTCACTCACTTCAAAACCCGCTCATTACTTTTAATGTTGCTGAATCTTTTCTCTAAAGCAGTGTGACATGCACAGTTGAATAAAGGCCATAATTTCTCTTTGAAAACTCACTGGTATGAATGAAGCTAATGATTTTAGTCTGGCACTTCAGCTGCAAGGTAAATGAAATGAAGTTTTTTATCCAGTATTTGATGGCTTTGCATTTCAGATATGCATCTATTTAATGCTAATGAATTAGAATTTTTTTTGATATAATGGAAAATTTCAAGAATTATCTAAACATTTCTAAAATAACATAACTATGCACAATTTGTTTAAATATCGTATATAATCACAAAAATTTGTGCAACTCACATAGCTGGCATCACATGATACCAGTAGCACATGATGCCAGCTCCTGGGTCTGGATCATCCAGCCTTAGGAATCAGAAAACTTAGAAATTTTCTTATTTCTTATAAAAGTTGTAATATGTGTCAGTTGTAAAAGTTACCCCATAAAATATTCTCTCCTTCACAGGAGGCATAAAGAGTACAATGTTCCAGTTCTTCCGTTCCCCTGGATCCTTGGGTCACGACATCTCTATTTCACTAGTGTCTCTATTAAAGTCTCTTTGGCATGCCTCCTGCAGTGTTGTTAGTAGACCTTGACATTATTACGATGAATATCATCCCCCAGTTTCCTTCCACGGGCCACATTCCTGAGGTGAGCAACTTTTCCCTTCATGTTTCAGCTGTGTGTGTATAAGCCATTGTCTTGTTGTCAACCTTGTGTCTTGGTCAGGCTTTGAAAAAGTGTTAAATACACACCAGGAGAAAGCACCAGTGGAAGAACAGCTACAAAAAGAACAGGGATGTCTGTGGAGGCACAAAGGGAGAGTCTGTGCCAAAAATAATTATTCTTACCAGGTATAAGGACCCAAACAAGTAACTTCTTCCTACTGTGCTTCTCAGACAGCAGCTGCTGGGTAGTTGATGCTCCAGATTTAGAAATTGCTTGGAGGAAGCAGAAAGCAGGCTGAGGAGCAGCACTGAGGAGTCAGGAGCTGTGGCCAAATCAATACACAGAGAAAGAGAAGCTTCTGAGATTAATCTGGAATGAGGGGTATATCCTTACTGTACTTCTCCTGGTTTTGATGATGGATCTCCTCAGCAGAAAGCTGAGAAGTGTATTAAGAACACCTATCCCTTTCTCCTCCTTTTTTCCCCACCTGGCCTTAATGCATTTCTAAGATGGCCCGCACCCTTCTAAGCTTATCCCTCTCTACAAGAAGATTGAAGAAATCCTGACTGGTTTTTGGGAACAACTTTGGCATCATCAGTTAGAAGTCAGCACAACTCAGCCAATTTTGCAGTCAGAAGGTGTTGAAAAATGGGTAAAATGAAAGAACTGGCAGCTTTCATGAAATCCTTCTGAAAACATAAATCAGTCCCGTCTGTTCACTGTGAGCAGTTAAATCCATTTCACTATACAAAGAAAGATGAAGTGATTTTTCTGGTGGGCAAAGAAAAATCTGTTGTATAGACACTTTGCCTCCACCTCCGTTTATTCAGAAACAGATTTTGCTGCACTCCAGAGCAGTCTCTTCTTCCACGAGCTAGCACCATATTCACCTGTGCTCTCGAAGCATCCCAAACCCATCTGGTTTCTGCTCCCACCATCCAAGAGCATTAATCCCAGACCACCACTGTAGGAGTAAATTTAAGACAGTGAGCTGAAGCCTGTTTGAAGGGGTCCTGCCCCTGCTGCACACATGCATGTCAGACAGCACAGGGTGTCCCACTGGGACAATTTCCTGGTGGCCAGCAGAGTCAGACCATCAGCCAATCTGGGTTTGAGCTCAGAGTCTATGTAAGGATAATGCAAACTCAGGAGTCCAACAAGGCAGACCTGCAGAGAGCCCCCATGCAATTCTTCTATCAAGTAAGTCATGTAATTTGGTACAAAACTGCAGTCCAGAGCTAGAGGTCTTTCAGTGATAGAATCATGGCATAATTTAGGTTTGAAAGCATCTTCAAGATCAAGTCCAACTGTTAACCCAGCATGGCCAGGTCTGACACTAAAACATGTCCCTAAGTGTCATATCTACATGCCTTTTAAATACCTCCCTTGATGATGAGTCCATCGTGTCCCTGTGCAGCCTGCTCCAATGCCAAATCACTGTTTCAGTGAAGAAAATTTTCCTAATATCCAATCTGATAATTCCCTAGCACAACTTGAGGCCATTTCCTCTCCTCTCACTTGGGAGAAGAGACCAATAGTAAGTCAAAGCTAGTTAGGCACAAAATATTCAAATATAATGGTTCAAATATTTTCAAACTTTTTTTTTTTTTTTTTTAAAGTGGGAAAGAGATGAAAGCAGAGCTAAGAACTTAGCCAAGAAGGCTCTTGTTTGGGGCCAAAACCCCCAGATGACTATACATGACCAAAGAGTGAATGGTAGCCTGTAAGTCTTAAAAGTCTTCCATGACAAAACGGAAGCATGAAAATATTGTAATTCTCTAGGAAGGGTTTATAGTATTTGACTTTTCACAATTCAGGATCAGAATTTAGTCCGGTGAAGATGGAACTGTCTTGCAAAAGGTCTTCTTTCTTCAAGCCATTTTTGTGAGTTACGTAATGTCAATCAGAGGAAAAAAAAAAATCCCACCTTTTAATGGATTAGCACTTAATTCATGCTGTTACCTTAACACATATCATCCAGGTGAAGCACTGTCAGCTGCAATGATGTGTCCATATAAAATAATATTCTGAACCTTTTGTGGGTGAGTCAGTTGTTCTGTTTGCTTGGCTACAATGTGGGGAAAAAAGGCAGATCATTAAGTACTTATTTTCAAAAGGTTCTTAATTACATTTAGTGCTGGAGAGAGGACAATTTTTTAAAATGGATAGTAAGGCTGCATGGCAACAAAAAGAAAAGAAGGTGACTCTCAGCTCTCTGTTCTGAGGTAGGAACTTCTGAATGTCCCACATTTACTGGGAAGTTAACATATAATTTAATAATTCATTCATTTTACTCATCTGTATAATTTTTATGGCATGAGAGGTAGAGGCATGTTTCCAGCATCTTCTTAAACAAATCCTGAAAATGTAAGTCTGCAAATGAATATGCCAAGTGGAGATTTTAGAGGCACAAACACAGCAGATGTTCAGTTCTCAATATTTTTTTTCTTTATATTTTACAATTAGTTCCTTTAGCAGTGTTAGCATTTACAAGCAGATCATTTTGTTTTTATGGAGGTTTGCTAAGCAGATTTAATTGCAATAATTGCAAAAGGGATGAAACTGGAACAGGTTACCCAGAGAGATTGTAGATGCCCCATCCCTGGAAACATTCAAGGTCATGTTGGACAGGGCCCTAAGCAACCTATCTAGTTAAAAATGTCCTTACTTTTTGCAGGGGCTGTTGGGCTAGATGTCCCTTGAAGTTCCCTTCCAATTGAAATTATTCTATTATTTTATGATTCTATGAAGTTTCTGAGGATATAATTCTTATCCCTGCTGTGGTGTGTTAAGCATCAGTGGAAACATTTTTCTGATAGTCTGTACTGTGAAAATGGAATGCAACCCTGCAAGTAGAAGGAATGATAGGCAAGCTGGTTTACATATTGTGTATATTAATATCACAGCTATCTTTGGGCAAGACTTTAGGTCTAGCACTATTGGGAGATAGTGTTAAAAGTGGGAAGATATATATTGAGAACCATAGTAAAAATACCTGTAGAAGTTTTCAATCTTCCAAGGATGTAAGCTTATTAAGATAGACAATTTTTTATTGCCAGATTAACTTATATCAGGATATCAGTATGTGTGTCCTGACACATGATTTTTATTTATGTAATTTTAAAGATTTTTGATCAAAACATTCTTGCCAGTGTACTTATAGTTATAGGCTTCAAAAAAAAAAAAAAAAAAAAA
>VWYO01018496.1:92048-110882 GCA_013400275.1 Rhadina sibilatrix | reverse complement strand
AAAAAAAAAAGAAAAGAAAAGAAAAAAAAAGAAAAAAAGAAAAAAACCCACAAAAAAAACCAAAAAGTTTGTCCAAAAGTTCTTCCTGAAATACAGGACTATGTTCCACATAAGGCCCTATGTCAGGTAGCCTGAAATATCTGTGTTGAAATGTGGCTTATATAAACCAAGATGAAAGCGCATTAAGTGTTTTATGTTTTGTGCATGACAGTACAGTTTTCAACTGCATTTTGCAGACAAAAAGGAGTCACAGGAGCCACATGTGCCTGTCTGCCACTTCTGCTCACACAGTGGGTGGCGATCTCTGTGCTGCATTACAGCATGGTGTCCAAATGGATACGAGCCTAACAAGAGCTGGTAATTAAACATGATTAATCAGGCACATGACTCTCCACTCTGGCCTCTGTGGAACTATAAACATACTGATGTTCTGTGTTATATATTCTGGGTCCTTGTGAAAATTCAGCTGTTTGGGTTTTGTTGGTCCACGGTTCCCACAGCCAAAAACTGTCACGTGGCTTGTGCCCGCCTTTCTTTTCTCTGTGCTGCCGAGATGTCAAGGCTCCCCCAGGCAGACCACCACAAGAGGAAATCCCACAGATTTACAACAATTTACACTTTGGCTGCACAGATGCTCGCAGTATTTTAAGTACAACATACACGGCACATCCCGTGCTTGACAAGGAAAATACACTTTCACTTGACATGTTATAGGGTAATTGAGCTTTTTATGATTTCCAAGTAGCTCAGATTGCATTATTTATATTGGGGCTTAACTGCTTCTCATTCTTGAACTACATTACTTAGGGGTAACTTAAATTCCTATGAATAAATTAGGAGTATATGGCACAGGTATCACGAGAATACTGGAAGGCAAAGTCAGGACTTGGATAACCAAAGGAGGAAACACTGAGAATGGAGAATTGGAGATGCTGTTCTCTGCAGCTATATGGTATTGCTTCTATTAAAGCAAATCATTTATTACAATACTTATTTTTCTTTGTGGAGCATCATTAGGCTACAAAGAGAAAATATATTTATCTATATATACAGGAAAATATAAAGAATTATCTTTTATTTCCTCAAGAGGACTTTTCTCTTGAAATCTGATGACTGAAGTCTTGTAAACCAGATACTCAAATCAGGCTACACAGTGAACAGCAGATGTCAACTCCAAAAATTCGTATCATGGTCAAACCTGGGTAACAACATGGAAGTCAGTGCTGCATCATGTTTCTGGGTGGAGGATTGGATTAAATATTTCACCAGCATTTTTCCTATATCTTTTTAAGCTTACTCTCCTCAGCCCAACACACACTTACCTGGAAAGGTCACACCTCCATTTGTTGAGAATGAGATCTGAGAGTGCTTCAGGACCAATGTACCCTGTACTCTGGGATAATTTTGCCCTGAAGATGACTTGGGGACTACCCTTGCACCCCAGTGTTGCTGCAGATATTGAAGTGAGCCTTACTGAGCCACTGGCCTCTTATTCATCAAAATCTGAAAGTCCAGAAAGTCTGACAAATCTGCAAAGAAGGTATTAGTAAATAAAGATAAGAAACAGAGAAGAAATCCTGGTTGCAGGCGAAAGGATTAGGGAGGGAAATTTGGCAAAGGAAGTATGAGCAACATTCAGTTCTGTCACATATATTGCATAATATTCATATTATATCAACATATTTTTACATTATATGTTTTATATATATCAATCCAGACATAATTTCTTCTTCCTTATTTTAATTATTTTCCCCAACAGAAGTGGGGGGATTTTGGTGGGTGGAGAGAAGGAAAGGTGCCAGTTCTTTCCATAGTATAAGAAATTTGTTCAGAAATTTTGCACCTTGTATTATACTCATATACATAAGGCTGTTGCAGACTTGGAGAAAGTTTAAACTTTTTATATGTATAAATATCTATATATATGTGGATATAAATTAGTATATATATAAAGTTGTAACTGATATGTAGGGAGCTATATCTCAATATGTAATTTTACATTTAAATAGCATAATTTCTCTACATATCTATAGAGAGATGATAGATGAGAGAGAGAGGTACAGAGATATTGTTTAAAAATCCATATTCATAGTCTTAAAAATACCTTGTTAAATTAAGGCATATTGCTTTCAGGATAGCTATAGGACCAGAGAATAGACAAAAGCAACACTTCCTTCCTAAAGCTTTTTAAAATTCATCTTCAAAACATCTTTCATGAATCACACTTAGAAGAAAATCTTAGCACATATCAAAACATAAAGTAGCTGAAAGATTTTATATTTATATTTTATATTTAAGGGGCTTGCTTTCTAGTTGCAGTTTGCTTTCAAGCCAAAAGAATATTTCTCCTAGCATAAACCAGGAGGCATTCTTTGATCCTTAGTCCAGCATACTCTGCATTATCTACAGAACAGCAGCTACATCTCACTGAAGGGATTACTAACATTAATATAATCCTGATGCTTCTATTTTTCCTTACAGTGGCATGGATTTTAGCTGAATACTTTCAGCATATGTATAACCAATTTATTTTGTTATTTTCCTTGAATATTATTCATTCTTCTTTTACAAAAGGGAAAAAAAAACCTCAACAGGAAATAACTGATGATTTGTTTGACTACAGATATGAGTTTTCTACTTTTAAACCACACATAGAGAGTAACACCTAATCATGGGGTCTTTTTCATCTCTTTCACCCTTTCACCTTTTTCACCTTTTTACCCTTTGTGCCCATTTGCAAGACAGGTTCAAGTCTTCTCAAAATTCCCAAGAAGCACCATAAAATTTTGAAATTGAGAAGTGAAATAGGAAACACTCTTAAGTA
Organism: Rhadina sibilatrix; assembly: GCA_013400275.1. Taxonomy (NCBI): domain Eukaryota; kingdom Metazoa; phylum Chordata; class Aves; order Passeriformes; family Phylloscopidae; genus Rhadina; species Rhadina sibilatrix. The sequence continues at coordinate 108,058 of VWYO01018496.1, read as the reverse complement.
TTTCCTATTTTTTTTTTTTTTTGCACATAACTCCAAGTTGTGTGAAACTTATTCTTTATATTAAAACATGATATAAAAAAGCACTATTAGGGAGGAGAGAGGTGGTTAAACAATACCAAAAATATCTTTTAGGAGAGGTTTTTGGTAGATAATCAGACTTATTTGTTTATTTGTTCCATTTTTTTTGTCAGTACTAGGCAGCTTCTGGACAGTATGATTTGAGTGAGTTTGCAAGTTAAAAAACAAATGTGTCAGCTTTTGATGTCCTTCTGGGTCTTCGAATTTTATAGGACTCACAGTGGAATCTGACCTTGTAGACATAATTTAATTAATTGGACATACTTCTGTCCTGCCTTACAAGAGGGGGGTAGTCCTGTTCATCAATTATGTGTAGTCTAAGAATAAAATTATCTGTTGTGTCACGTTAGACTCAAGATATTCCAGTCCATTATTAACCACAACTGCTATGTATTCAAGAGGGACCAGTGGGAAAATAAAGAGATGAGGCTGCAAAGAAGACAGTGATGCAAACAAGAAGCTGGAGAGGTCCATAGCTTTTTGTAGGTTCAAGCCTCCACTGAATTCACCTGTCAGAGAACGGCCTTCTTACCAGCAGGAAAGTCTGTGAGCTCTAGCATTGTCAAAATTTTCATTCCTATTCTCACCCTGTGTGCGCAAGTGCTCTTACCTTTGCTCTCATTACAGAACATAGAGGATGTTTCTTACATAATTGCCTGTTCTGATAAAAGCTGGAGGAAGACACCTCCTCAGTTTAGTGGAAGCTTTCTAGGTTTTCAAAAGGATTATGCAATAATTGAGCCAGAGTAATTAGATAAGATTTGCCTTTTTTTTTTTTTTTTTTTTTTTTTTAAAAAAAAGAAGAAGAAAAANNNTTTTTTAAGAAAAAGAGAGAGATAAAAGACGTGGATTCTCACCATCTGATACCAATGGATCATATACTAAAGGGTTAGTTAAAATCATAGACTCACTAAGTTTGGAACAGACTTCCAAGGTCACCAGGGTGATTCTACCTTTTCCCTGGGCACTGTATTCCAATGCCTGACCATCTCTTCGGTGAAGGAATTTTTCTTAATATATGACCTAAACCTCCTCTGGTACAAGTTGAGGCCATTCCTTTGTCTTGGGTTATGGAACCAAAAATGTGTATTTTATTTCATCTGTTGAAAGCAGCTGGGGAAATGTTGGGTTTTGGGTTTTTTTGGTGGGTGTTTTGTTGTTGTTGTTGTTTTTTTTGGTTGGTTGGTTGGTTGGTTGTTTTTGTTTTGGTTTTGTGGGGTTTTTGGGTTGGTGGGTTTTTTTTGGTTTTTTTTTTGTTTTTTTTTTTTTTCTTTATCTCTTGTAACTCAGGGAGGAGGGAGGACCTTCTGATAATGGGCCAGCTGTTAAAACCAGGTGGGGCAGTGTTTCTTATCTCTTTTCACAATGGGCCATTAAGACTCCCCAAGCTGTTCTCCTCCCCAGGCTGTTCTCTTCCCCAAAGCAGTACATCCACAAAGCAGTACCTCCACATTTCATCATCCTATTGTGAGATGCTCCACCCAGTGGGAGGAGCCAACCATTCCTACCTGGATAAAACTGAGACACAGGAACACAAGGTATCTGGCTTCACCCGATTCCCAGAGGAAGACTGGACCCCTTCTCACCACCACTGGACCACTTTTGCTACAGGATCATCTCTACTCCAACAGAACCACATCTGCCACTCCAGGAGGACTCACTTTTGGACTGCTTCCAACACCCTGACCAACAGGGTGTCAAGTTGTAGCTCTGATTCTGTCAGGGTTTTCCAAAATTGTTGTTTGTTTGCTTGTTTCATTGGGTGGTTTTGTTTTCTACTACATTTGTGTTGTTAATGTTCCTAGTAAAGAACTGTTATTCCTAATCTCAAATCTTTGCCTGAAAGCCCTTAATTGCAAAATTATGATTTGGCGAAGTGAGGGGTTTATATTCTCCACTCTAAGGGAAACTCCAGCTTTCCCTGGCAGATACCTGTCTTTCCAAACCAAACCCTTCAACTTGAGGTTAGCAGCTCTGACAAATGTCAAAAGCAGCAGCCCCTGGGGCAAGGAAACCTGCTTTTCATACATGCAGCATGCCATTGAAGGAGTGGCCCTAAATACCAAACAAGTGCTGTACAAACCTGTGAATGATGGAAGCACCAGCAGATGATGTAAGGAAGGAACAATCCCTGGGCACAGTCTGTATCATTCGGCCCATTAGACACATTCCTACAAAACACATTTCAATACTGTTGCAGCAGAGAATGCAGGTCCTGTCAGTTGGAAGGACCACTGCCTTGTGGAAAATAATGACTTTAAAAAGGAGTTACTATGAGCAGCATAATGAAGTGGTGATATGTGTAAATGTAATCCTGCAATTTATAAACTCACACACAGTAAAGTGCTTTAGAGAACGTGTGACAAAGCAGGAATGCAGGAAACAATTGCTATAAATTGGAATAAAACTAGATAAAGTCAAAGCAAAAATTAGTAGTATATTTTTAATAGTGAGGTTGATTAACTACTGGAATAAAATAGTTGACTCTTATGTTGACTAAACTTCTATAGCTGCATGGAGATCTTTTTCTGGAATTAGGTTGTAACTCAATTAAAATTAATTATTAGATGGAATTGGTAATTAGTTTCTTTTGCAACAGCTGCAGGTCTGTGTGAGGTGTAAAGTTGATCTTACCCTTGCTGCAGTTAATTTCAAGCTATTTTCATGATTTTCTGAGTAGAAATGCAATTTCTCTGCTTCTCTTCACAAAGTAAATCACTGACATGAAGAATGCAGTGGCAGAGCTCTGGGCTTATTAAATAAACATGGAATTCAGAAGGTGTATCCAAAAAATGCCTTAGAAAAATGAGATCTTTGATGCACTCAGTAATGTGGAGAGCTGTCATAAAGGAGAGAAGTGCTGCTGGAAAAGGCAAAATGGCAGCAGATTACAGTGTGTGAAGTAAACTAAAGACTGGGTATGAGTCAGAGAGCTCCTCTTTCTATAACATTGTGAGGGTGTCCTCACAATTTAGAGGGATGACTTAGGGCATCAGCTTCACACACTAAGTGGGATCATTTATTGAATTCCAGAGAATGGAAAGAAAATTATACCATGGTTTTCAGGAAGTCTGTGCGTGGGTTGTTGGTGCCAGGTGTTGGCAGTGGGATGGTAAAGGAATGGCCTCTGTACAGAGAGGTCAGAGCTGCAAACATTCCTCCCTGGCCCTGCCCACAATGGAGTAGGAGAAAGAGCAGCAGAAAGGATCAGTTATGGACTGACCACATACCCATCCCTCTCCCCCCCAGAATAGGAGGTAAAGTCAGGAATGAAGGAGTGACGTTGAGTGTGGAAGAGATGCAGTGAGGGAAAGATGCTTGTTTTAATTTTTCCTTTGCTTCTTTCTAACCAAATCTATTTTAATTTGTTATAAATTAAATTTGTTTTCTCCAAGCCAAATGTGTTTTGCCTTGGCAATGACTGATAAATTATTTCCTTCTCTTCATCTTACTTTTCTGATTTTCTCCTCATCCTGTGGAGGAGGAGTGAATAAGAAGCTGGGTTCGAGTTTGACCCGTAACCAAGTTTAAAAGTACAGATATTCTTTATAAAGAAAACAAATTCACATCTTACAACTCTGTCTGAAAGAGCTTTTCTTCCATGCTGAAGTAGGAGTTTAATGATTTCTAGAATCAAACAAGTTTGGGATGTGAGTAGAAGCTGGAAAAAACCACTTTTTCTTCCTTTTTTTTTCTTAATTCCTAGAAGTCTACAGAGGCTGCAACTGAAATTCCCAAAATAAAGAGATACTTTGGACCATCAGAAATGTAAGTAGAAAGGATTATAATACAAAAGCTTAACAATTGCATACATTAGAAATATCATGTTAAAATTGCATTGCATTCCAAACTCAATAAGGTTTTGTCTAGTTTCATTGAAATGTGAAGGTTAAAACAAGGTGGTAGTAAAGAGTGACTGCAGAAAATTTGGCATTTTTAATATATCTAGAAATTCATGGGATCTGATTGTTTCAATGGCTATCATAACTTTTCACACAATACCTTCTGAACAAGCACCATTTGGCATTTAAATGCAGAGATATCACAGAAATATGTTCATTTTACCTGAATCACAGGAGTGATGTTACTATGGGTGACCTATTCCTTTTAATGAATATGCACTGACTACAGCTTAAAAACATTTTTATTGCAGCTGTAATGCATTGGGGGGTGTGTGCGTGTGTTTCAAAAACAGGCTAAGCCACTTGTATATTTTATTCTCTGTAACCAATAATAAATTTTGTTTTAGAAAGTGACAGAAGTTACATGTCTACCAACTATAAAATAATTCAGGCTGGCAAAAACTCATAGGACCAAAATCAGGGATAGGTGGAGCCTTCTCAAAGTGCTTGAGCACAATCTGTGCATACATCCTTAGGATTTGTTAATAACGACAGTTAAAACAAAAAACAAAACAAAACAAAAAAACCCCACCAAACTGCCTGTAGTATATGCATTGAACTATTTCTTGCACTGTTCATCTGTGAAATAAATACAGGTAGGATAAATAAATAAAAATCATTCATATAGACAAAAGTGTTATTGGTAAGGTGCTAAGAATTACTCTACTAAAATACGTCTAAGTGTGTTCAGAAAACCAAAATCAAGGAGACCTTAAACCAAAGAGCCTATATTCTTACAGGTATACTCTCTTCCTCATGGTAAAGAGTCCACACCTATGTATATGAAAATTGAATTATCATTCTTTAAAATCTCACATGCAAATATTTTCCTTTCTAGGAAATGCATCATTTTCCTTGTCTTAGCTGGAAACTTCTGGGGTTTTAAAATTTATCTTTTCTTTTTTTTTTTTCCCTTGTGAAAACATTGAAGTTTGATAGTTGAACACCAATATACTTCAGATATTCCTTTATGGATTATTTTTTCTTGAATTGTCCTGTTATGCTTGATGAAGATATCACACAAATCAATAAATTCACCTGAGAAATAAGTTTAATTACTGTAATAAAAGGATGACTGTGGAAAACAAAGTATAGTGGAAAAGAAAAGGGAAATCTAATCATGATGAAGGACTTCACTACTTTGTATGGTGGGCCCATGTTTTGTTGTACAAACTTAATGAATATCTGAAAACAGAGCTTCAGTTTAGCCCCAAAATCTCTGGAATTCAATACATCAATATGTAGCTTTTACAATGCAAGACATTCTTTCTTTGGTTTGAGGTTTTTTGCAACATCTGACTAATCCAAACTTTTCTTTTCTCCTCTTGGGATTTCAAAGTAGTCATTAGGAGAAAATTGCAGTAGCTCGACATGGTAAGGGAATCATCTCATCAGTCCAGACTCTTCATAATATCTTCTACTAAGCTCATTTGTTTGGGTAATAAACTCAGGAAAGAGGATATTTGACCACATCAATAGAAATTAGTTTAAATTGAACTATCTCTGCTATCCCTTGGCTGTCCTTAGGTGAATTGCAATAAATGATGGTACGGCAATTATATTCTGGTTTTTTTTACCAAATGTCTCCATTTCTCTGAAATACTGTTTTGCTTGGTTTTATAACCTGTGACTCTCTAAATAAACCAGGAAGAACCAGTGTGGCTAGCCACTCTTTCTTCATTATTGAAAGAGTTATTCCCGTGTCACAGTCTATATCAGCTACTGTACCTTGTGGCAAATAGTTTCTTTTATGCAATAATGATAAAAATTTTATTCAACTGTAAAAGATTTGACCATAACTGTAAGAATATTATTTGGCACAGTACGTATAAAAAAGCTTGAAAATAGATGATTTGCAGTAATTGGCGTGCTGCTTCTGCTCCTACTTAGGGAGGCTCTAGCTAATGGAAGAGTACTGAGTATCTTTGAACTAAAGGCAGTATCAGGACTTCCACTGTGACCTGGTCCATGTCATCATTTCAGTCACTTCCCATAAATCTTCAAGTGATACAAGCAGGGGAAACACACTTCCCATTACGGACCAGAGAATGAACCCATTATTCACAAGTCAGAATCAGTGCTAGCAGATGAAATGACACTGGTGTGAAAACATCACACAGGAAAAACTATTTTAAACATTCTTAACATGACGTAGTCTGACTTAAGCAAAGAAGCTTTGAAGTAATCAAGAAAGATGGGAAAAGAAATGTAGTGAAGGGTCCTGTGATGCCTTTGTGTCCCTTTCCCTTGAATCAATGACAATTTTATGTGCTGATTTTGAGAGACTGTATGCCACGAATATTCATCCCCATATCATGGCATTTCAGAGCACACAATAAGGGAGAAGTGCTGCAGTGCACCCTCCTTTGGATCCCTTCTCTTTCTTCTAATAAATAAGCCATAGATTAGTACTGGAATTGTGTGCTGAGCTTTTATTTCTTGGATTTGGGGTTTTCTTCCTTCTCCTTCTTCTCCTTCTTCTCCTTCTCCTCCTTCTCCTCCTTCTCCTTCTTCTCCCCTCTCCCTTCTCTCTTCTCCCTTCTCCCTTCTTTTTGTTTTTTTCTATACCACTTGCAGGCTTGAAGGTGATAGCCTGGATAAGATGCATTGGAATTTTTCCCTCCAGTGAGGTTTAAGAAACTTTCTGTGCTTGCTTAGCAGAACTTTTGAAAGCAAGTTTTTGCTTAAATAGCCAGTAATTTAGTGGTCTCAGAGAAACCTCAAGAATTTGTTTTAACAAATGAAAGCTTCTGCAGGTAGAGGCCATATGCTATCAAACTTTTCAATACTATGAGCCTAAAGTCATTATTTCCATGAAGGCTTTAAACAGTGAGCAGATATGCAGTTCCTCTGCAATCAGGCGTCAGCTCTTTCACAGAATTGATGATGAAGTTAAACCTGCCTTATTTTCTGTGTTCAGGAAACAGTAGTCACTTCCCCACACCTCTCTTCATACTCATTTCTGGACTGTTGAGTTTGTTCAAACATGTAGCAATTAACCTACATGTTTATAAACCTAGAAACGTAAGAAAGAGTGTAACAAAAAATATTTCTGCACTTACCTATACCTATTAACCTTTTGAACACTGTTAGGAAAACAAACAGGCTGTTCCCAATAGCACATGGGAATTGCTGCTACTGTTAATAACTCCTGCTTGTGTGTTTTGGGGGGGAAGGGGAAGTCATGTCTTCAGTACATCTGGAAAGAGCAGCCTGACTGCTGTAGAGGACTTTCACCATGATGAAAGACTGAATAGATTTTAGCTGCCTACACAAAATAAGTATGCAATATAAAACAACATTTCTTGTATAGAGCCAAAGTCTTCCAAACACTAAGATCCTGGCCAGTAGAAAAAACTGTCACTAGTTCTTTTTCAGCACTACTTCTGCACCAGATCCTCAATGTGTAAGAAGGAGCTCTCAGTAGCCTTGCAGTGTGTTTTATTAAATTCCATAAACAAAGTGAAAGGTAGTCTGGAGAGCCATAGCATTCTCTGATAGATATTTATGTGCTCAACAGATAGATGATGCCAAATCATCCTAGAGGGGTGACTTATCTCTGCAGCTTTAAACCTTGACATTTAACAGGACTGAACAAATGGCACATGTACCTCAAGTACACGGGATTTATTGTTTTCATCTACCTCAGTGCCTGTTTTATGTGAGTCCTTATTAAAATATTACTGCAAACATCTAAAGCTTCAGTTCAAATTCCTGTGATATCATCTAAGAGTTTGGATATTTGATAGCTAGAGATGTCTTTTTCCTAGAGTTTTGCAATTCTAACCTGTCTATTCTTTGTCTTGCAAAGCACTTACCCTCACCCTCTCCAGAAAGGGAATGCCACATAGAAGAATAAGCCATTATTTTTATTTTGAAGGCAAGGCCCTGTATTGATAAGACATTCAGACTCACCAGGGATACCTTAGCAGCCTGAAAAACCCTGCTGATTGCTTCTGAAATACTGACTGGTGGTATATTTCCCCAATAAAAGAACTGAGTACCAAGTGCATCATCATTCTGGAGCAGAAAGACAGAAGGATGTATTTTCCAGGTTAGGCCAAAAGTCTGATCAGCCAACAGGGGCTCTACTTTGCAGATATAGCAAGTGAACAGTGCCCAGCAGCTCTTTGGTCTTGTGTTGAGCACTTAGGCCTTATTTTTTCTGAATTTGTTTGGAAATATTATTCACACTTCATGATTTTTTTTATTATTTTCCCCCATTTTCTTCTGTTCTCAGCTTTTTCTTTAAGGCATTTCCATTCCTTTTCAAGACAGGCTTGTACTTTCCATGATATTGAGCAGGGATCAAGGATATTTGAGGAAGAATGACTGGATATGGCATCCAGTGTTGTGATCTAGATGACTGGGTGGTGATCAAAGGTTACACTTGACCTTAGAGGTTTTATTCAATGATTCTGTGAATCTGTGACATGAGAGATCAAACTAAGAGTGGTATTACCTCAGAATATTCTCCTCTATTCTCTAACAGAAAAACTTTCTAGCCCAGACACAGTACTATTTCATTTAACCCAGGGCAAGTTTTTGTCACCTGGGTGTAGCTTGGGTAGAGTTGCCATCTGTGGTGCCTGAGGAAAGGGTGGGAAAAGGAAAGGAAAAAACTAGAGGTGGTCACCAAACTGAGACAAAAATTCAGATCTGTTGTTAGTCACTTCAAAACCAATATTTATGAATCTCACCCAACTTAGATTCTAATTACAATCTTTAGCTATAAACCTGAACTTTCAGAGTTTTTAAAGTGAGAAGGCGAAGAAAAGGTAATCACTTTTTCTTTTCCTATGACATATACCAATAAAATGGGATTGAATAGAAGCTCTCTGCTAAAATAGTTTTCTTTGTAATTCAGAGATACAAGGAGACAAAACTGTTGTACTTTGGGAAAAAAAAAAAAAAAAGTTCATTATTTGGTAATTAAACTCTCAAATATGAAGCTTTTGCACAAGAGGAGCTCATTTAAATTCAAGAAAATATATTACCATACCTTGTTGCACTTAAGGAAGTATCTTGCTTTTTAGGTCTAAAAGAAAATGTAAATATCACCAAGGCTTGTAATGAGTCACTTTCTTTACGCCTGTAAATGAAATTAGGTCCTTCTTGCTGCACAGTCAGTTGCCATTATGTCTTCCATTGTAGTAGAGTAAAGATCAGCAGAAAACACAAGAGCTACACATGTTTTTATGAATTCTTCCCTTCCTGAGAAACAAGAACTTTTTCTTGTTGTTGAAGAGCATAAAGTAGAAGTGGAGGAAATACTATCACAACTTGATTACATTTCTGCTGATGTTCATGTGAATGGCACACATGGGACCTGGTACAGTGCATAGGATTGGCATTATTAAACTATAAATATCTACACTGCTGTTGGCTACATCTGAGCTTGTCACCCTAAACTTTATTACTAATATAAAGAACTAGAAACACTTGACCTTTTTCAGATACCTATGTTAGACTGAGCTGCATTATGTTTCAGAGGGATTACAAATCTTCTCCAAACAGCAGAGAATTATTTTCTTAAGAGTTAACAGGCCATAAGAGTTTCAGTGATGAGTTTCCTATTTGAAAGAATATAGGGAAGAGAAAAAGCCAAGAGAAAACCACAAAACAGAATGTGTGAGAAGAGCTGGAAAATGTTTTGTCAGAATGAGTATCTTTGTATATAGCAGGTAGGTGTCTGAAAAAGATAATTTTTTTTATTAAGAAATACTGGATGAGTTTAACAAAAAATATCTGTACATAGACACTAGCATATACATACATGCCTAAAACCAGGACACCTCACTGATATAGTGAAAAATATTAGGTGTCTGTTTTGATGGTTCTGAAAAAAAGAGCTGTTAAAACCAGGACCACCTGCTTGCCCTATTAGACACAAATACCCAATACCTCCTATCTTAACTTATTTGGAACCATTTCAGTTCCTTTGTCAGGGTTTTGCTGGCACAGAAACACATCCCTGGCTTAATAATTGACTTAGAGGCTTTTCTTCTATGTGGATTAAACCCAGTGAGATAATTTCTGAGAAACAAGTTTAAAACACAGACGTCTTTTTCATGTTCTGTTCATGGTTTTTTTTGTCTCATTTGAAACTCACATTCCAAATCCAGAGTTGTCTTGCCAAAAGGCACTTTTCTGGAATCTTCGATACTTGAGACCATAAGCGCCCTTGTGCAAATTTGCTTTTAAACAACCTCTTCTCAATATCAAATTGCCAGTTTCCCTCTGGACCCTTCTCACAGTGCAACCTTCTTCACAGCATCCCCTGTAAGGAGCTTGGTGGGTTGTGTGGAAACAGTGCAGGAAAGCTGCTCCAACAGCTTTGCTTTTTCTTCAGGAAAACTACCCCAAAGAAATACAGGATTGAGAATGGTTTCAGGAGTAACTACAGAAAATAAATGCTGTTTCAAATCATGGGGGCAGAAAGGTTGGGCAACTGAGTGCGTGAGGAATAGGTGCCTACCTAGCCTATCCAGACACTTAATGCTGTGAAAATGCCTTATGCATTAGTGAAACAACCCCATATCTGTCATTTAACAAGCATTGCTACTGTTTTTTATACTTAAGTGGCGTTTGTTTACTTTTCCACTGATCCTGTCTTGGCTGAAATCAACAAGAACAGTTCTGGTATTCTAAAGAGTTAAACTAAAATTGCCTAAGTCAGATAAAAAAAAATAATAATTCATGGTTTGCATCTCATTCAGCTTTAAATTGATGAACAGAATCTCCTGAATCTTCTGAAATCAAAACTCTGACTTTAATTCTACCTGTTTGATGTCAGAGCTGGTGACAAGTCTGACATCAGTAGCTTCTCATACAGTGTAAGTTTAAATTTTACAGTATTCAGATGCAGGTTTCTCATCCCACTCTACATCTGCAATGAGTCCAGTGTTTCAGGAGTATCGGGCTGACAGCCTTAGAGGTTGCAGTCCAATCCAAAGTGCAGCAATTGTTCTCAAGTAAGTGATGGATGATCCAGTCATTAAAATTTCTGTTTCTGCAAAAGCCTCAAAAGCTTTACCACAGTCTGCCTTTGAGGTAGCTCAGCCCTGTGTTGGAGGCAGACATTGGCCCTTCTGCCAATCCCAATGTTGGAGGCAGACATTGGCCCTTCTGCCAATCCCAATGTCCACACCAATGGTTCTGTGATGTGAACTCCTGTCTCTTTGCAAGCCAATCTGCAATATCCAATTCATTTCACTGAATGACCTACAGGCACTACTAAACACAGCTGGATGCAAGCAGTGATCCAGAAATGAAAGGTTTGCTATCCTCTTACCAATAGCCTGAGGGGCCCTGCCCTTTCTGGTGAGGTTTGTGTAAGTTAAGGTTGTGTATTCAGCACCACAGTTCTTTCACCCTATATCTCAGACCAGTTCACCAGGCAAAGCACATTGCATAATTTTACCTGCCACAATATGACATCACTTTTAAGAAACTTGTTTGTGTACCAAATCTACTGTGTAGTCCAGTCACCCACAAACTAAAAGTTTCCTCTGAAAAGTAAGGAGATTATAGGCTTTTTCTTCGGGTTCATTTTATAGTAAGTTTAGTATTGTGTTTTTATTTCTAATAAAATCTTGAGAAGATATACAAATCTAAATATCAATTTTATAGGACTTTCTTACTGACTAAACACAGATAAAACCTGTGGAAAGCAGTATATGGTCTATGGATTTTTCTTTCTTGCATCCTGCATCACTGAAAATAGAAAAACAGAACACAAACTAGAAAAATTTTAATACCAAAGAGTCTTAACTCTGAAATTTCCTTGCTCATAATTATTGACTGGTAAATTTATGTCTGTGAGGAATGATACTGAACCTTTGTCTTCCACAAAAGCAAACAGCAGAATGACCAAGAGGCTCTTCCACTTCTGAGGGCACAAAGGTTCCTTCCTTCACGTGGCACTTCAGGACTTTTATTCCCTGTATAACAGGGAAAACCAGGTACAGAAAAGTTTCTTCAAGACTGTATTTTGCATCTAACCCTGAGGGCTTATTCACAGATTTTCTCCTTAATATTTTAGGATTATTTTGATAAAGCAAGTGCTACACTGGCTTACAGGGAGGTGCTATAAGAATTCCTGAGGTCTGTTCTAGGAATGAATTATTCCAAATGAATTATTCCAAATGAATTATTCCAAATGAATTATTCCAAATGAATTTTTCATTGATTTTCTAGCTTAAGTATAGACAGAGCATTTCATTCACTGCTTTCTCCTGCTTCCCCATGGCATATCACTGTTTCTTCAGCGTAGAGAAACAAGAAAGATCAGGATTCTGATTTTCCTTAAGCAGAAAGATTCCTCTAAGTGAAGCATTGTAGTCATATGGCATTTAGTAATTGCTTTCATCTACACCTAGTATTTTACATTTTATATAGATCTGTGCATGGAGTCTGCAAAACAGAAATAACTGAATTTGCTAATCATAATGATTAGGTGAATCACAGACACAAGCTGAGCTGAGCAGCAAAATAAACTAAAATTAGCAACAGCATGCCCCTGGCCTAGGGCAACATCCAGCTGATGAACAGAGACAGCAGGGACCTCATCCTTTCTCTACATTCTGCAACCAAAACAAATTTGTTGTGTCACTTGTATAATAGCAGGGACAACATCCACCTTCTGGAGCACCTGCACAGCAATTTCTATGTGGTTTTGCTTCTTTGTTGCCACAGTCCACTTGCCTGGATGCATTTCTTGGGAGAAAATACAAATATTGTGAAAAAGGCAATGGTGAAATAGCTGTTACTACATCTGCCACCGATAATCCACCTAAAGCCCCTGCATCTGCTCTTCACAGGATCTATAAAGGCATTTCAAGAGATCTATATAGCCATGTTTTGATTCAGCAGCTCCCAGTCAGCTTTTCATGCTTTTCTTGCTTGCCACAGATTAACACTCTCCCTCGCTTGGCTGTAAATGCTGCAACACAGCTTTTTATAAATTAATCAATATTTAATCATTGTAATACTTTGGAGGTTAAGAGAGGTTCAGACATGAAAATTATATTGCACTTCCCCAATATTGAAAAGATCTCACTTCGACTCTGTGGGATTAATAAATCATATTATTCCCATTATAACAAAGAGTCCAAATTATGCACAGCCTATGTGCATTACCCAAGGTTATACAATGCATCAGTGGCAGAGCAAGGAATCAAACTGGTGAAAACCTCTCCTGCAGTGAATTAGAGCAGTTTTGTCTGTGTGAATGTTTCAAGAGGTGTAATAGCAGATAGAAACTGTTACTGTGAGCTGGGTATTCCTTTGCAGTCCACATTCACACCCGTCTGCATTTTTCTCAGTTCAATATGACCTAGTTGATCATAATAATTAAGATAAAGGACTGGAAGCACTCAAAGAAGTATGTTAATCTTGCTGTGCATGAAATAATCAAGTAAGGCTGAGCAGCTGGTCAAATGACCAGAATTTGACTGAGGCCACTGTCACCAAGGGTCTAATGATGAGGAAGCAGCTTTAGAAGTGAAAATGAAAATGTCAGTAGCAGAAAAGCCCACCAGCCTGAACATTGGAAAATTCTTTCATTCCATGAAAATTATTGTCTTAGAGATGATATATGCATGTCATCCTCTTACCTTGGAATGGTTGTTATAAATTAGTACCTTTCAAGTATTTTGGGCATCAAGCACCTCTGCCTTGACTTTTCCTTGAGTTTCCATGAGGACCTCTATGGCAGATGAAAATTGGAAGCTTAAAGAGATATTAAGTACCTTTCTTTGTGGATCTCAGCTAATAACCAGAAGCTATTTTACTGACTCCTTCCACAGCTTGGCTACAGTAGTATCAATCACCTGTTGACTTATCAAGCTAGAACAGGAAAAGCCATTTAGTTCCTCCACCAGCCCAAATGTCATTACTAACCCAAAAACTGTATATTAAAAGCTAAGGGAGACCTCATTTATTGCACTTCATGGTTTTCAGTAAATGAGACATAGATTTAACCTACATCTGCTATTTCTCTTCTTTTGGGTTGTTTGAAGACTAGTTTAATCTATGAGCACCTTACAAAAGAGATACCAAGAGATTCCTGGAGTCTTTTGGAGACACATATTTCTTTTTCAAAGCTTATATGAAAGCAAAAGTAAATTATTACCAGATAAATAGGCAAATCTGTTTATATTTCTCCTTTTCATCTTGCCAACAGTTCATGAATAAATAGAAAGAATATTTTCTAGGAAATGCTTAAAGAAACTGATTTTCAAAATTGTTATGCAAAGGCTCTAGCTGAAGCAGCAACAAGGCGGGGGCTATACAGCTGTGGAGGTTTATTCAGGAATAAAATCTTTGTGAAAGCTTTCCTGAATAGCTATGAAAAATAAAATACACAGTCAGGAGGAAAAGAAACTCAGAACATCAAAACACAAAGTCTCTTCAAGAATTTATTTCAGTGGGTTTCTCTGCATCCTCCTCATTATAAATTGTTGTACTATCTGATATCCGCTGCTTCCCTCAAGCAACAGAATTTCAAAATGATTATGCTGCAGGATGAAAGTATGTAACATGCTGGTTAGAACACTCTCTTCCCTGCATTGATTTGAAATAGTCTATGAATGCTACTGCAAAACAGATTACCTGGGGTTATTTAGGATTAAGGGTACACTGTCTCTTAGGACAATAATTAACTAACCAGTCAAAAAACCCTACCACTTTTTTTTTTTCTTTTTTGTTTAGTTTCATCTTTTTTTATAATAGACCCCTTGCCCTCTTTCAACTATCTGTGCANGCCACACACACACACATTTTCCAGAATTATTTTGTCCAGGAAAAGGAAAGTGTTCAATGTACTGCATTTTGTGGATGCACCATCACTGAAAGTGCTCAAACTCAATGTTCTGGTCCAACATTAGAAGCTGGATGAGTTGGATGCTTTGAGCAGCCTGACCTAGTGAAAAATGTCCCTCTCCATGGCAGGGGAGTTGGACTAGCTGATCTTTAAAGGTCCATTCCAACCCAAACCATTCAATGGTTCTATGATTTCATCATCCAAAACAAGAGCTGTAATATTCTTATAATAATAATCCTGACTACTCCTTGTTGTCATGTCTTTTCCAAGCATGGACAAAAACAAGTTGAAGAGTAAAAGAACAAAAATAAAGCTACTAAAAAAAAAAATTAAATCTGTTAAATGCATTGAATTTCATGGGCATTTATATTCTCTCTCTTTTGTGTTTTTTATTTTCCCCGAGGCAAGGGGATGACTTTCCTCTGGTAATAGTGCCAATCTATTTTAAATTTGATAGGGTTGTTCTCAAATCACAAATCCTGAAAATATTCTCTGTATTCTTCCCAACTAGGGGAAAAAAAAAAAAAAAAAGGCAATATTTTCTNTTATTTAGGATTAAGGGTACACTGTCTCTTAGGACAATAATTAACTAACCAGTCAAAAAACCCTACCACTTTTTTTTTTTCTTTTTTGTTTAGTTTCATCTTTTTTTATAATAGACCCCTTGCCCTCTTTCAACTATCTGTGCACACAGTTTGCCATCACTGCATAGGTTTTCTAACACATCCAGCATTTTCCTCACCCTGTTTACTCTCTAGCTGTTTTAACACTATGGAACTAGTGGAAGGTGGTGAGGAGGCCTTTATGTCTGTTGTTCGGACTTCTACAAAAGTGCCATCAGAACATTTCTTGATCTTTTATTTCTCACAGAAATGTGTTTAATGGCTCAAAAGCAATCTGAATGTCCTACTGATTGGTACCTTTGTTAGTTTGCAAACAACCCAGAAAAGTTACTGCATTTTTATGATACCTACACAACGCAGGAACCTTCCTGGATCAGTTTCTTTGAATCTTCCCTGGGAGTTCCATTTAAGCATTTTAGAACAGTTTATTTTATATGAAAAGTTCACAGAATAAGAATTAAGAGTAATAGGGAATCCAGTGGAAGGGAAGACCACCACTGAAAATTAAATTAGGTGAATTATTGTTGATTTTTATTTTGCTCATACTTTTGCAGCACAGCTGCAACCACAACCCCTCCCCTC
>VWYO01018496.1:51952-91769 GCA_013400275.1 Rhadina sibilatrix | reverse complement strand
TGCAAAAAAAGGGAAAAAAAAAAAAAAAAGCAACATTGTTTCTGAAAAGCTCCAGTGTCTTACATGTAGTGCTTTGCTATCCACATTGGTGTAGTCCATCACAGGTAAAAAGTTGTTTTGAAAAATACTGAATAATATGGTTGCTTAGGCAGCAGGGACTGGATTGATTGATCTGGGAGATCTTATTCAGTTTAATATCCCTCATTCCTATGACAAAGGAATACTAGTAATTGAGTACTGAGGTTTCATTTTTTGATATTCAGAAATGCTATTGGATCTCAGTAAAGCAAGACAGCAAACAACTTAGTGAAGCTTCCTGAGTTATAAAAAGCACTGTAGTAGTTCATGTTGTTCCTTTAAACCTAGACCAGATGTTTATTAGGTTGAATGTCCCAGAGGAAAAAATGAAATGACCCTTGGGAAAATGTGACAAGCTGAACTAAGCTGCTGACTTTCTATTTCCAACTGTTTAGGAGGGGTTAATTAGTTCATGTTATATTAAGTACAGCAAGCTAAAAAAGGAGGCTATTCCTGCATAGTAATAAATCCATGAGATTTGTTAAGATATTCACTTTCAAGCAGATATATATTTTCCTCACAGGGAAGAATAGGTGAGAAGACAGGCAGGATGAACTGAAAACTCATCTACACAAGAGCCGTACAAACAGACATACCACCATTTTGCCTATTCAAAAAATGTAGGCAGAAGACACAAGAAATATTTAGAACGTGTCTCAAACATGAATATTCATTCTAGAGCAACATCCTTTTCCATTATAATTGCAACTTCCTTTACAGCTAATTAGCCAAATCCCAGCTTTCCAGACTTCCATAATATGAATGCAAGATTTCATCACTCAGTTACATTCAGAAGAATAGTAAAAATTCTAATACAGCCAAAACGAAGTCATTTGTCTTGAACTAAATAATTTAGGCCACGTTTAGGGAGTAAAATAACCCACACAACAAAAACTCTGAAAGAGATGAGACAATCATAGTTGATAATCAAAGTAATAGTGAGCCCTTTCACTGATGCACCAGCAAGAAAATCAATGAAATAAATCCCTGAAAAAACTAAACAGGCAGTGAAAAGACATTGAACAGTAATTTCTTGTCTCCTCTCATCAATACTGAGGCCATGCTAGGGTGTTGTTTGAAGTCTTATTCTTTACAAAATAAAAAATTAGAGGGAATGTCTAAGAAAATTATTTGAAGGCTAGTGGAAATTAATTACAGAATGAGGTTTCGAACTCCATTAATTTATCTTATCAATAACAAGATTTTACTATTTTGAATAATTAATATGAGTATATTTATGGAAGTTTCACATCAGTACAGAACTTGTTACACTCAAGTCTCATACAGTCTGTCTTGTTCATATGATGGTGCAGAACAAGTCAGAATTATATAGATAACCAGTTTATCATTTCACTGTTCTCTGAACATCAGGTTGAGTTCCATATTTATTCCTCAGTACAAGTCATAGATTCATATCACAGTCTTCCCTTTTAACATTTAATGACATCAAAGAGAAATATAATATTCTACTTATTTATTTTATATAATTTAACAAAGAAATGTCTGGAGTTCTGGTCTCTGCTCCAGGGATTGTTTGTGTATTTTATATTATAGATTGTTACTGGATAAAATCAGAAATAAACCTATAACCAGAATTTAAAAAAATCAGAAATGTCTCTCAGTGCTAAGGGGCCCTCTTTACACCCTTTTTGTTCCATCTTTCTGATCTTACAGCTCACGCTTTCCAGGTTTACAGTAGTCCAGCTTCAACAATAATTGTGAAGTGCCCTAATAACACCTTGCAATTTATGGGAGGAAAAGGCTGAGGTGTGAGAGCTGTGGTAAGAGAACCCTCCAGGCTAAAGGAGCTTTTCTATTTCCTAAGTGAGTACTCTTCTAATCACTAAACCATCAGGTATCCTACAATAAGGATGTTTCTCAGACACTTTTATTGCCATTGATGATGTCGAACAGAGTTGTGATTTGGCTCATAACAATCTTCTATTAGCTCCACTGTTTCTCGTTGCATTTAAAGACATTCCTTCTGGCACATAAATGAAGGCAGCAGCCAATAGAAAAGTTTTGAACTCTCCTCAGTTGTATGCAAAAGCCAAAATAATGAAGCCAAACCCAGATAAATGGTTGCTTCCATACATCTATACTCTGCTGAATTCTATCCCTAAGAATAATTACATTGTTTTAGAATTATTTTGCTCAAATTGTAATGCATCTTTGTCTCACAACAGCAAGAAAAAAACCACAATATATGTTTGAAATAAGATTAGCTGAACTGAATCTATGCACAGACCCTCCATTTGAAAGATGCTTTTCAAGTCTGCAAATTCATAAGTTTGGNATTAAATTGTATCTCTGACTGGGAGTCTCACTGGTTTTGCTTTCAAACCAGCAGAGTAACAAAAAATTTCAAAATGCTCCAAATGCTGCAATGTATGGCAGAGTGTACCAAAGATGCTATTGGCAAAATATGGAGTCTGAGTTACTTCAGTCATATTTGTCTCTGACATCATTGATAGTAATCTGGTATTAGATATCACATTTTTTCTTCTTTTTTAAAATTTTACGTATAGTTCACATCAAGAACCTTTTTGTGGAAGAGGAAGGTCAATATACAGAGACAATTCCCAAAAAAAAACAATTTCCAGAACAAATCATAACATCTGGAGGATCTAGTCCTAAAAAGACTTTAATTACAACTGTGAAGTTGTTTCTATCTGACAACATTTTAGGATATTCTACTGAATTCTTTAAAAATATGTTCAGTTTTGAAAGAGAAAATAAGATCATTAATAATCCATTGTCATTTACATAAACAGGTTGTGCATCAAGCCCAGAACTCAGCTTTTACTGTAGACCTTAGTAAGTCAGAAAGGAAAAATAATACAGCTGAAAAAAGAATAACAAAAGAAAAATAAATCCATCAAGCTATCATAGAAAATATAACGTCATTCATGCCCTGGTGACGCTATTTCAGGACAAAGCAGTTGTGTTTTCTTTCAGAACCTTGCACATAATTTTAATTTGTGGTAATAAGAGGAATTTTTCCCTAATCCCGTCTCTGCAAAGATATTTCATGACCAGCATTAGATTTAGATTTCCATGAGCAAAAATGAATGTTTTGGGGAGATTCAAGTCTAATTAAACCAGTCTAAAATTGTCATAACAGTTTCAGACTCTGGGACAATAGATTCTGACCCATTACTTAGGAAAAAGAAAAATTAGATTTACTAAAATTTTGCTCTCCACAGACTGTTCTGCGCTTCACTTCCTTTCTCATAACCTTGTGTTGCCAGGGGACTGACAGCACAGTAACTGTAAACATTGCCTAGGAATAAAGTCTTGAATACTTACAGCTCTTACATGTTTGGATTTTTTACAAGGTATTTCCTAATGACATCATGGTGGGTAAACCACATTTTGGCATAATGTAAATGCCTGTAGCATGTACGTCTACATTGCAGCTAAACCCTCACCTCCCTAGAGAGAGATGATGGACTTTTGGGGCACAATTCACACTATCTTGAAGCAGAAACTTTAAATAGGTCAGCCATATATCAAGGAATATATGTTACCCTCTTTTGAAAAGACCAGCTTGAAGACAGACGTGAACATTTTAAAGCATTGTAAAATTAGATGAGACAAAGCCCACCCTTGGCACTTAATTTCCACAGGCTATACAAATCTCTCCATTATATGTGTTATGTTCACATTAGCAGTTTCTGTGTAATTATTGTGGTTATACTATTATTAAAACTTCAGCAGGAAGCTAGCATAACAAAACACCCTGTATCAAAACAATTCCAGGTTCCCAATCTTCATCTTTCAGCTAAACAAGAAATGATGCCCCTGGTTACCTATGATTTTTCTGAGCAAGGATGCACTGATAAATTAGTCATTTTTGCCAAGAAGGAAATTTCATAATTAATTAGGCTCTTTGGGACTTTAAATTTTCCTTTGTGGATTTCTGCCCAAATAATAATAATTAAAAAAAATCTCTGTATGAGCTATTGACTGAGTTTCATAAATGTATCTTAGTGCACCCTGAGATAAATACTGGAATTCCTCAGGAGGAGCAGAATTTCTGGTGTGCTTCAACTTTTATCATGCCTATTCTGACTAAATGATTTATATCATTGTTTTGAATCCCATTTTCAAAATAAACCTTTCTCATCTCCTGTATGGGGAGGGGTGTGTCCCTAAATTTTCCCTGACTTATTTTTTTTCTTGCTTTTGTTTTGGTTTATTGTTGGGTTTTTTCAGAGTATTTCATTCTTGGGTTTGGTTTTTTTGTTTTGGTTTGGTTTGGTTTTTTGAATCTAAAGAACTGTGTTTAAATTTAGGCTATGCCATTGCTCTTTATTGTACTGAGCATCACAACATTCAAGTTTTTTCTCAAATATGAGTCTTTATCTTTCTGTCCCAGGGTCAAAATTACTTCAACTTCTTTTTTTTTTTTTTTTTNGGTAAAATTTTTTTTATTTTTTTTTTTTTTTTTTTTTTTTTTTTTTTTTTTTTTTTTTTTAGTGAGATATTGTGTTGTTAAACATAATGAAGATTGTAATGTGGTAGGCCCAAACTGATAGTTTAGAAAATATAAAGCTGACTAGAAATAGCTGCAGGCCTGGCACAGATGTGTGCTGAGAGGTTACTCAGGCTGGAGAGTCCCAAGCCTAGCCAAGAGGGAACGATTTCTGTTGTGCTGTTTCGGACCAATAATAAACAATCCTTTTTAATTGCCTTGCTCAGAGTGCCAGTTTACTTTGACACTACATACTGCTTCATGCCTGGGCCATTCATTTGCCACCCTTGAGGCACAGACAATGGGCTGCAGTCTGTAACAGAGCAAGACAGTTTTTTCTCGTTGTTTGCAACAGCATCATTCCAAGAGTAAAGGTGGGATCTAATTCATCTTGACAGTGCATTGCCAAACATGTCAAGCAATATTTCCAAAATCTATAATGACTTTACGTTTGTTCCTAAACAGGCATTTGCTACATATCAGATTTTATATTCATGAATATACCTATGCTATTTACTCCTGTTGTCACAACAGAATCTCTTATATCAACACTAATAGCTGAGTTTATGTGTAATTTGCTGCACTTCATGGTTCTGAAACACAAGATTTTGAAGCAAAAATGATAGATAATGCATCCCTCTTTTTCCCATGCTGTCCTTTGGAAAGATGCTTTCCTCTCTGCCCTTTTAACCCTACAAACCTTGAACTACACTGCAGCAGATGTGGTGTCATTCTTGTGTTAAACACTCTCTGAGATGATTAAGCATAAAAGATGCTATATAAAATTAAGTATCACATCTAAAAATACTGGAAGAAATGAAGGTAAGGATATTCCATTTTATCCTAAGATAAAAGAAAAATAAATAAGATTCTATTTCTTTATTTGCTACATTCATTGTAAATTCGGAACAATCAGCAAAAAATCAGGGTAGAACATTATGGCAAATAAGTCAACAACAATGGCTAGATATTTAACATTAACTTAATATATAGTAAAAGAAGGTAACATTTAATTTCTTTCTAATACTTTTAAGCATGTAACAGAACCATCCCAGGAAAAGCCAGATATATCTGAGTTATCCTGCATTTGGGACAAACTTTGCATATGCCTATAGAGAATTGGCACATTTATGATGAATGGCTTTTTCACAAGCCTGAGCTCACAACGTATTGATGCTTAATATGTTACCTATAAAGTCAGTATAGTGACATTTCCCAATTCATCAGGGCATTACAGAGATAAAATCATATAAGATTGTGATCCACAGTTAACAGCATGGATATGAAGTGCTCAAAATGAAAAATAAAAGTGAAGGCACAGGCATAGAAATAGTGAACCGAGATGGATACTTTCTTCTACCAATAAATAAAAGGAAGTCTCCAGAGATGCATATTCTCTGCTACTATCTACTGGAAAGAGCAGAAAGTAGAATTTTCCATTCCTGGGCACTTTTTTTTTTTTCCCCTAGTAGCAATCAAATTACACTCTGAGAGGTCTTTAGAGAATATATAAAGTATAAACCAGTAGAGTAGAGGGTAATGGGAAAAAAAAAAAAAAAAAGGCAGCGAGAACTGTTCTGGTTGTGGGAACAAGTACATGCTTTACAAAACCTCCTCAATGACCGTCTCCACTGAGAACTTTGTAACCAACAGCACCAGAGGTGACCTTGTAGTGTAATGTTTATTGATATTGCAGAGCACAGGAGGAAAAGTGAGTGGCCCTGGCAAGAGAAGAGATATGTCCAAGAGAGCTGGAGTCATGGTAATTGGGTCAAATGATGGAAACTGTGGCTGGGACTATCAGTGTTTCACCTTAGGGCCTGAGATGACCCCGCCTTTGTATTCCCATGTAAGCACAGGTGTTGCCTTCTTATGTGTACTGGGAGTAGAGCACAGTGGGAAGAAAATGGAAATGTTTAGTGATGTTTATTGGCCAGAGTCAGAGGAATCCAGGGAACTGACTTAAAGATTGGTACCAAGCAAGGAGTATGAACTGGAGGGGTTTATTAATTGCTCATTTCTGTAGGCAAAATGTGTTAGATGTGTTTTACAGATTTCCAGGAAAATTCTCCTGACTCACGGCATATTCCCCTCTTGTTTTGAGTGTAGCCTTATTACCAGTAATCAAGGAGGCTTTCCATTTAAATTGTGTCTTCGGGATAGACTAAAGTTTTACATATGCCTGGGTAGTGCCTCAGGCTAATGCTTTGTGTTAATTGGCAATAATTCATTTATCTATACAGCATGTCAAAAATGCCTATGATTTGCATGGCAGTAACATATCAGTGTTAAGATGGTCTGTACAGTATTTTTTAATTCATATTTACTTCTCAGCTTTGTCATGCCTTTTTGTGTGTGTATTGGGGGGAGTCTTACTCTGTATTTCTCTCTCTCCTTCCTCTTTCTGGGTTTGATGCAATAAACCTCTAACATGCAGAGGATCTATAGATGCTTTCTGGCTTTCACAGATGGTGTTTGTCTGCTAACTTTATTGCTGCCACCATTCTTTCCTACCAGAAATTTCAAAGCATACACTCATCTCACAGGGAAATAGCCTAGAAACATCCATATTCCTGTAATCATTGGGAGTGTATTAAGATACCTTTAATCTCCAGATACTACTAGAAAGTTCAGTTCTCCTATGTGCATATCTGTCTCCTCTCTATTTGACATGCTTCTCCTATTCCAGCATGCCTACCACAGCCAGTGCTGCAGTGCTATGGCAGAAGACAGCTGGTGTGGGAAAAGTCTTCCAAAAAGCAGATTTGTAGTGTACAGTGTAAAAGACAAAAATTGGCTCCACTAAAATTTTTGAGAAATCATGAAATCTGAGATCTGAAAGTTGTGCTACTGAAATAACTGGCTTCATCTCCTTTCTGTCAGAAATGAGATCTGCTTTGAGGTGACAATGGTTTTTGCTGTGTCTGTTAAGCACAAGAGGTATATTTTGGGCCTGCAACACAGCACAAGTCACAATAAATGACCTTGTGCAGCACATCTAAAAAGGCTGGCTCAAACAGGAACTTAGCAGAACTTGACATGATGTTGAAATCATGTCATAACCTGAGTTTTACCCAGCTGGAGAGGAAAAGAAGTATCTAGTGCTGGTAGCATCCAGCTTTCACTGCAATCTTTGCTCTTGAAAATTTTGCATGTATGCCTTTGTCTCTGGTGAGCTAAAAGAGGCTTGATTTGTCTTGGAGTTGCATGGGAAACTCAGCCAACCAGCTCTACTTTGCTTTATCCTTTCACTTCTTGTAGTATGATGGCGCCACTCCGAAGCTGAAATAGAGGGTAGTAAAGAAATCAGAGTTCACAGGTAAAGAACAGGAAGTTGCAGGTGTCCAAAAATCAAGCATTGGTCATAGACATATGTAGCCAGGTAAATCATAACCATCAGATTCAGAGTGTATGATGGGAAAATGCTATTTACTTCAACTATTCTAAAAACAACATTTGAAATATTTCTCTAAGAAATAAATGAAAGTGAGAAATATGAACATTATATTGAAGTTACATACTCTCTCCATTTTATTTCAATGTTACATGTACCCTTCAGATGCTGTGCATCAGCAATTTCTAGCTTTGGTTATTTGGACACATTAATATGTAATCCCTCAGGCAAAAAAACATTGGCTGATTAGTGTTTATTAATGTGTCTTTCTTGTGCCCATTAATGTAATATTTGGGTATAGAGCACCTGTTTTTTATACAAAAATTCCTTTTTGGTTAAACATAAAATATGAATCGAAACAAAGAAAGATAATGGAAATGGGAGATATACTAGGATATAACTCCTTCAATATTGAAAGACAACAGAACAACCTCTGAGATAATGCAGAAATTATTAGTGCCACCTATTGGCAGGCAATGCAAACTTTGCAAGCTACAAAGCAGAAAAATAATACAAAAATAAAATGCTAATTGGTTTCCAAAAGAGAAACTGTCTTTCAAAAAAAAGTGGTGTTCTTTTTTTTTTTTTTTCCTGGCATTCTTGTATGTTTTATCTTCCTCCATGCAATTTGAAAAATATTTATAGGAGCAGCGACTTTTAAGTCGATAATGAAGATGGAAGTGAAAAACAACATTTCAAATTATGAATGCTACTAATTAAAGCGAGAAGCATTATTCTAAAGATTCTGACTGTATTCTAAAGATTTTTGCTTCTTCATTCAGGAAGGAAAATAAATAATATTATTCACATATCTAGCCAAATAGTATGGGGTAGAGAAGATGAAAAATAATCTATTCATAGTCTTTTTCAGAATAACACTGTTCATTATCAAAACCCACTGAAATATTAATCTTTTTAGTACTTTTCAGAAATGCTCAAATTATTACAGCTTATTTTTTTTTTATTATGGGCTATGAAAATTTTTAAAGAGAACTTTTAAAATAAGCCAAATTTATAATGAAAGATATGACAAATAGGAGAGTAACAAGCATTTTAGAGGAAACACAATAAGGTTTTGTGACCCTGTGCATTTAACACAGCCAAAGTGTGAGTATACTTATTTCTATGCTTAATATATAAAAGGAAATATTGTTTTGAAGTCAAGATAAATATGTGAATAGGAGTACGAATGTAACATCTGGCAAGGTCAATCGATTTGTTGAACCCTATGATTCTTCCTTCAGGTTTAGTAAGCACCATGTCAATTACTTCTCCCCAGTCTCAAAGGAAAGTAAAAGAGCCTGAACTGTACACTACTTCACAGAATCATTCCAACTATGCAGTGAGCTATTGGCAAGTGATTTGTCAGTAAAGTCTTTCTGTGCCCATTTTCTATAGTTTTATTTGGAACAGACTTCCTTGGCTTAAATATGAGAATATTACAAGGCAGTGTTAAAAGCTATGTGTGACATCTGCTGCTTCTTTTCTATCCAGAGTTGCTTTCTCACAGAAGAAAATTAGATTATTCTGATACAATTTTGTTTTGACAAATCCTTGTTGACAGTGACTAATTTCCTTGGGTTTTTTTTTAGAAGCTTACAAATAGTTTGATTATTTCTTCTAGAATTCTTCCAGGAGCTGAAGTTTATCTAATTTCCTCAAATTGTTTCACATTCCTTTCAAAGATCACTACTGCATTCATTCTTGATCATCACCTGTTGTCTTTGACTTTTTACAAGTAGTTCTATCATCTTTGATGTTTCATCAGCTTATTCTTCAACTATCACAGCATAACAGCTAATTGAAAACATCTAATTTTGTAATAGGTATTTAACCTAGTCCATCCCACTTACAGCCATGATCCTAAATTTTCCTTGTTGTTACTTATTGTTATAATATTGAAATGCCTCTCATCCTTATAAGTAAGAATGATTCAGAAAAAGTATTTAAAAATGTGCCAATCATATCTAGAGTGGTTTTCTTTTTTTATTAACTCTTATTTAGTTTGTTTTTGTCTTTTTTATGTCATGAAAGAAAGATTTTTATCATTGGCATGGTCTTTGGGACTGCAATCTATTGTGCGCCTTCACAATTTTTGATTCTGCAGCATCACATTTATGCAATGCTTCCCTACCCTAAGGAAGTGATCCAGCTTCACCTTTTCAGATGTTGCCTGAAAAGGTCAAAATTTAGCAAATCTTATACTATCTATTCTGCTTCAGTTTGAATTTATACCCTTAATAATGTTCCCTTAAGTAATCCTAGATTCTTGAATTCTAGTGTTTTACAATAAAAATCTTGTTTACTGAAGCCTACTTCCATGTAATCTGATACCTTTATTTTGCTGTTCTTTCCTTTTCCTATTTCTCATGAGCTATTACTGCATGGCTTTTCTCATTCACTTGTGCCTTTTCCCCTTATGTTCTTGACCAATTCTTCCCTAGTCATTACAACAAGGAAAGAAGTCTCTCTTTCAGTTGAGATGTTTGCCATCTACATTTGTGACCATCACCACCAGGTCGCTGCAAGGACTTTGTGTCCAGTTCACATGTTTTCCCAAAGGAAGTACACAAAGCTAAAATGCCTTCCTATTCTCAAATCCTAACATCAGTAAAATTTTGCTTTTGATCACAATTTTTTGAATGTTTGTTATGATAGTTTGTGTTCTTTCTTTCCCTTTTGACAATGCTCTTTTTAAAGTGTTTTTTTTTTAATTATTTTAAAGAGTCATATAAGTATAGCAAAAAGACAGTAACCTATCAGATAGAATTCATAACAGACAACATCCCCCAACAATCAGACTAGGCCCAGCCAGCACTAGGATAACTCACTGAGAGCATTGAAAATAGACATCTCTCCTCTAAACTCTGAGTCAGAAACACTTCCCAAAAGACTTTTCCCAAGCACTGCTCATTGCAACATTCTAGGTAGGATTTTTGAGTTTGCTGCAGTGAAAGTTAAGTTATTTACCTGGTTATTTATAAGAAAATTATCTTTTTCTTCTTAAAATCACCTTTTTGAAAGTACAATTAAAAAAAAAATCATAGGTAGTTATTGCCAGAAAACAAAAAAAAAGGACTCTCAAAGACTCTTCATATCAGTAAATATAACAAATTAGGTAAAAATCAATAGAATTTGTTCTCTAGTTATGTTGTGAGATAGATATAGATTTCCATTTAATCAAAATTAATTCCTTACCTTTTAGCTGTTCTGCAGCTTAATAACTGTCTTGAAAAGGTTTTATTTCTTGCTGTCTGAAGTCAGAGGGAATTTTGCTGCTAACTTGAATGGAGAAAGATTTCACCTGAAGCAGTTCAGTCTAATGATTTCTTTATAAAATTCTGGAGATTAGTTTGAGCTTTATTACGTCAGACATCTGCATTCACATCTCTCTAGTCCAAGGATCTTCTATTTATAAAATGGATACTACTGAAAGGCTGCTGATTATCAAGGTGATGGAATCTATACTAGAGCAGACCCTGTCTTTTTCAAGTATTTATGACTGGAGTTCCACAGGCTTTGTGGTTTTGTGAGGGGGACTTTTCAGCTGTACATCTTTCACTGCTGCTGGCAGATATGATGTAGGGGACTGAAGTTCAGCAATCAGCTAATTGATTACAGCCTCTGGCTCAGTGCTTGCCACGATATCCCTTTCTGCCTCTCTGATTTTCACAGTGCCACTAGCTTCTTTATTCTTTCCCTTCAGTACAGCTATCTTGTGTTAGAACTAAACAAATACTATAAACTACAGAATGCAGGTCCTTCACTTCTTTGTTTTCTCTTTCAGCATTTCAGTAGAAAAGGAGACCCTTAGGTGCTGTTGAGTAGTAGTGTTATTTTGTTAGGGAACTAACAGCCAGCCCAGGGGGACTTTTCAGAAGTCATTGCAATGTCATACGGCTCCCCAGTGACACTGGACTGCATCACTTACCCCACACAAAGCCATCTGATGCTACTGAATCTGAGAAACGGCCACAAACATTGCAGTTATGGTGACCATTATCTTTCTCCTGAGGGATTTCACTCTTCCTTGAGAATCTCCAGAGAGACAGCACACCAGCACTGCAGTACGCCAGATAATGATCTCAGACACAGAGGCAGGCAGGTAGGATGGGGGTGGGTAAAAATAATTCTTAATGGGGTTTTTTTTGTGGCAGGGCATTTTATTTGGGTTGATAGAGGCACAATTCTCTGTGCTCATCTGATCAGTGTTTCTTTGATTAAAACAGTCTTCTTTGATTAAAAAAACAATAAAAAGTCCCTGGCAAGTGGAACACCACTGTGTTTAAGGGCAAACCATGACACCTCGGGACTCAACATCTTAAAGAACAAACGTATTACCCTACTGTCTTTGTCTCTCTTAGGATTTTGGTTCTCTTTAAAAGGCAATACTACAAAAAAAAAAAAAATTTTTTTTCTTGATTCCAAAATTGGTAAAGCTTTTGAGCACTACAAGCTGGAGAAAATGTCACTGCCTCTGCCTTCTTCATATAAACTTTCCTTTCACTTCCTGTGTGGGATGGTTTCACAGGGAGAGGGGATTTGAACTGACCTGGTGTGGAAGTTCATAAATTTTTATCTTGCTGCCAAGTTATTGACCAAAATATTGAATTTTTTTCTGCATGACATGTGCTGTGAGGCAGACTTAGTTCAATTTTTTTAAAAGATAACTGCATCGGGTAAACATCTTTACTGAAAACGTTGAGCAGTTTGCTGAAAATATTGTAGATTAAAGTATTATCAGGATTTTCTCAGACTACTGCAGTGAAGTGTCATTTCATTTTTGAGGAATGACGCATTAATGAATTAATCAGAAAATGTGTTAAAGTAATAGCCATAGCAAACCCAACTCTCCCACTTCAGTACATAGTGCTCTTTCTGAATGCTGAAATAACTTCTGCTTACATCTATAGAAGAAATCTCTAAGAGCACTCAATAAACTGTTAGTCTAGGCTTCATACCTTAGCATTAAGACTGAATGTGTGGAATTTTATTTAAGAACATATTTTTCAGGTGGATACAAGAATAATTTCTTTGTCATTGCAACACACAAAAGCCTCATGAGCATGCAAATCCATGCATCTATTCCTACTGGACAAACAAGAAAAAAATCCCTAGTATTTGTTTGCTTGAACATGATGTCCATGGTGGTGATAGAAATACTATTTATAAGCAGAAGGGGTTGCATGACAGCTTTTTTATGGTTAAACACTGCTCGCAGAAATAAAATATAAGTTTCATAAAAAGCCACTTATCCTAGGAGCTTTATTTGAGAAATAATAAAAAAATTCTTTTTTTGTGATGAACACTGTATTTATGAAAGAAAGTATTTAAGGAAAACAAATAAGATTGACTTCATGACAGAGAGATATGATGGTATGAAGGCAGGTAGCAACTCACAAAAGTCTCATAAAGGATGTCTCAAGGGGTTCTTTGGAAGCTTTTCTTTATTTGATGGAAAGCAAACACTAAAACAGCTTCAGGACAGAAGGTCAGCTCTAGTATGCAATACCTGATTCAGTGCAGGTTACAAGTAAATCAGTTTGCTCCCTCAGTTCCAGGAATTCTGTCAAAAAATAAAGAGGTTTTATTGCTTAAAGGAGCATTGTGCTATTAATTGAAGTCCTCAGTGTGTCAAGAATTTTGTAGTGCAGCTCTAGCATAGCATCCCCTCAAAGCTTCCTCTAAACAGGGCTTTATGAGCTTTGCATTTCTTTTCTAAGGAAGAGCTAGATGGGGATTGCTGGAAACATGCTCTTCTTTTTTACCCTGGGCCACAGAAGAGCCTGCTAATGCAGACTCCTGTGTGATGGAGGTCCAAGGGGAGCTTTGAGAAACCAGTGGGTAAGTGATGGTTTAGATGTGCAGCAGCTCGTGGCCCACAGAGTGCCTGAGCTCCACAGAGCTGGCTCTAAGCTGCTGCAGTGCTCGGCATCCCCACAGGAACAGAGTTAAGCAGCAGATTAGCTCCAGCCTTGTGCAGTTACAGAGCACCACAAGACTGGTGCCTGAAGATAAGCTCGGCACTTGTGAAGCTTCCCTCATAGCAAACCCGGGAGACATCATGATGATAAAGGTGTAATATTCATGAATATCAACAAAAGCCTGATCTTTGTTTTCTTGCCAATTGTCTGACACAGGACAGAGTTGTGAAAAGCTAATCAGAGAACTACTCAGGAAGCTGGAATTTCACTCATGGACACTTTTGTGAGGAAACAGAAAAATCTTTTATGTTTTCCCTGGTGGATACTTCACACCATTAAATGTACAACAAATTACTTCCTCACATCCCTTGACTGCCTTCCAGCTTAACCGTGTTAAAACAGTAGAGTGCTAAAATCGTTCTTAGGAGATGAAGTAGCACGGTCATGTTTTGAAGTGAATAAACATGTAATAGCAAAAGTGCTGCTTACCAACGTGAAACAAATTAGTTTTAAAAGGTAAGACATTACTTCCTCCTTTCTTGTTTTTAATTTTAAATTTCCCAAGGGCTAACAAAAAAAAAAAAGTAGAGAAGCTGTCTATTTTTCTGTAATGTCCACTTCAAAACCTGAAATTACATTATAGTGAAATTTTCTTTCCTTAAGTAATATTATCTAGAAATTAGATAATTTTTTTTGTTTGGTTTTTTTTTTTGTTTTTTTTTTTGTTTTTTTTTTTTTTTTTTTTTTTTTTTTTTTTTTTTTTTTTTTTTTTTTTTTTTTTTTTTTTTTAGAATATTATTATTTTTTTTTTTTTTGTTTTTTTTTTTTTTTTTTTTTTTTTTTTTTTTTTTTTTTTTGTTTTTTTTTTTTTTTTTTTGTTTTTTTTGTTTTTTTGTTTTTTTTTTTTAATCGAAGTATAATTTTGAAAGAAGAACAAGTTGCTGCTTCTTGTGTTCTGACTGGATGGAGACTATCTGTACTTCAGGGCATTGCTACTACTGACTGACTATAAAAACTGACCAAAACAGGGAGACCGAAGAGGAGAAACCTTTTGAAGGCTTAGACCAGGAGGGTGCTTTACTTAAATTATAATGAGCAGAATAGAAGGGTAATTGTCAGATAGTACTATGTGGAAAATCTAGTTACTACAAAAAAAAAAAAAATTTTTGTTCTTTTATAGCCTTGTCTTGATCTACAGAAGGACCAGAGTATACTAGATTTATGAGAGCAGTTCCTCAGTACATTTCTATTTCTCTAAAGATTAAGGAGAAACTACTAGTATTTGTGAAGGATACAATTTCATAGTCAATCACATCTCTGGACTCACATACCAATGACAAATCTTGGCAGAAATGAAGCATTGCAAATTCCTGTTTAGAAAAATTAGAATATTATTGAGGGAAAAAAAAAAATTAGAAAATTTTTTGTCTTGTTAGTCAAAACTTCTCACTGTAATTGGTAAATTAAAAAACCACAAAAATGTGACAGAATTTAAAATAGAACAAAATACTGTTAATTTAGATATATTTGGAAGTGTTAGTGAGGTATATATCTAAATCTTGATTTTTTTTCTCTATTTTGTGGATTACACCCACGATAATATAGAAATATATTAGAATATAGAAATATAAGATAGAAATAAATTATAGAAAAATATTTTCCTAAACTGTCAATACAGCCAAAAGTTCAGTTGAATGACAAATTTCAATTTCCATCTGGTCACTGGTGCCTCACAAGAAATAAATCTATGCTGCTGGCATACTTTAGAATAATGTTTGCAGAAAGCAAGGAGCAAATAGTGTGTATGAACAGTTCCCTGAGTGTACCTGTGGGATGGAGGTTGCAATGGAAGCACACTGATAAGACACGTGTAGGAGAGGAGATCACACTGCTGCTGCACACACTCATTCTCTCTGCCTCACAAGCATGCAGATCATTTCTAAGCACAGAAATGTTCGTTGCAGAAACTCTGAAAAGTTCCAGTTACCTTCATAAGCTCTGCAGGCAACATTTAGAAAAATAAAGGAATTTATCAGTTCTGTAGCCCAGCTGACTCCCCAAAACAGGCTCTATGCTACCAGGTGGCCTTCTTTCCTTCTGAACACTGGCACTTCATTTAGCAGACAATGACAGAAGAGCACTATCAGGTTTATACCCCAATATTCTCCAAGGGCCCAGCCCTGCTCAGAGTACTGGCTTAATAATAATTAGTGAGACAGCATGGTCAAGTGTGTTTGGAAACTCAAAAAAAGTTTAATAAATAATGAAAATAATACAAAACAACAAACAAAGATTAAAGCTGAGCACAGTGTAAGAACAGATCCTACACCTGGTACAACACCCCGAGAATGCCTTGAGACCCTTTGTTCTGTCACTCTTTCTACCCAGTGGTCAAGGACTGCCAATAGAAAGAGGTACAGGTTTTGACAAACACTGACAAAGTCCAACTGATGCTCCTCTCCTGGCACTGAGCCATCTACAAAGAGAAAAACACAGAACTTTCTGGCTAAACTTCTTAAAATGTCCAAAGGTAAACTGAAACCCTTTCCTTAGGTAGAACTACGCACTAAGGAGTGGGAGGTGCATTATTACAGAGCACCTGAAAGGACTCTAGTCCAAGACCTGAAACAGTGCTCTGAGAGGGAACTGCAGTGGACACCAGATGCTTAAGGAAGTTATATAAGAACAAGAAAAATTTGAATGCTATAAGTAGCTGATAATTACTGGTTTAAGGATTTCTTAAATCAGGCATGAGTTCAGATATTTGCATTTAACAGCCCCTGAGGGAGTTTTTTTATTCAACCTGTAAATTTGTCTGAATCCATCTCTACCTTTGTTCTTCAAAATATCCTGTGGCAATGAGTTCCACATTTTAATTGCAACCATGATAAAAAAAGTTCTTCACTTGTTTTAAACCTGCTGATTGAAAAATATCACTTGACAGCTTCTCGCTCTCTTTGAGAGCTAATGAACGATCATCACTCCTGATTTTATAAACTTGTACCATATCAGAGCTTTTCCAAATTGGAAGTCTTATTCTGTTTAATCTCCCTTAAAACCAGAGCTGTTCTGCACTGTTGCTCATCCTTGTCACATTCCTTCCTGCTTTTCTATTTCTGCTTAGCACTTTTCATATGAGACTATTAGAATGCACTGTATTACTAAAAAATATAAATGTCTTAGTGATTTATATGCTGCCTTAATGATGTTTTCTGTTTCATTCTACCTTCCTCCCCTAACAAATTCTAATATCACATTTCGCCCTTCTAGGCTTACGGAGCATTAAGCTCTCTTCAAAGAACCATCATAGCAATTTTGTGATTCCTTCGATCGTAACAAATTTTGCAATCATATTTGTATCTGCATAGATATGATTACTTTTCCCATTGAGCAGTATTTTGTATTTCATTGACCATTTTATTGTCAGTCAATTACCAAGTGACACTATCAATCCCAGAATTCCTCTGCTTCTCTTCACAGGCGGGCTCCACAGACTTTTTTTACAGGGCAGGGAAGATTATTCCTAAATACTCCAATCCTGAAGTATTGCATATTGCAATATGAGTTACGTATAAGGGACAGGCTAAAACATGATGTCCTAAGATTGCCTAGAAGACGGTGTCAGTTGTAGGCATGGGCAAAAGGACAACTGGCAATGGTAATAAACTGGTCAGATATTTTTTCCTGTTTCTTTCCACTTTTTTTTCTCCTCTTTCCCAGCAAGTTCCAACAGGAAGCACAGTTCAGTTTCATTCCTTCATCCTTAGAACCAAAAATATCTGTTTTGTCTACTGTGACAAGGAGCCATTAATGTAAAGCAGGTACATGTAGCTACTAGTTCACCATCAGGGACTGGAGCAGCCTCTTTTTTTCTGAAGTCAGTGACAATAAATCCTCTGAGAACACAGCCTTGAGCTTTCAAGGAAGAGAGGAGGCAACTCAATATTAGCTTGTAGTTTACCATACCTCATAAATCAATATTTTCTACTCCCTTCATGCCACTCCTTGCAAAACATTTAAGAGGTGTACAAGGTCAGAAATAGAGACCTAGCTGCAATCTGGAGTTGGAGTGCATATGGATCCCTATAGTTAGTGTGAAGAATGCATGAGAAGTAGTTAGGGAAGTACCATGCACAGCAAGAGTATCCTGAGGGGGAAAAACCCTGTATTGACAAGCCCAGCAGATGACCTCATTGTTTTCTATGCCAAATTTCTATTTCCATTGCATTTATAATTGGATTTCAGTCTATCTCAGAAACCTACTTGGCATCTGAAAGTCTAATCTATTTGGACCATGATCATATGCTGATTAATGCTGAGGGAAATTTCAAAATGTGTTTCTCTATATACTTCTCTGTGGTGAAACAAAATGCTAGTATATACAGCATCCCATGAAAGCTTTTTCTCTCTGTGTATGTGTATATATATATATGTGTGTGTGTATAACAACAAATATTAATCCCCCTTATCCCAATTTTGTCACCCTAATTATTTGTATACATATGACTTCCCTATTATCACAGGACTCCTTTGGTATTGGATAGAAAGCTCTTTCAACATATAGTTTATAGCTTAGATGGCATTTGTTTTACTCTTCCCTGTGTAATTATAAGTCTGTGGAAATAGAAGTAGTACTAAATGGTTCTGAAGGAAAACAAGCAGAAAACACTCAAGTAAAATGAAAAGACCAAAGAAATTCATGTACATTGAAAAAAAAAAAAAATGGGTGGGGGGGAAACACATCTGTAAAATTGGTTTTAAAACAGCACTAAGTCAAGAGGTTTCCTTCATGACTATCAATTACAAAGTGGCCTGGCTTCTGTACTTTTTAGAATAAAGAATTTTTAGTCTGAAAAATGTGGTCCCTGAAGAAGATGAAGTCTTAGTTTGAAACCAAGTGCCACCTCACCCACAAAGCATTTGCAAAAGAACAGGTTTCTCCAAAGTATGGATGTACATTGAGCACATCAGCGCTAAAAAAAAAATAAATAAATAAATAAATAAAAAAATTAGTATAAATTCAGTACTGTGGAAAATAACAGTTCAGAAATAACAACAATCCATGCCTCTCCCCCTAAACAGTGTCAATTTAGGACAGAATTGACCATAGTGACATAGTGAAATAGGTTTCTTCACTAATTGTGTGTGCATATTTGTAATATATTACAGGAGATGAATTCTGTGAAATTTAATTATGACAGCACTTCTACAGTATTTCTAATGGAAAGTCATTATTTTGCAGCTAGCAGTGATACCCTATTTTGTAAGTTATTTATAAATTTAATTTTTACTTATTTTCAGTGCTAATTTTTTCCACTAAATGCTGTATTAATTATCCAGAAAAAAAGTGTATTCATCTCTATTGACAATACAGGAGGCCTAGAGCTACTAGTAGCCTAATTAGGGCTGCTACTTTTGCCCTCCAGCTAGTTTAAAAAAAAATTAAAAAATAAGCATATCTTTACTAGGAGTCTACATGACCTTTGTTGGATTATAATGACACAAAGATCTGGTTTTTGGATTAAACGTGCTGAGGGATGGATGCTTGATGGGGCCAGTAGAGTGACAAAGAGGACTCCAAAGGTAGATAAACTGCTGCAAGGGGGATTATGATCCTTCTCTCCACCTAGGGGATATGCTTTGGGAGGATGCCAGCCTGATGTTCTTTACCTTCTGGGCTGGAACCATCCTTCCCACAACCACTCCAAACCTGCATCACCTCTGCATGGCCTTGGTTTGTGAGCAGAAACCTCCAGTTAGAGATCTGGGACACATGGCTGTGCCAAGGATGGAAAGGAAGTATGTCAGGGAGGCTGAAGGAGCTCCTCCAAACACTAATAAAAATACAAACTTGCAGATTATTTTGAGGTTTTACAGGGAGCTAACTGGAAATTCGCTATTCAAAAGTACAGCTAAGTGATGGAAATTAATTCAAAGAAGCTTTACTACAAAAAAAAAAAAAAAAAGTCTGTGTGGTTTCAGGCTCACTTCACAAAATATATACGGGTTTGATATCTTTGCACTAGAAATGTTGCTCTTTAGCTAGCATGAATCAACACAGTCTTCAGCAGAGCCACACTGATTTACATGAGCTGCAGACATGACCCATTGTATTTAATTTTAGGCATCTTATTAGAAGGATATTCACATATTGGAGGAAGATCTGAAGAAAGCTGCAAAAAATGATTAGACTTCTGGAGTGATTGATGTATGAGGATTGATTGCAAGTGCTAAATATGCATAGTTTGTGTAAGAAATGACTAAAGGGGGACATGGTAACAATCTATAAATACTTGAAGAGTCTAAATGTCAGGGTGGGAAAGGCATTTTCAGGATACAGAAGAGATGCAGCAGGAAAAAAATTAGCAAAAAAAAAAAAAAAGGAGAATGAATTTTAAAAGAGCTCCCAAAGGAAGAGAGCTCTTAGAGAGTGGAAAGGTGTTT
This sequence comes from Rhadina sibilatrix, assembly GCA_013400275.1. Lineage (NCBI taxonomy): Eukaryota > Metazoa > Chordata > Aves > Passeriformes > Phylloscopidae > Rhadina > Rhadina sibilatrix. Next base: position 71,452 of record VWYO01018496.1, on the reverse strand, counting down.
TCTTTCCAAAAGAATAAAAATATAGATAGATAGATACATTCACAAATGTATGTTGGATTACAGATAATTCCAAACGGCCTTGAAATAAAAATTTTAAGGCCAGTTTTCTGCAGGTGATCAGATCACATCTCTATTAACATTGAAGAGTGGTTTATTTTTTTTTAAGGTTTAGACAACTGAGACTCTACAAGGAACCCCAAAACTTGGAAAAAATGTGACTAAGTCTATTGTAATTGCAACTGATTTAAATTTAGAATAGCACTTTCAGCCAAGCAGTACCAGATCCACTTTGATGAAAATAAGGAGAGACAAAAGATCTGTATTTTCCCTGGTTTTATTGTCTCTGGAGCCAATGATAGGATTTAGGAAACAACAAAGGAAAAGATTGCTTCTGGACATGCCTTCCACATTTTTCTGTTCAACACAGAATATTTTCAGAAATGAGTGGTGACTTTTGAAGCTATCTGTATATAGCACTGCCATGATCATTGCAGTTCTAGATTTATGTCTGACTATGAATTTAATTAAGACCTAATTTCAGGATTCCAAGATGTGACAGAAATCAAATACCTGCAATACGCTGACAACAAGAAAGGAGATTCAGAAAAGTGGGCCTGAAACTCATAGAATAAATTATTGTCCATCAAAATTCCAAATGAGAGTGTGAAGATGAGAAAACATGTTTTGGGATTAGAAAGAGATGACAAAAGAACTGGACATAGGGAACAACAACTCCAAATGCAAAACAGGAATTCCTGAGACATTATTTGTCTAAAATTGTAAATTATGTCCAAAAGTTTTATATATATATATATATATATATATATATATATATATAATTCAGAAGTAAAACAGATGTGGTTATCTGATTGCATTTTGTTATATCATAGATTTTAGAGGTATTAAAACTAAAGGAAATTCCAATGTCACTCTATTTTGTCTCTGGCATAACACAGGTTAGAAAAAAATCATTCATCAATATTTGTCAAGTTGAACTAAAAAGTATCTTTTAGAAAGATTTTCAGCCTAGATTTAAGGGCTCTAAATGATGGAGAATTCATATCATCCTTTTGTAATTCATAGTAGTGTATGGCACTCCTTTACTAAAATAAATGTGTTTTATTTCAAACTTACGAGTTACTGATTTCATTTTCTAGCCACTGGCACTCTCTCTGAATGATTCCTACAAGATTTATTTGTCAGAATTGTAGTTTACCCAGAATTTGTCAGGTTGTAGTTTACCCAGAATTTTTCCTGGACATCACATTTCAGAGACTCGGTAAATATATCTTTAAATAAATAATTTTCTTATATGTGTAATTTAATACCTTGATACAGATTCACAATTATTCACTGGGATAATATGTATATATATAATGACCCAAGAGACCATGATGGCATGCAAAAGATTTTTCAGAAGCTTAACACAGACTGAATTGTTCTGGCAGGAAAAAACCTCAGCTCACCACCACTCATCATTGCAAATTACATCTAGGTAAACATCAACATCTGCTTCCTGTGCAAACAGCGTCTGTCATCACATGAGCCATTATATTATTATGAGTAGAAGAGATTGTTTAATATTCATTACAGATATACAAGGTGCAAGAAACTGCTTCATACACGTTCTAATGAGCAGTAAATGTATGAAATTATTTGTGCCAGTCTCCACAGGTAACTACAGCTTTGAAACTTTAACTCGTTTAATGTGAAGAGTTCCAGTCACATCAAAGACAGATTCAGTAGAAATAGGTATGGTTAGTGAAAATATGTTGTAAAAACTCAAAAGACCAGTGGGAAAAGGAAAAACTAGTGAGTGTACTCTAGAGTACCAACAATACCCAGGTTACTACTTGTTTTCCATTTTGTAATAATTTGTGTTACCCTTTTTTGAAATATTTTATAATTCAGCTATAAATACTAACACAGTAAGATGGTTAAAGCCAAAAATCCTATCTTGTGAAATTCCTGTGAACTTTTGCTGGATTTTTAGATTTGGGACAGGGGAAAGAATAGTGCCATTACTGTTCTGCCAAGTCTACACTTTTCCTGTATATATAAATTCATCAAGAAAGAGGCAGAACAGATAGTAAATAAGGCTTTTTGTCACTTCTTACCCATATTACTCACTCACAAAGCTAAATCACTGTGCAAATTGACAAACAAAATCATAAAAATCTAATAATTCCTTTAATTGTCACCTGGTGGGGTTCACTGAATTTTGCCATTCTCCTTTAGATTTGGCTTAGTTCTTCCTACCTAGAGGAGTCTGGCTCTGAACTACAGCCTTAGCTTGGATCAAGTGCTGCTTTTCCTATGGGAGTACTCTGTGACTGTCAAAATGTTTTCTGTTGCCTGTTCAAGTGACATTATAAGGGTACCAATGTGATGTAACAGCAGAAGTCTGCATTTCATTTGCTTGCTTTATACAGAAGGACTTTTGCTGGATTAACCATATAATGGACCTATAAAGGAGATAAAATTTGTAGTGCTCTGGTTCATATTCTTGTGAGCTTCTTAAATCCAGGTCTGAAGGATTAACAAGGAGGTCTGTAAAAATCATATTGCAGTATCAGAGCAGTATCTAATCTAGAACAAGGAAAGAGGTTTTGTCCCATCATGTCATAAGTTAACATAAAGACTTTTAAAATATATAAGAAAATATGAGTGGTTATGCCTATTCAAATCAGAGTTTCACCTGCTCCAGGAACATGTGTGATGTGGGCTAAGAAAAACCTACATAAATAAAATAAGCATGGGGCAACCATAAAGGAGAGTTCTCAGATAAACTCCCAGTCTGTGAATTAGGTCATTTCAGTCTCAGAGGTACTTTTTATAATAGGTTTTAATGGAATTTTATTTTCTGAATTTCTTTTATTACTTTTTGAACTCATCAATGCCTCTGGCATTGCTAGTACCATGTGGCAGTAGGTTGTACAACTTAATTATGAATACTGCACAAAATTAACTTATTTTGTTTGCTTGAAGCCTGCTACCCCATAATTTAATTTCATGTCTATTAGTTCCTGTGCTTTGAAAAAAAAGTGAATAGTTGCTTCTTATTCTCCTTTACAGTGTCAGTAAAGACACTGCTTCTCTGGATTTTCCAAAACTATAAGAAAGTACCTAAAGAGTCTGTCTCAAGACAGGATAACTACTGGTTGACTTTCTCTGAAAGGGAAGCCTGTACAAATCATGGAAAGGTGCCTGTATTTAAACAGCAATTAACTATGTTCATTGTTTGTACCACTGCTCCTTACTTCAACCATAGACTCATAGAACTGCTGAGAGCTCTAATATACTGTAAAGGAGTTCTTTTCTTTATCTTGCAAACTACTTTTTTGAGCAGGCTCTTATAAGCATCATATCTTTAGATCATCTCCAATAATTGTGACTCTATAAACAGCAGCTGCATTTTCTTTAATATGCAATTTCTTCTTTCTTTCCTTTTCTACTCAGAATGTTATAAAATACATTCTACATATCCTGCTAGTGCTTAGCAACCAACTTCAAGATCCTAAAATAGTATGGATTTCCAACCCTCTCACTCTTACCTGCTTCTCTCCACTATTATCATAATGCCATTGATTCATTATCAATACAATCAAAGGTGGCCAATTAAGTGACACTTCTAGAAGTTGGTATCAACCAGTATGAAACAAAATACCCTCATTTCAGTTCTGACCTTCACTATGTTTAGCAGCAATCTATTCTCCAAGTCTCAAGGCAAGTATAATAGTCTTATTTCATCAGGAATATTTCTCATTCATAGCATATTTGAAAATGGTCTCATGTATTTCAACCTAGCACAAAGAAAATACATAACGTGAGTGTTTGGGAGATTCAGAAACCTTTGCAATTTCAATTTCTATAGTAAATATGGCATACAACACTTATAGGGTTATTTTTAAAACAATGCTTCTGTGAGCTGTATTATAATGTTAACTTTGCGGAAAGAGATTGCAGTTATATGGGGTAGCAGTGAGAATATGTGATGATCTGAAATCAGAGAAAACTTTAGCTGTAGTTTTTTTCTGTCTTTTTCGGTAGTTAAAAATGCTAGAAAGGCCCCTAGTCACCTCAGCATAATTTAATAATTCTATAAAAACTTCATTCAGACCTAAAAACAGTAGCATGATTCAAAGTTATGGATTCCTAAACTCGAAGAGTCTCAAACCACCCATTCGTTCTGCAGCAACTAAGCATGCACTGTCACACAAGCACACATGCACAAATTAATACCAACTGTTTGGAGAGAAAAAGCTCCTTAAAGATACTCAGATGTTTCAGTCAAGTGTTGGTATAGCAAATTCCAAAGACAGAGACCCTTCTTTGAGGAGACTAAGTGCTTTCTTTTACAATAGGCCAACTTTGGCCCAGGTTGGTGCTTCCCCCACTGATCTAAAGCAAGGTGATGCCTCGGAGTGAAAATGAGTGAAGTCTTTATCACTGAGAAAGCTCAAAGCTCAAAGGCTCAGTCCCTGGGTTATACCATGGACAGATGCCAGTGCTCAGTGGGGCAAAGCCTACAATGTACATGGATTATACTCTGAAGTTGACACAAATTCAATACAGAATATGCAATATTGTCCCAGCTTGTAAAGTAACTAGAGGGGGGGGAAGGTTGTGAATTTTTTGCATGTACAGAATTTAATAACTTTGAAACCCCATAAAATCTTGAATTGTTAGCAATTTTTATTGGAGAGTAAGGAAGCTGCAGCATTACTGCCTCTTTTTGTGACTTAGAAATTCTGTAAGCATAGGTAGTACTCAGAAGGAGGATAACATCCATGTGCTATGAAGAGCCTTTATTCTCAAAATGGGACAAAATGGGAGCTAATTTTCTGTGGAAGCAACCATCCAGAAGCTCTATCCATATGATGAGAAATAATGTTTTGATACTCCAAAAGCAGGTTCTGGTCAGCCATTCCTGTTTAAAGTTAGCAATAGCCAGTTTATTATACAAAAGTGTAAGCAGAGGATAAAGTCTACTGATTATTTCCAAGTCATTTAACAGATCTAATTGATATTTAATTAAAAAAACCCCAAACCATTCCAACTTTTATAATGCACAACTTGTTAAGTACATGTGCAAATTTCAGAATAAACTGTTTACTAAACAGTTTATTAACTATCAACAAATTCAAGTGCATTGTTTTCAGCTGAACATAAAAATTTCTTTTTTTTTTTTTTTTAATTGAAACTGACTTGGCAGCAGTCTGATCGCATATTTCTGTACCATACTTTGATGTGCTATTTTAAAATGGATGATTAAAGAACCTAAGGGAGATAGAAAACAGAAGAACACTATGCATTAGAATTGATAATTGAAAATTGAACACTATGCAAGAAATTGATACATAGTTGTCTCTATCCTGTGTGCTCATAAGCAAAACTATTGCATATGTGTCCTCTTAAGCACATTCATTACCATATGCTTGTTTCACTTGGCTACCATGAGACTACTTGATGGGATTGAGACCAAGCACATGTTTAAGTGCTTTGCTGAACCAAAGTCTAGAAAAGTGAGCAGAAAGAGACTCAGAACAAATTTTAATTAAAAGATATAGCCAATATTTTAAAAATCATTTGGCATGTCCTTCAAGTCTGAGTAACTAACAGAAGACAAACTTTAATAAAAAAAATTATTTTATAATTTGATCCTAATTCTGCTGATCTCATAGAGACCAAACTTTCAAAATAGAAATGGAATATCTCTGAATATGAACAAGTCCAAGTTTCTTTCCATGTTTTCCTCTTCCAAGAAACGAACTGATTTGTGTTTATAGTACATTGCACAAATGACTCACTCAGGGAGCATCTGTGGTAAGTACTGAGTGGGACAACATTTTATATCAAGTAAGATGACACATTTTGCTCTTTTTTGTTTGCAAATTTTGAACAGATTTCTTGTCTCCACCCAGGCTGAATATTTTTCTTGGACTTTGGATCAGCTTTGTCCTAGCTCTCACTGAGACAGAAGCTAATGAGTGTCTCCCAAGATAAAAGGAATAAGGTGACTAAAGGTGAGGATTCTTGTAAAGTCTAGCTTGTGTTTGTGTCAGTGAAAAAAAACTTCAGCTGTAATAACTTGCCTGATTCTTCTCTGAAGAAGCTGCTTGTCAAAGCATGGCCAATAACAGAGATCACAGAAAGGTTTTGTAATCTGCATTGTCACGCATGGAAACAATCCCTAACATTTTCATTCCTTAGATCTGTCAGGGTTTTGTTGCACATCTGACAGTGGGCACTGTCAAATTAAAAAACAAACTACTCTGTAGAAATGATATTTTTGTACAAAATCATCATGGTAAGAATAGTAAGCTCAGTTGGCTTTCATAGTGATCAGCCATCTTGCCCAAAAATCTGGATTTTTCCAATAATTCTTAATTAAATAATTCAAATGGGTAATTCCAACAGCTCAGTTCTGTAATGGCAAAGAGCAGTCTCCATTTTAAAAGTCAGTTTTTTACATGGAAAATATTGCTGGAACAGCTGTACTAACTACACCTTCCTGCAAATATAAATTATTAAAATTCCTTAGTTAATAATTATTTTTTCAAAGTATTAGTTTAGAATGGATCTGGATATTTGTTGTGCTGGGCTGGTATCTCCCTATTCAACTATGCTTTTAATGAATGCTAAAGTCTCTTGTCTGTTGAGCAAGAAAGAATTGAAAACTTTTATTTCAAAATATTGTTCTAACTGCCATGCTAGGCCTTATACTACCAAATCTAAGAAGGAAATGGAGCAAAATTACTCCACAATGTCCATTATTACCAATTTTGCTATTAATTCAGTTTGGTAAGTCAAAAAAGGAACTTTAAATTTTTCTATATTGTCAGGCCTAAACTCAGAATACCAAAGCAAAAAAATGTTTGGAGGCACTGTAGAGAGTTCTCTGTCAAATTTTCATCACACAGGCTGAAATGAGACAAATTAAGTTGTTACCATGACAAAACCTAGGAGGTTTGGAAAGTCTGTGGGAGAGAACTAGAAACGCAGAAGATGTATGGACAAATAAGTCTTCTAAATACTGATATAACACATTGGAGACTGACTATATGACCAGGATTTTAATCATACATGCATATCTTGCTTGGGTCCTTCCAGTAATAGAGCAGCAGTATTTCCCTGTCTAATCATAACTCACATAAAAATCAATTTGACAAATCCAAAGTGCTTTTCTTTCTTCATGTACATAACAAATAATTTATAATATTAACCACTACCTGGTGGCTTATAAGCACAGAAACTGGGAAAGACATTCAAATGCATGTTGAGTGTAGTATAAAAGCTCTTACCAGTTGTCAGTACTTGTCTTCTTTCCCCTTTTTGCTTTCTTAACATGTCTAAAATATTTACTAAGGCTGTTTACACTGCTTGATTTTCTAGCAATTATATTTGAATCAAAATCTCCCTTCATATCTTAAATTTGTAAAATACATTTAAAAAATGGCACAATACTTTGTGTAAACTATTCAACAAGCAGCTACATGTGATTTTAGGAGAATCACTTCAAGGTAATGTTGTCTGGGTTTTTGCTGCTCTCCTCTGTCCCTTTAAGGAGTTTTCTGAAGTCTTATTTTTAGCCTTCTGTTTTTACCTTTTGTAATGGAGTCAGATACACTTTTATATAAATAAGTGTCTTGGTTGGAAAGACAGGTATCTTCCAGGGAAATTGGGGTTTCCCTTAGAATGGAGAATGTGAACCCCTCAACCCCTGCTAAATTATAATTTTGCAATCAAGGGCTTTCAGGGAAAGAGTTTGGGAATAGGAATAACAGTTCTTTACTAGGAATATTAACAATACAAATGTAGTAGGAAACAAAACCACCCAACCAAACAAGCAAACAAACAAACAAACAACAATTTTGGAGAACCCTGATAGAGTCAGGGCTACAACCTGACACCCTGTTGGTCAGGGTGTTGGAAGCAGTCCAAAAGTGAGCCCTCCTGGAGTGGCAGATGTGGTTCTGGTGAGGTAAAGATGATCCTGTAGAAAACAAGTCCAGTGATGGTAAAAGTGGTCCAGTGGTGGTGAGAAGGGTCCAGTGGATGGGAAAGGATCCAGTGGGTGGGAAGGGTCCAGTGGGTCAGAAGAGGTCCAGTCTTCCTCCCAGAAAATCAGGTGAAGCTAGCAGCTTTCATGTCCCTGTGTCTCAGTTTTATCCAGACAGAAGAACTGCCTGCCCCCACCCCACTGCCAGGGGCATGTGATGCATCTCACAATAGGGTGATGGAATGCCAGGGTATAGCCTGGGGAGGTGCTAATGGCCCATTATCAGAAGGCTCAGGCCTCTCTCCCCTTGAGTTACAAGAGATAAAGAAAACATCTCCTCAACTGCTTTTAACAAATAAAAATAGAATATACACCCCTGGCTCCACAACCCAAGACAATAAGCTTTTTGTTATTGTAAAATCTAACGACTTTTACATTCTTCGCATAAGGAGGAGACTGTTGATGGACTGTTGGGTTGTCCAGTGTGGTTGAGGATGAAGATTTTCTTCCTCCAATCCATGGTCACTGCTGGAATTCGATAAATGTTGAAGCTGCAAATAAACCCTCCTCTTTTCTGCCTTGGGCATAGCATCGTGTGTGTGTCAGTTCTTTGTCTCGTGTGTGACAGGGTAACATAGAGCTTCAATAATAAATTGACACATCATACACAGGACTCAGAAGAGCAAATCCTGGCTTTGGATTCCCTATATTTTAGTGAGCAGGGCAGTGCTTTGTCTGCTTCGTGGTCAACACAAAGTATATGTGGGCGTTACTAATATACAATTCCATAGTGTGTGCTGGCATGAAAAAGCATGCAAATTGGATACTAATTTTCAAGTGAGAAACATCTTAAAGTTGTGAATTGTTTTGAATGCAAATGCAAATCATAGAATCAAGGAATCATGGAATCAATTAGTTTGGAAAATATCTTTTAAACCACTGAGACCAACTATTAAACTAACTGTTAACCCGTCACTCTCAGGCCCACCACTAAATCACATCTCTGAGTACCACACCTACATGTATTTTAAGTACCTCCAGGAAGGGAGACTCCTTGGATTTCCCTGGACAGCCTGTTTCAATGGGTGATAACCCTTTTGTGGAAGAATTATTTCTAAACAATCAATCAATTTTTCTAACATTCAATTCAATTTCATAGCATAAAAAAAAAAGCATGGCCAGCAGTTTCAAAGAAGGTGATTCTGCCTATCTGTTCTGCTCTTGTGAGACTCCACCTTGAGTACTGGATCCAGTTCTGAGGTCTCCAATATGGAAAGGACACTTACTTCTTGGAGGAAATCCAGAGGAGGGCCACCAGATTGATGAGAGGTATGGAGCACCTCTCCTATAAGGAAAGGCTGAGAGAATTGGAATTGTTCAGCCTGGAAAAGAGAAGGCTTCAGGCTGACTTGTGGCCTTCATTGAGGGGCCCAGAGCTGAGCACAGGATTTGAGGTGTGGCCTCAGCAGTGCCCAGTGCAGGGGGACGGTCACTGCCCTGCTCCTGCTGGCCACACCAGGGCTGATCCAGGCCAGGATGCCATCGGCCTTCTGGGCCACCTGGGCACACCCTGGCTCACGTTCAGCTGCTGCTGACCAGCACCCCCAGGTCCTTCCCAGCCACTGCCCCCAGCCTGCAGTGCTGCCTGGGGTTGTTGTGATCCCAGTGCAGGACCTGGCACTTGGCCTTGCTGAAATTCATACAGCTGGCATCAGCCCATCTATCCAGCCTGTCCAGGTTCCCCTGCAGAGCCTTCCTACCCTGCAGCAGACTGACACTGCTAGTGATGTCTGAACACCTGCTGAGGATGCATTTGATCCAAGTCATCAATAAAGGTATAAAACAGGTCTGGACCCAAAACTGGGCCCTGGGGAATCCCACTTGTGACCCAGCTGGATGTAACTCCATTTAGCGCCACTTTCTGGGCACAGCAATCCAGCCAGTGTTTTACACAGCAAATAGTGCACCTGTCCAAACCATGAGGAACCAGTTTCTCCAGGAGGACGCCGTGGGAAAAGGCACCAAAGACTTTGCTAAACTCCAGACAGACAACATCCAGTGCCTTTTCCTTGTCTACTAGGTGGATCAACTTGTCATAAAAAGAGATAAAGTTGTTTAAACAGGACCTGCCTTTCACCAGCCCATGCTGTCTGGGACTGATCATCTTGTTGTCCTGCACACACCATGTGAGGTCACATGGATGATCTGTTCCCTGACGTTCCTCAGCCCCGAGGTAAGGTTGACAGGTCTGTTGTTCCCTGGATCTGCTCCCCAACCCTACTTGTAGATGGGCATCACGTTCACTAGCTTTCAGTTGCCTGGGGTCTCCCTGGTCAGCCAGAACCACTGATAAATGAAGTAAAGTGTTGAGTGAACACTTCTGCCAGTTCTCTCAGTACCCTTGGGTGGATCCAATCTCATCAAACTGCAGTATGCAACAAAGCAACAAAAAGCATTGGGTTTTTGCATTGAGTAGAAAGGAAAGGACAGGAGTTCATTAATGTTGCCACAGTGCTTTCTCCAGGTACCTGGGAAACAGTTGGTGGGAGACATCAAGGCACTATGAAGGCCTCCCACAAATGTGCATCAGGATAAGGCCTGGTGAGGGGAATCAGCATCAGGCAGCCCCAGGATGTCCATGGGGGTGGGACATCAGCTTGTGGGTCAGCAGGGCTGTGGCTAGGCCTGGGCAGGGCTGCCTTGCAGCAGAACCATCACCACAGGTGTAGGTTGGTCCTGCCATAGCTTCCCCAAAGTATAGTCAGGAGCTCCTCTTTGCCTTCTGTGGGACACAGACAGGTGCTGGCCCACCTGGGTGGGGGGACCTTGCAGGAACGAAGAACCAGGGCTTGCCATATGTCTGTATAACTGGGAAAAAAAGAATTTTCTTCAGAACAAGAGAGAAGTGTACATGGATACCTGTTAGCCCCTTCTGGGAGTTGTTATAGCAGGTCGAAATAGTGGGTTGAAGTCTGGTAATTAGCATTCAGGTTCCATGTCTCTCATCTGGGAAAGGGCTGACCATTCAGCTGTGTGTGTGGGGGCTGTCAAATCCCACCTCCAGCTGCACGACAGGCACAATTATCTTGTCCAGTGCCTAGCTGTACATAAAGCTCAGGGACTCAGAAACAGCTTGTGCACATCTGAGCCTGCTGCTCTTCACTTTGGACTTCATTACACACACCTTCACACATCCCAGGTGGGTCCATTCATCTTCTGTTCACTTGGCTTGTCCCTGAAGCTTGTGCTGCTATAAACCATTGGGACCTTGATAAAATTGCATGTGAAAATTCAACATCCAGCAGCAAAGTACTTTCAAATACTATTTTAAGGGCTTGGTATATTATGGATTCACAGAAATATCTGATAATGAACTTTTTTTTTTTTTTTAATAGGAAAATGCAGTTTCTGCAAATAATTTTTCCAAGAAACCTGTTTTTCCTGTTAGGAAAAGAAAATATGGTCACATCAACTAGAATGAGAAAAGTTTGTGGTCTTTTTAAATTAATGGAATTATTTCTGTTTTAGTCTGCATTAACTTCAGTCTGGGCTTTGCTGCTGCAGGACCTCACAGGGGTTATAATTCAAACACATCTCTTCCTCACTCTCTCAAACAGAAATACCTCTGTGAATGGAGGTAATTTCCCATTACATATCAATGCTTTTTCATGTTGAAAATTGCAATGCATGAAAATCATATGATTATATCTTGAAAACAGACAATATACAACAAAATTTAGCCAGGAAGAGGCTGCACTAATTTTCAAATATCCAAGTATTTTGCTATAATCACAAACATCAAGACATAACCCTTTTTCAGAACTTTCCATTTTATGATAACATAAAAAAAAATTAAATATTTTAAAAAAAACCTTCTGAAAAAGTGTCAAACTTGCTATTCCAGTCAGAAAAAAATCCAAGTGTGAAAGGATTAGTAATTTTCACAGGAGAGCTATTTCAATATTTAAACACTCTGCTCAGAGACAAAAAAACTAGTTGTAACACTACCCATAAAACTTAAACTGTCAAAATTTTTTCAGTTGTTTTTGTAGTAACTATTTGGCTCAAGAGACCTGGGGACTCCACACTGAATCTGGAGCAGTTACAGATTAGAAGGAGGTAAATGCTTTTCATTTTCATAGATAGAATTACTAAATTGAAAAACATGTCAAGACAAACACATTACAATTTTTACATTATGTATATAGATATATGTATATGTATGTACGTCTTTTCATATGTACACTAATGTTTATACGTCTAAATATTGTCCCAGGAAATTACACCAAAAGCAAGTCTATTGCGAGTTGAAATTCAAGATGAAATAGTGGTTCTCATTTGGAATTCAGCAGCTGATTTGTGACAGTGTTAGACAATTTGCAAAAATCGTAGAAGACATTAAGTCTGATTACATGCCCTAAACTGCACTAATACTGAATATTTCTATATGTTGTTTCAGGAAATGCAAACTGATTTCATAGCAGTGGCAAAAGACACATTTCTTAATATCTGGAAAATATTTGGCAGTGTGATGTGATCGGTGATTTCAAGGACAGATCTTAAACTACACTTTCAAAAAGAAGAGACATAAATCAATGGCAAGATGTTCTTGTAAACTGGATACAACAGGTTTTCTCTCTCTCCTTCTCTTCAAATTTTATATGCTTTTCAAGTACCAAATGGAAATGTTGATTTGAGCAAAGTTTTCTAAAGCATAACTTTCAAGGCAATAGAAAGAATAATAGCACACCTGGCTGGCTTTCTATTAGCATATTGATGAAACTATAAACCATCAGAAATGTTTCTTCAACAAAATTTTATTGAATGCAAATATAGTTGTATTCCTATCAAACTATTCTTTCATAATCTAAATTCATTGATAATGACCTAATAAGGAAACACTACATGTTTTTGATTTGTCATTGGTGTTTTACTAATATAGAAAAAGTTTATGTGATTCCAGAGAGTCCTGATCCCTGTTTGTGAACACCAGACCTTCTGTCTATATATGTGGGCATGTTGTTCATGAAATTATCTGAAGGTTTCAAATTTTCTCACTGAAGAGAACAAAGGAAAGTTTTTTCAGAGAACAGATTTAACAGAGTCAAAACTCTTTTTTTCAAATTATCTTCTCCTCCCTCTGCCCTCCCTATATCTCATCTCCATGGTATCATCCAACATATGGGAAATTTTATGCAGAGTATGAGTATAGCTGATTTGTATCCTATTTTCATATCTCTTCAGGAAAATCATATTAAAATACCCCATATTTTGTTTCTGAGCACCACCATGTTAGGGCACTGTTCTGGTATCACATCAGGAATTCAACTCAGCAGATAACACTCTATTAAGATAATACAGTAAAATATCCACCATTTGGCCATAGCCATAGTTTTTAAAACTGATTTACAGTCTTGCAATTGTAAATTATCATCTAGCCCTGGGTTTGGGTGTAAATGCAGAAGATAGAGATGGATATTTAGGAATGATCTACCTCTTGTGTTCCTTTAGAGAAATTCACAGATCCAAACTGAACAGGTTTTTACATCCTCGAGATTTTTTTTATGCCATTTATCTAATCTGGATATGTAACTGCTTAATTACACTTAAAAGGTGAATATTGAGTCTTTGCAGCACCAGGTTACACTGACATAGTACTAGAATAATTCTCTGGTGAATCAGCAAATCCATAACTCTACATAAATTGTCTCCAAAATTACTTGTTCTTATATTATTGCAGGTGTAAAATGGAAGTCTAAATAAGGCCATCAAAGCTAGTGAGTTTCTATTCCCTATACAAATCTCTTTGACTTTTATTTCACAAGTCTGTGTCTTTCCATTTCTAATAACCAAAATACTACCATAGATTCAAAACCTCTATTTCATGAGTTGGTTTATTGGAGTTCGAGGGGTTTTTTTTGGGTATTTGTGGTTTGGTTTTGTTTTGCTGGGATTTTTTTAAATAAAAAGATTCCTGGTATTGTTAAAATTCCAAAATGACTGTTGAGGACAATGACATATGTAGCCTTTACCTGGGAAAACATTTCGATATCAAAGACCTTGCACTTTATTTTAGCAATCAGGTCCACCAATCAAACAGTAATGGAATCAAACAAAATATGTCTGACCACATAATATAATATCTCTTTATCAGAATAATTTAAAATATCTCTTTATCAGAATAATTTTCAGCTGTGTCATCTTATTTATGCTTATAGATGAGGAATTAAAATATTGCAGTATTATACTTTTTACTTTTGTGGCTTGCAGACTTTAATTATATCCACTGTGAGATATGAGTACTGCTTCTGTAATTGCAGAAAAAAAATTAGTATAAAATAGCCATAAGCTATTATTATTTTCTGCTTTTTCTTTAATAATTCTTATTACATGATATAATAATTTCACTTCTGGTCAGTCAGCTCAGTATCAAAATTGGAGTGAGTATAAAAGTCTCTCTATAAAGAAAATATTACATGAGCTTTTCTTGGAAATATGTGACGAGATTCAGATCAGGGAGGTCCTAATTCTCGTGCCTGTCTTATCTCCAATGAAAGAAGTGAAGAGGTACCAACTACAGTTTCACTCTAATTCCATTTGGATGTCTGCATTTTTCCATTAGAGTGAGTGTTAAACTGAAGACAGATTTATCTAATGTAGGAAATAAACATGACTTGAAGTTCGTGGAGGCCAGGACCTGACTTCTGACAGTGGTCAATACCAGGTGCATCACAGGAAGCTATAAAAATCCTGTGGCAGTAATGTAGACGATAATGGGGATACCTGGGTTAACATGTATGCACACAACCGGTTTGAAAGGACTTTCTGTGTCCATTGGTCTTTGTTTGCAGAGAAGTTATAACAGCTCATGCTGCAGATTGGCTTAATGGAACTGGCAATTAATTAGGAGATATTATGTATGCTTATTTATTTTTTAAGCTTTATAAATTCCATAATACTAAATTTTAATTTATAATACTCTAAGAATTATTGTGTGTATCCAATTAATCATCAGGAATGTGCAGGTTGCAATACATTATGAGACACATTGCTGTGTATTGGTAAAGATAGGGCTTCCTGGGAGGGCAGTAGAAGAACCAACAAGTTCAGAGGGAGATTTGACTTTGCATAAAGAAATGCAAATCAGGTTGTTGCAGCCATAATCAGAGTTATTTTGTTTTATTCTAAGAGAGTACATTAATTTTGTGTTCATTTAAAATACAAAAGATGTGATCTGTGAGATCATTCCAAACAAATCATGACTCTAGGTAGCATTTCAGACTGATGAAGGGTTTTTTGTTAATGACGTTTTAATTCTTTAGAAATTGAAAGCATCAAAGCAGTAAAACAAAACCAGGAACTTAAAATTTCTCTGGGGATTTGGTCAGAAAGGTTTTTCCTCTCAAAGGCAAATACCAGGTTCATTTTTAAGCAAAGATAATAGCTGCACTATCTGTAAAAATATTTTATACATACAAATGAATACATGCAACATCTTTGCGAAATGAGAAAATATTGCAGGCTTTACGGACTGGTAGGCTCACTAAAATATGAAATGGTAATGATTTGCACAGAATTGTAGAGATAAATCAGTCTGAGAGAATGTTGAAGCATCTGACTTTAATTCTCATGCTTCGACGAAATGCACTGCCTTTTCCCACTCACTGTTTCATTTCTCAAATGACAAGTACAGGGGGGGTATATATTTGTAGTATGGAGCAGATAACAATGAAATAGGAGCTGGAAAACTCTATGAATATCAGCTTGTTCATACCTGAATTGCATTCCCTGAATGTAAAGGCGTTACTGCCCTTTCCAGCTCCTTGTTGATTCTTGTAAACAAGTGGAGCTCTGAAATGCTTACCAGTTTCCACAATTACTTCAGCATGTGCCACCTTTCAGTTTTCTTTATTATTTTAGCCTCAATTTTGCTCAGTATTTTCATCTCATAATAAAACTGCACATCATGTTCAAAGACCACCTCAGTCATTAATGAAAAGATAGCAGATTACCAACAGAAATTTGCTTGGGATAGGTGATCAGCTCCTTTTCCTTTCTATAACCTCAGCTATCCATATTGCTCATTCCCACCACACTTGGCTTCCATTTTATTAGTTCATTATGAGAAAACTGTAACATTTCATTGTCAGAGAGGAATGATGCCACAAAATGAAAGATATGTGAAAAATACCTGTCTTGGAAGCATTGCCAGATAAAACACTAGTTTCCCTGATACAAACATAAAATCCTACAACCTCATTTTATCTGATTCATAATATTCTGCATAAATACTTTACTGTATTATAAGTGACATAATACTGTGTTTGACTTGGTGTTAATATGTATTGAGAATGAGTCTATTAAGAAATATGCTGTGAACCTAGATCTATTTCTGTAAAACAAACTGTTCAAACAAAAAAGGCAGACATGAACAACAAGAGGAAGCCTGTATGTTGCTAGCAGTGAGAGCTTCAAAGCATTAAAAAGAAATAATCACCACTTTGTACTCACTTTTTTCTTTCAGTGCCTACATGACAGACACCCACGTTTATAAGGAGCTTCTCTATCTGTGGTAAAGACAGAGATGGATGATTTTTAAATTCTTTTCAAAATCATGTGATAATCTTTTCCTCTAAATTCTAAAATTGCATCAGACAAAAAGATGAATTTAAACAGGTCTGTAATGTATTCAAGCATCCATGCAGCTATTCAATTAAAAAGGAGTGAAAGAAAACTAACAATATTGAGACATTACATATCAGAAGCAACTGACACCTTCTCTCATTTTGATCGCTGTAAATAAGATTTTGAAATCAGTGAATTCATATTGATGTAAAAACTGCAAAGTGTAAAAGCAAGAAGAAGCCCCACTGAAGAGTTCTAATCCTGCTTTCTGCAGCAGCATAGCCTCTCTTCATTCTGCAGCAATATGTATTAAATAACTTAGGCCTTTTTCACTCAGACATAAAAGTGCACATTTCATTGAGCAGCCTTACCTGAGGCACTAGCAACCTGGAGGCCTAGATTGAGAATACAAGAGCATTTTTTAACTATAGAAGACCTATGTGCAAACTCTGTAAATGACCATGCATTATCTGCATCATATATATATAAGCCCAAACTATTCTGCTAAGGCATATGCATGGAAAGAGTGTCTTAAAAATGCCATGTTTTTTGAATTACATAGCCACCCTGATTCTCCCATTCTGACCTTGTTACACTGCTCTGCCCTGGAAAACAGTTAGGACTGCTCAGCCATGGGGTCATTCAGCATCACTGAACCATGACTGCCCTGCAACAGGAAGAAATTATTATCAGCAGATTCAGAACACTGCTTAGGCACTGAAGGAATATGGTCCATGCAAATGCTTTATAGATGTTCCTAAATAGTAAGGCTGGTTTATCTAAACTGAAGCTATTCATAGGAGCATTGTGGTTTCAGACAGTCTTTGGTAAAGTTGTTGGCAGCCACACTGTAATATTATTGCTACATGTCTTTGCAGTACTTTTGAATAGATTTTTTCCTTAGAAAAATATTCTCATCCTGATGAGAGTGAAGTCACAGTAAAAATTAAAGTCAAGGTTTAGTTTAAAACATGTCCCTTCATGGAAATCTCTTGTGGATTACTGCTTCCAGAGAGACTGTGAGAAGAGAAGAATGGCATCCTAAAACGACCACGGAACAAGAAAAATATTAGGCTTTGCCCGATGCCTTTAGTGGCTGTTCATTTTCTTTCCTTGTTATGTATTGAAAATGGAGGCATTCAAATCTCTTAATTTTGGTGCCTAGTGACCTTGTACATGGGATATCCACACAGTATGCCCCAAGACCACAAAAGCCCCCTTAGCTTTTCGTGGTGTGATTGGTGAGTGGTTAAGCTACATAAGCTTAGGTGCCTTGGACACTCTAGGAGATTGTCCAACCCCAAGTTGGGTGTGCTGGCCAGCAGTGGCTGAATATGAGCCAGCAGTGTGCCTGTGTAGCCATCTGAGCTTATATCAGCACTGGTGTGGCCAGCAGGACCAGGGCAGTGACCATGACCCTCTACTTGGCAGTAGTGAGGCCACACCTCAAATCCTCTTCGGCTCTGGGCCCCTCGCTGCAAGAAAGACATTGAGGGGCTGGAGCATGTCCAGAGAAGGGCAAGGGAGCTGGGGAAGGGTCTTGAACATAAATCCTAAGAGGAGCAGCCAGGAGCTGGGGATGTTTAGCTTGGAGGCTCTGAGGGAAACCCACTCACTCTCTAGAACTCCCTGAAAGGAGGGTGTAGCCAGATGGTGGTCAGTCTCTTCTCCCAAGTAACAAATGATAGAACAAGTGGAAATGGCCTCAATTTGTACCTGGAAAAGTTTAGATTGGATGTTAGGAAACATTTCTTCATGGAAAGAATTCTCAGGCATTGGAACAGGTTGCCCAGGGAGGTGGTTGTGTGACCATCCTTGGGGGTGTAGATGTGGTGCTTAAAGTATATGGTTTAATGTGGTCTTGGCATATTAACTAACTTGTTGGGTAGTGGTTGAACTTGATGGTCTTAGACCTAAATTATTCTTTGACTATATGATGTTTAACAATTTCCTGCTATGTGAAGAACTGATTTAAAATCCCATGCTTTGATCTGGAAAAGGGACATTTCCTATTTCTAATTTTATGGCATTTAATATTAGCACACAAATGGCCAATCTGTTTATACCTTCTTGTTAATGGCTGCATTTTTCAAAAATCCATATCTTACATACATATATATATATTGTCTTATCCTGCTCTATTTTGAATGAACACTGTTCTTTTGAAGTATTTAGAAATATACAGTTCTCCAGAAAAGGCAAATATTTTGTAATAATACTAAAGAGATCTGTCATCTGCCCCAGAGATCTTGTGACCTCTTTTCACAGACGTTGGTTCTAAAGGGAATCACTGTTAATAGCATAAATGGAATACAGATCTATAGAAATAAATGCTGTAGATAATTGAGCAGCATCTAGAGGACAGCATCCCATTGAAAAAGAGAAGAGCATGAACAAAGACTCTATTCACCTGCCTACCAGCTATCTAAGGATCTACAAACCAGTGGATAAAGATGTGCTTTAGAGTCAGTTGATTGACTGTAGAACAAGTGGTGCAAGAAGGATGCAATAGATTCCTTAAAATAAAATATGTTCTGCCACCTGGAAAGATAAACCATATCTGAAGTGCTGAGCATGAGCAGAACTGAAGACCCTTTGATGTATTCAAATATTTAATGATACATTTTATCTGCAACACAAAAAAATCTTAGAGTGGACTCTGCTTGCTTTTGATGAATTAACAGTTTCCTTACTCTTGCTTGCTTGATGATGGTTGAGTTTTGCAAATTAGTATCAACTACAAGGCTAGTGTAAGAAGCCTTTTTTTTTTTTTTCTTTTGTAGAAAATTTAGAACTCCACAGAACATGTGTATGCTCTCATTTGAGAGGTGTTTTCAACTTCATTTTTTTGCAGGGTGATTTTTTTTTTTTTT
>VWYO01018496.1:29880-43292 GCA_013400275.1 Rhadina sibilatrix | reverse complement strand
AAAAAAAAAAAAAAAGAAGGGTGATAAAATAAGCTGCTCCCATTTTTTGAAGTGCATAGTTGTGTTTTATCCAGAGTAATTATATTAACAATATCATGCTTATGCCTTAGTCTTGTAATGAATTGTGGATGTTTGTGAAAATGGAGCTACTGCAATGATTGCACCTATTATTATCTGGAAATGAAGAATGAGATTCATTTCATTTAGCTTTATAAGAGTTGGGCATCAAGTCTAAGTTCATTATCTGGACTCCCTTTGGAGTTAGTTGTCAGAGAAGCATTTCCCAATGTAAAGTGTCTAATTCAGTCAAGACTAATAGCCTCAGGACTTGCCTCTCCATTGTCATTGATTACAGAAAAAAAAAAAAAAAAGAGTAACTTACTAGATGCAGAACACTGACATAACTGAAGTTAGGTGATATTAATTCTACTTTAACAATATTTTTTCACGTTAAATCTTCCTGAGATTAAGTCTTTGAAGGCTGTAACCGCTATTACATTTACTTATAAATACACACTTCAATGTTTTGGAAGATCTCAACTAAGCATTTACCCAGAAGAAAATTTGAGCAGATAGTTACCATTTCCTTGTTTCCTTCAAGAATGATAATTTCTAAATAGCTCATTTTTGTTCAAGTAGCAAATAGAAAAGCATTTTAACTACCTAAGACTGCCAGAGTAAATTTTTAATTAAACTGGATAAAGAGATTTTGTCAGCTAAGTGGAGTTTTCCTAGAGAACAGTAATGGCTACTACCAGCATCCAGAACAAATGTCACTTTCCTGACTGATGTATCACATGGCAATACTTTTATGAAATAACTGAATGTCATCTGCATAGCACTTACAGAAAATACACATTTAATCAACAAGCTTTCCTTCCCAACAATGTAGCTAGGTCCTGTCAGCTCCAGTGGTCCTTAAATCTATGTCAGTCCCAGAACACAAGGTCGCATGGGTTCATTGTTCTGTGACAAGATTTTCCTTTCACTGTGTAATACTAGTTGCTGCAGCACCCAGAGTGTGAACAGAAATATCTGTAGAAACAGAGATGATAAATTGTGCTAAATACACCACAACTTTGCTGCAGTTGAGGTTGCTTTTGGTCAGGATGCTGAAGAGCAAACATGATGCACTAAATCCATTTGCCAAGCTTTGGAAATAAAAATAAATGCTAAGAGTATCTAACTGCTGGGCTTCCTACATCCATTGGGGAAAAGTTCATAATTTTGTTATAATATGTATTGCACCTCTAATCCGCCCTGGATATCCTACTTTTTGTCAAGACATTCATATGCCCATGTTCTTCATCACTTCTGACTTTTTTATCTCCATCATTGCACAGGGAGAAGCAGTTTGGGTATTTATATCTTTTCTTGATGTGCAGAACTGAAATGGTCCCGACTTTCAGAAATTTCACATTAAGGCTGTCAGAGCCTGAAAAGTAGGAGAAACAGATTCTTAGCTTCACCTGGTCATCCCACCCCCTCTCCCATTTTTGTCCCAACTTCTTTTTACGGTGCAGGAAAAGTGTAAGGAAAAGGACAACACCTTTAAGGAGCAAGGTCACAATATATCCTCTTCTTAGGAGGTGAGGAGCAGGACCTATCTGTAATGTTTCTCTGATTCTTACAAACATGGATGTGAAGCTAGCATCACTTATTTGGGTCCAAGTAAGGCATAAGGGCTAGCTGTGAGAGATACATTTTACATTTTACCTTCACGGCTGTTAGACATGTCACTGTCCAAGAGATCCCTATTCCAATTGTAGAGCCAGTAGCCAACACAGTGCTGTAAGAAACAGATCATAACTTTAGATAAACAAGATTTTTTTCTTGTTGAGACCTGTTTCTAAAGAATGTGTGCCAGTGAGAATGTTTTGGCTGTTTGAACAGCAGCAAAGACAAGGAAGAGACTGCATGCTTGGGCTAACACTTGCCGTGAGAAGGAAATACAATCAAAAATATTGACAATTTTGCTTGGATAATGTAATCCAACAACAGTGGGGGAAAATTTCCTCATTTTTCCCCAGATTCACTTTCTCCCCAGGAGAGCAGAATAGCTGACCAGTTACCAATGTGTACCAGAAAGGTTGCTTGACCCTTTATTGCCCCTGCCCAGAAAACAATTTGGCATGTTCTTGTGCCATTCTATAGCTTTGTTGGCCCTGCTCTTTTAGAGCACTCTGAGTGCTCTGACAACAGATGATGTGTTCAGAAAAAAGACATGGTGCAGGGTTTACTGACTCTTACTGCCTGTTTTGCCTCCTTTTAAGCTAAATGGTTACCACAGCAGCAGCTACTTCCTCCCCTCAGCTCAGTGTCCAAGGAAACCATCACTCTGAGCAAGCATAAAGTATGGCAGCAATAACAAGATTGTGTTTGTGGGAAGCTCTGATGGGTGGATCTGGTCTGCATGATGATTTCTTTTCCCCCAGTTGCTTAGGCTGATCTCTGTGCTAAGAGATGAGCTCCGGTGCTTTTCTCTACTGGTCTCAGCATGTTCTGCTTTGCAATAACCTCCTGCATTCGTTCTCGATTTTCCTCATTTCTGAAATTGTGCATTTGCAATTTTGCTTGTTCTGCTGCTTTGCAGATTTGTATGCTTTTTTCCAAATTTAACTCACAGTTTTTAGCAGATGTTCATGTACCTTTTCATTACTTCAGGTCACCTCCAAGTACATGATCCCATGAATCATAGAAAATGTAACTTTTATATTTCTTCAAAGAAAGAAAACATAAAGTTTTGTTCAAACTGGTCCACCAGTTTGAAGAATTCATGAATTTGGATTTTTATTCTTAAGTAAGAGGACAAAATATAAAATCAATATACACTCTGTAGTCCAAGAAGCTTCTGTACTAATCTGACATGCATAAAAATAAAAGGGAAAAGAAAGAACAATGCAGACCCCAAAAGCAATTTATGTGTTGACTTAAACTTTTATATTCTCTATCATCTACTCTTCAAAAGATGGTACACAGTGAAGGAAAAACTGTGAGAGCTTTACATGCTCTGATTCTTTGGCACGGCACTCTAGGGTATGGAGTTGGGGTCAAATTACCAGATGTAAGGGTATAAAAAGTAGGAAGAGTCACTTCTTTCCAAAAGTCTCTAAGCAAGGACTTGCTTCTTTTAAGTAACAGAAATGAAGAATAACTTTATTGTGCTGAATCTTACCTTTCAGTCTTCATTGATAAGCCTCAGAAGCAGAGCCAGACCCTAAACAGACCAGCTATTTAATCCTAGGAACACGTATATGTTGATGCTGCAGATGTTTTATGACAGTTATGAAATTGTGGAAAACACTGAGGCTCTTAAGATCAGACTATTTTAGGGAATACTGTTTTATACACTGAGGAACACAAAGCCTATTTCATTTTATAGTTACATTGAGCAATGTGATATCTTTGTTTTACTTGTTCTATACTTACTAATAAAATCTCTCCAACAAATAAGTCTGAGTGATTTGATTGCTTAATATTTTGCTATATTTGGCTAATGTTGTAATAATTCTAGTCTACCAATTTTTTGCATTGTATTGTGCTGATTTTGTTACTTTCTTAATAGAAAATCAATGCAGTAAGTTCTCAAGAGTTATGATTTCTTTTTTCCTTAGGGAAGCATATAAAGATTAAACGTACTGTTTGAGAGAAGACTGAAGTTAGTCAAATTTTTTTTGTTAATTTTTTTAATAGCAAAGAAAGAAACAAGGTTGATTTAGAGGGCAGAATAATTCTCATATGTGTGCTACAGTAACTATTTAATACTGTAATAGTGGTAGACGATGTTAGACAATAAAAATTCCCATGCATTTTTAAATAGCCATAAAAAAAACAAAAACAAACCAGAAAAGCATTCAAATACAGTCTGCTACTGTAAAATATTGAAGATTTTTAGAAAGCTTTGGGATTTCTTAAGTAAAATATGAGTGCTCAAAAAATGAAACATATAATTACATAAAAGTCATTTGAGATCTTATTAATCTCTCTTTTTTTTTAGACAAGAGTTTGAAATAGTGTTATTAAACCAAAAATTATCATAATTTTGCACAGTTTTGGCCTTTCAGTTCTGAAGCTTCAGTTTAAGGCAAGACAATCAGCTGCATGGAAGTTTTCTTTAAATGTCATTTGACTAGGATTCTTCAGGATGTTCTTCAGGGATTATTATTTCCATGAAAAATCTGTATTTGAGTTATATTTTTTTTAAACATATTTCTGAAAAATATTAAATGTTTTCTTGATTTTACGTTTAAAAATTATTTCAAGACAATTAAGTAGACGAACTTATTTGAAAATTTAAACAAATGCATAGTATCCATTAGCATGCAATGATTAAATCTATGCATGAGTAAATTTATTGAGGAAATGCAAAGTTTTTGTCATAAAAATGTAAATGCAAAAGCACATTTCTGATCATAAAGAGATATAATTTTTTAGTGGTAAATGTTAAGAGATGACACAGGGTGAGATAATCCCCTGCCACCCCCCAGGCTCCTTGGCTAGCTCAGTTCCTTGAGAAGCTTTGGAGGAATATCTCAGGGACAGGACAAAAGATTCCAAAAGAGTCTTTCAACCTCGGGATTGGTCCAAGGCTTTTATTCTCGAAGGGTTCCAGGGGAGAAAGAGAGTGAATATCTTGGGTTATGGAACCAAAAATGTGTNTCTTTGTTTGCTTGTTTGTTTGTTTTGTTTTGGTTTTTTTTTTCTACTACATTTGTATTGTTAATATTCCTAGTAAAGAACTGTTATTCCTATTCCCAAATCTTTGCCTAAAAGCCCTTAATTGCAAAATTATAATTTGGAGGAGGAGAGGGGTTTACATTCCCCATTCTGAGGGAAACTCCAGCTTTCCCTGGCAGATACCTGTCTTTCCAAACCAAGACAGCGAACAAGGAAGAACAGGACCTTATCTAGTCTCCTGCTCAGGAAAAGATAGCTGGACCTCAGCCAGCTGGGTCAAGAAAGGAAGGAAGGGTCAAAATACATGGTTACAGGCTTCAGGGGGTACTGGGGAAAACCCATTCCCCAGTGGAATACAACAATAGGGTAATTACCTTTTTCTTTTGTGATAAAGATGACTAGTTCACATATAGATATCATCATATGACCAGATTAATTTTGGACTTTAATAAAAGATAAATTAGTACAGGAAATAATTAAAGTCTTTTAAGAATTAGTACCTTTTACAAGGTTTGAGAATTTCAAAAGAGAAACTGATATGATCAAAGCATGTCAGTGTAGATTTGGCATTACGTCTAACCTCAACAACCATCAATAGTCATAACTGTTACATTCATATTTTTTGACCAAAGCTTTATAGTTTACATTTTCATCCTGGGATATACTGAAATTCTCTGTCATTAAATAACCACATGATCATTAATAAAGTTAACTGCATCTGCACTAAACAGAATCAGAATATGTGTATTTGTTTATTTATGTGTCCATATATTTTTCAGTGTGCACTACTTGAATGAACTCTCATCCTTCAACTTTTTCTTCTCTAAAGGGAATGACTACACAACTCTCAAATTTAGCACTGTTTCTGCTAAACGGTCATATCACATTTTTCATTCCCAATGCATTTTAGCACATTTCTAGAAACAAATATACAACATATTCCTCAGCTTGAAAACTTTTATTTTCACAGAAATAATGTCAGTGAATTCTTTCAAAGATGCTTACATTTATTAATGTTTCAGAGAACATATTCTCAAAAAAAAAAGCATATTTTTATGTGACAAAATGTGTATTTTGTTAAAATTGTTATTATTAAACAATTATATTGTGTTTTTGTTAAAATGTGTTATTATTTACAACTCTGTGCTCAGGAATTTTTAAAGATTCTATGCTGGTTACTCAAGGACAAGCTATACATCTTAAAATTGGCAGATAAATAGGTATGCCCCTGAGTATTCCTTCTAAAATTAATTAGAAAATTAGAATGCAATTAAAGCTGGGAAAAACATCATAAATTAGATATTAAATAACTTCTTAGACATATTTTCATTTCTTTCTAAGTAACAGTGCTTTTGACATGTGTAATTCTTTAATTCATATTACAAAGCTACAGTGTAGCTTTGCCATCCCTCAATTTCTTGTATCTTTTGCCTACTGAATTCAATTAAGCTGCTACTCAATAATAAGAAGAAGAACTGAAGATGGGATTTAATATTTACATGCTGCAAATAAAGATAAATAATGCATCATATGTATTTTGTATATGGTGCTATTGTGCTCTATCTGTGTATATCCAAAGCTATTTAAGTAAGTCAGAGGTTATTAAGTTTCACAAGTGTATCTGATTTAAATTGAAAGACCACAGCTCACTGACTATCTCATTTTATATGATACCATAATCCAATGAGTGACCTCCAGCACCACTGATTTTTATAGACCTTGGATATGCTCAGCATTTCTTGGGTTTCCCAGCTCTTTGCAGCATTGAGCCAGGAGTATAAAACTCATAAAAGACATGTAAAAAATTGTTGGCAGTTTCACAGACCCAGTTTCTGAAAACAATTCAAGGAGGCCACTATGCATCTAGGATGCTGAAAATCCCTTTGCATACCATGAAAGCAAAGAATTCAATTATAAATCCAATAGCAGACCAGCACATGAAAAACCAAACCCATCTTCATCCTACAGCAAGCTGAAGATACACTTGATAACACTTTCTTCAGCCTTCTGCCAAAATGACAGGAAATTTGGTAAAGTGTTTAACTTCTTAAATTAAGACAATCAAAGGCTGAAATTGCAAGGCAGCTCATACAGACGGTGAATTCAGTGGAGCACTCTAGAAAGCAACAATTTTTGAGACAGAGCACTTGGCAGTATCTATGCTGGCCAAGACACAGGCTGAAGGGCCTTTCATTCATATCTTAATCACTGCCTGGCTTGGTTTTTGATGTTGATACCCTCTGTAAAAACACAGTTCATTTATACTGAGATGTTAATGACTTTTCCTTTCCTTAACCAGCCATATAATTAACCTATTAGTCCTGTAAAATGACCAATAAAGCGCAGGAGGAAATTTGATTGTTTCTAAAATTAATAGCTGTATGTTATAATATTATATCACACTTCTGAAACCTTGCAAGATTGGTGATTGTCAGTAATTTACAATTAGTTGCTTTGTTACACTTACAGTGAAGCCTGAGACAAAAACTGCTTTCACAAACTCTCAACTCATATGCTTATGCATGTTTCAGTAGAGTTTAACATTGTTAAATGTTGGGATTATGCTTCAAAAAGTACAAAAGTAAGCTTCAGCTCTTACTGACTTTTAATATTTAGGGATCAGCATCTGTATTCAACAAAATGAGGTGTGTGGTTTTTTTTAATGAATACAAATTAATTGCCAAAATACAGCAAACCAAGGTTACCTAATGAGAAGTAGGTTTGATTATATAATATCTGAGGCATTGACATATGATTTTAATGCATAGAGTAAGATGTTAGGCTTAGAAGTCATTTCACTAGCTTCCCACATTCATGATGAAAATTCATCTCTCTAGTAATGTCCAAAAAGATAAGTGATATCATTATACTAAATGTCACATTCATTATATGCAGGAAAGAGTGTACTTAGAAAGGTCAATTTGTCTGCAGGGTTCCACCTTTTTCTGTATATACCCAACTGTCATAATGTTTAACGACTGCATTTTTTACAAATTGTCAAACAACTTTTGTTCCCATCAGACATTAAACATGAACTATGTTCAGGATGGGCTTCACACAAAACACTGTAAAGATGTGATTAAGATGGTACAAAACCTCTCAGCCTTATCAAAACAAAAGTTGTGTGCATACTGCTTTTCCATTCTGCTTTTACAATAACATGACTGCATCCCATCGTATGAAAGACAGGGGTGGACCTTTTTAGTTATATTAGCACCAATTATATCTTTTATCAAAATATTTTCTCCTGAGTGAAATTTCTGCTAGTGAAGCAATAGAGGAATTGTTTCTGAAGCTCTTCCACTCTGAAAGAATGACTTTCTGAATTCAGTCGACCATGTGAGTTTCTTTCATGGAGATTGTTTAAAATATGCTACTAACTAGTTGATACTTATGGCATATGCATATTCAGCAGTGCTGTACAATTCTATTTTGGCTCACTGATTGGTTGACTAGAATTTTTATAAATACAGGATGGGGAAATCAGAGAGTTCTGAAGATAGCACATAGAATGGCATTTGTGAAATCACAAATATAGACATCAGCAGTACAGATATTTTCATGTTAGCTAGTTGTCAAGACTTTTTCACAGTGAGTGGAGTAAAATTGGCACTTTCAAAGCATGAGTCATCTCATCCTAAAATAGATGATTAAAATAGGTCAGATGAATCACTATATATTGCTCTCTATTGACCTTGAAAAGAGCATTGGGTTACTAGCTAGTGTGTACACATATAAACTGCAGAACACATGAAGCTGGGTGAAAGGGAAACAACCCAGGATATCTCTGGAAACAACATTTTCACTACCAGATTTATGAGCAGGTATGAGACTAGTAGACTGATATTTCTAAAGGGAAAAAATAAAGTAAGATTGTTTGCATCTTCATGATAAATAAGCTAAAAAATTATGATTTAAAGGGATGCTCTATCTCTTGGTGTAAAGCATTTGGATATAAAAGTATTTTCCTGGCTCTAAATGGTACATAAATTCTTTGAAATATTATCATAGTGTTTCAGGACATCATAACCATATATATTGAAATCAAATGTCTTTTGAGCTTCGAGACCAAGGCATAGTACAGTAAATTGTTCATTTGAGAAAATGCAACTACAAGATTTGATATAAATACATTTAAATTAATTTTGAAAATTCTGATTATGTGATAAATGGCTTTGCAGTAATCTAAAAAATTCTTCCATTGAAATTAAAATGTAAGCTATATATATGTACTGAGGTTTTGACTGAGGAAAGTCATAACTGACCCTTAAATTGTGACTACAAAATTCTTACATAGCATGCTTTAGCCTCTTCAAGCATCACCTTCCATAAATTTACTCCTGTGCAGACTCCCACAAGGGCACTTTCTTGAAATCAAAATCCAAAAATCATTCATCCTGACATATCTGCACAGCTTTATCCCCAAAGTATCAGAATAGAAACAGAAAGAGTAAAGGCAGCATTATATGTCTGTGCTATGCCTTTTTTCATCTTATCTCTGTACGACCTTCAGGTGGACTTGAAGTCTGCATCCAATATAGATTGAGCTTTTTCTGCTTTACTTCACCTTAATTTCCTTGTCATGATACACTGTTAACAACATTTGCTGCTTTGCTACAAATGAAGACCAAACTATTTCAAATCTGCCTGACTATAATAGATCTCCCCAACTCAGATTTAAATAAAACTGTACTAAATCTGATTTTCCTAAGACTAACAATCTGCTGCCAGTTTTTTTTAAGTCAAAAAGTGTTAAGTTCACTTATTACCTTTGAAACATATTCCTAAGAGTGTAAAATGGAATGAGGCAAGCAATCTTATAAATTCTTCAGTAGCTCTTTACTTCCAGGAATTGTATAACTATGGCAAATTCTACAAGTTTTCTGAGCTTGTGTATACATTAAAGAGATAAGTAGTGTAACTTTGTAACTACTCAGGAAAAACCCTTATCAGAAAATGGAATTTCTAGGTGTTCTAGTTTTGTCTGTGTTAAAGTAAATTTTCTTTCTGGTGTCTGGTACAGTCCTGCGTTTTGGATTTAGTACTAGAATAATGCTGATAACACACTTATGTTTTAGTTGTTGCTAAGCAGTGCTTACTCGAAGTGAGGACTTTTCAGTTTCCCATGCTCTGCCAGTGAGGAGGGGCATGAGAAGCTGGAAGACAGCATGGCCAGGACAGCTGACCCAAACTGGCCAGAGGGATATTCCACACCACAGAGCATCCTGCTCAGCGTATGAACTGGGGGTGGGCTGGGCATCAGTGGGTGGTGAACAACTGCATTGTGCATCACTTGTCTCTCTCGGGTTTTGTGCCTCTCTCTCTCTTTTTGTTGTCTCTCTTTTCATCATAACCATACCATCATTATTATTGTATTTTATTTTAATTGCTAAACTGTTCTTATTTCAATCCATGAGATTCACCTTTTGTTTTTTTCCCAGATTCCTCTCGTCATCCCACTGTGAAGAGGGGAGTGAGCAAACAGCTGTGTGGTCCTAAGTTTCCAGCAGGGTTTAAACCATGACACCAGGTTACAAAAGTGTCTACAAATTGGAATAAAATTTGCCAAATAGCTGTGAAGTTGAGAAAAAGTGAAAACATTTGATCTCCATATTTTCAGCTATTTTCTGGCTGAAAAGAAAAAGAAAAAAAAGGAACATGTCATCAGAAATGGTATTTCAGTTCTTAGAATTTCTGAACTCAGTTTTTTAAAAAGGAGTTTAAATAAAAAAAGACTATATTAAAAACCCCTCTTCTTATAGTAGTTATTATCCTTAGTCCATCTTAGTTATCTGTTTTGGTAATACAGGCCTAAAAAAGCGAAGCACAAGAGCTAGATACAGGAATCCAGACCCATCTTTCATCATAAAAACAAGACTGTCTTTATCTCTCCTCTTCATACCAGTGATCCTTTTGTTCTCCACATCTACATCTTCTCTTGCACTGCAAAGTGTACTTTGTGGACATTGCAAGGATCAGTGTCAGAACCATGAGAACATGACTCTTGTATTGTCATTAAAATGTACCTGTAATGTATATGGTTGGATGTATCCACACTGTCTTAAGCTGAACTTTAACACTTCAAGCTCACAAATTTTCAGGGTATTCATGCAAAGATCACCATGATTATTTGGTCAAAATACAACTTTTGTATGTTTTATTCTTATATGAAACTTTAGGTTTTTATTTGCAGTTAGTCCCAGAAACATTCCCTTTTAAGGGGGAGGTGTAAGAATGAGTTTTATTAATTATTCTCCTTCATCTATTGGTGTCAATACCATTTATTTATGCTTCAGCTCAATAAAATACCAAAGCAGATACTCTCCAAAACACATCAAACATGTGAGTTCCATTAAACCCAAGGGTGATACACTAATGCAAAGGAAACTCAGTGAGGGCTACACCTCTGAGAACAACTGATTGCAGAGTGGCACTTCTTTTCCGTTAAAAGAATAAAACAAAAAAGAAGGCTCTGTTCACAAAAGTAAACTTCACAAATAAGATCTATTGTTTTTTCTTCCTGAAAATCCTAACTATTCATAAAAGAAAACAAAAAAAAAGAAAAATCAAAAAATGTTCTAAATTAAAAGGAAAAGAAAAAAGTTGTTACAAATGATACTTTTAAAAAGGATGACTGTCCAGCTTATTTTCCAGAACATGTCCTTTTATTAACAGGTATTTTGAGAAGTACTTTAATAAAATATTAGCTTTTTGTATGATTTTATTTTTATTTCATTAAAATAATATTCAATAATTTAAAATTTATTTATCTTCATTTTTAAAGGAAAATAAAATGAGAAGTACCATTTGGAATTCTTGCTTTCTTCATCCTTTATTTTTAACAAGGACAAGTAAAAAAAAGTGGAGAATATGAGGGTGAAAACTACTTGCTTACACCTTATACTTCAAGAAAGATTTATGTATCCTTGTTGAAATTAAAATGGTTTCATCCATTCTACTCCCATTTTTCTTTTTTCAGTTTTACTTTAAAAAAAGAGGTTCTACCACAGAAAGAACTAGCCATCAAAAAGTATGACAAGTAAGCCACTATTTATTAGCTCACATTATTACCTCACAAGAGGTATTTCTCTTTAAGGGATCTATCATGCTCTGGAAGCCCAGGGCTGGATACCATGAAATATTATAGCTCTGCTGTATCAGTCAATAAATTAAAATAATTAATTCATATAATTCTACTAGCTTTTCAGAATAATTGTTGTTATCAATTTTTACCAACCACCTGTTGGTGCTGAACACAGGTAGTAAACATGTATCAGAAGAAAAGTTGTCTGTAGAAACGGGAGGTAAGCACTCTACTGACTAATGAGCCTTTCATTGTATTTCCTATCCTTGTTCAGTTGTGGACAAGAGTGACAGAATTACTTTGGTGGGCGCCTGGAATACAGCCAGGGTCAACCCAACTACAGAATATTTTAAGGACTATGCCACTCAAGCATCTTTATACATAAAATATCCAAACAACCAGAGTCTGTCCTCACACAAGGATAAAATGTCCAAAGATGCTTGTCCAAAGTACATAACTGCTTTCATGCAATTTTGCTTCCTCAGAATTTTTTGGGACCACTATTATTAGCAATGCATAATTAAAACTAGATCTCATAGGAATAGCTGCAAGCATCAGGGAAGAAAAGAAAAAAGAAAAAAAAAAAGTCTAGGATGTTTAGGATGTTTCTTATGAGGTGTACTCCTTTATCTGTCCTTTCAGCTCAGTCACGTACACACCCTTGATTACATGAAGGTAAGACATCATTTTAGAACGTGCATTTGGATGTCTTCAGCTGAGGAACTGAACATTAGCAGTCCAGTTCAAAAGCCATATCTAAAACTGGCCACGTGCTTATACAAGGAAACAATAGCGAAAGAAAATATTGTTCCCTGAGTTGGTTCCGTGTTCAATTGACATGTTTTTACAGGGTTGAATTTGGGTTGTCTTTGGTGTGAGTAAGAGTTGAAAGGTGGGGAGGACTTGGGGATTTCTCCTGTATGTGCACTCCCCCAAGGAGCATAACATTATCTGGCTTTAAAAATGAGGAAGAGAAAGTTGATCTGAGCATTTCCCACAATCACCTGAGCTGTTCTACCCATTTGTACTCAAGCAGTATAAATGCTATATATTCATTATTCTGTCTGCATGTAACACTTGACCATAAATCAGTAAACTTGACTACTAGAATTCTAATATATTATTATCACTCTATATAAATTTCCATGTATGGTCATGTACACAGCATGTCTGACAGTGTATAACAGAGAGAAGAATATATTTTTTAGTATTCCTGGATCTTTTACTACCATTTGATTAGGTCAAGGATCAGGTCCTTTTTATAGAGTGCTCTTTTAAGTGAAGGGTTGAAGTCTTACATGATTTATTTGCTGAGAGACATCTACTTGGATAGGACATCACTTCTTTCTTATTCTCACAGCATTAAAATATTTATCAAAAGGAATTCTTCACAGTAAGGTAATACTTGAGTTAAAGCTTTACCATACATGCAGCATATCATCTTTCCCATGCATAACCTAAGTGCAAATTGAATAGCATTGCTGGATGCTGAAAGTTCCTAGAGCATAATGTATCAAATACTAATTCCTTATGTTAAACCATTTTTTTTGCTGATAGTTTTGGGATAGTTGGATAGTTGGGAAGAAATTAAACGTGCCAAAACAAGGGGGTATTCTATAAAAAGGAAAAATGAGGAATTTTCATGTAATTT
>VWYO01018496.1:0-24714 GCA_013400275.1 Rhadina sibilatrix | reverse complement strand
AAAAAAAAAAAAAGACAGGGAAAGCAAAACTTCTAATTTTCTATTTTTCAGAATCCTCCATCCAGAAAAGCAGACCACTTTCAACTCTACTTTTTTTCATTTTTAGAGAAATTTTCAAAGAAAAAAAAAATTACCTTTTCTAAATTCTTTAAATTGCATCGTTTGAAAATGCAATTTAACTGTTTACTTTTAAAATCTTTGTTTAGCACTACCCCGTGGATGGAATGGAATGAAAGCAATGAAACAGGAAAAAGAACAAGAAGTCAAGTTGTATCCAGCACAGCTCCGAAACTCAAGCCAGCTATCATCTACTTTCAGGTGCAGAAGCCCTCTTTTTAGTAGTAACTATTGAAATACCAGCTATAAGTGTTCTGTTACTCTCCTCAGTAAGGTAAAACATCAACTACATTCTCAAATTTACTTGCAAAAATAAATCATCTATTCTGGGAAAGACTATCCATATAATTACACATTTCCACACTGTCACAATATTGTGTATTGACCACGATTGCTCATTTAGCAGATTTTTCATTCTCTGAATTGCTTTTTTGGCCATCTCACAGCTCTGTGAGAGTTTTTCTGAGTTGACACAGTACTCAAACTGGTAAATCTCAGTAATATTTTTCTGAGTAAATATGTCCATCAGATTAGACCCGGTCATTACCAGTCAGCAACTTTGGCAGCCTGCAAAGTAGTTTCATAGCAGTAATCACTGTTTCTAATTTGTGTTTGGTAGAGTTTCCAGACTGTAAATTAACATGTCAGATTCAAATCCTTCCCTAGTCTTTGTGACCCTTTCTGATGCACATTGAGAAATTGTTTCCATTTCTGCTATCTCTTCTGACAGCGAGTTGAAGCAAGTCCTTCTTTCCAAGCACAATATGTCCCATTTTTTTTTTCACACATTTCTTGCAACAGTTAATTTACTGCTGTAGATTTCATTGAGCATGAAAATACTTTATACAAATGCTTTCTGTGATCCTATTTTTGGTAAACTACTTCGATACGCCCTAGATCAAATTTTCAGCAAGGGTGGTCTCCTGCAGGTTTCTGTGACTTCAAGCTCACCTGCATACAAATGAAATGCAGTCATCCTTCCCTCACCTTCATTATTATTTTTTGACCTTCTTCCCCCACCCCAGTGTAGGTACAGGAGGTATATATGTCTATTAATACTTCACAAAAATAAGCACTCTTGGTTTCTGAGTGCCAGACTTATGCCAACTTGAG
Source organism: Rhadina sibilatrix (assembly GCA_013400275.1). NCBI lineage: Eukaryota > Metazoa > Chordata > Aves > Passeriformes > Phylloscopidae > Rhadina > Rhadina sibilatrix. Next base: position 23,484 of record VWYO01018496.1, on the reverse strand, counting down.
ACCCCAAAATTTATGCTGCATTTTAAAAATTTGGCCCAGATATAACAGGCACAGAAAGTTAAAAGCATCAGAATAACCAATCCATATTGTAAGCATTGCCAGAGTTACTTCTTGCTCTGCAGCATCACAAGTGGACTGTGAAAAGAAATTCAGAGGCTCAGTCAGATCATACAGAGCTCTTTGCCAGAATCACAGAAGCAAAGATGGATGGAGGTAAAGAAACAGAGAAGCTTTAACTTTGCTTTTTCACAGTATAGATGGGTGTTTTACCATGTGGTGCTTGGTGTGATGCAGGGTGCAGTCACACAAGAGAGATTTAACCAGTCTAATAGCTTGCTGCTTCTATAAGGCCACTCCTCTGAGCCAGCTCTGGTGCCCATCCTGCCCCTCAGTGTGCAAATTCCATCCCCTAATCCAGCAGAAAAAGGAAACAAGACAGAGATTTCTCTTGTATTGGTGGGTTGTATTTTCTCACAGAAAGAAATATGATCAAGACTACCGAGGTATGCCAAGTGAGTACATAGATAGATCAGGGATGGATGGGGAAGGTGGGGGAAGAAATCTTTCCCTTCTTTTATCTCAGAACTGTTATGTCAGTGAAACTAGTTTCACTTGTATGCCCTTTCAAAGGATTCTGACATACCACATTTGTACTATCTGTGCTGAGAGCATATTGAAACACCCAGGAACTCTGGATTGAATAAAATGATGGCATAAATTAGATAAGACAGAATAATTATCTTAATCTGTAAATTATATTTTTGGAAATCATGGGAGTTATGATCCCAAACAAAATAACACAATGCATAGGTGAGTCTAGAAGTTGGAAAAAGTGATTTTATTTATTTATTACAAATTTCATCTCAGCCTCAACGGTATTTTTTACCTCCTTGGCAACTTTGCCTGCTTTTTATGCAAAAGAAAGAGGTTCAGGACTTCCAAGAACACAGCAATGCTCCCCATTCTGTAACATGCTCTTCCCTACCCTGAACAGTACAGCTGCCTCTGTGGAGTACATGGAGTTTATCCCCAGCTCTGAAAAGACAATGTGGTGACCAGCACTATTCCAGGGAAAGCAAACAATTATGGACTCCCAGGAGTCACACAGGAGAGCTGTTAATAGTCCAAGTACACCTTATTTGAAACAGTGGTGACTCAGCCTGATGAAATGTGTATTCTGATTCATCTCATCTGAAAGCAAACAACTGAATTAGGCCACATGAACAGCTCCTAAAGTGCCTGTTTCTCCCCAGTACTACAAGGAAGCAAAGGTTGCCTAGTTTAGATGCATCCTAAACATCAAATCTGTAGAAATCTAGAAGCAGCTAAAATGAATCCCACCTTGGGCAATAGTTTGGTGAAAGAACTACAGTCAAAACTGAACATAAAAAAGTTTACGTGGTTTCCTATGAAATGGTCAGATTGTTGTTTAAAGGGAAATACAGCTTCCCATTTCTCTACACAAAGAAGTTTTTCTAACAAATCAATGTCAAAAAGAGCAAGCATTTTCCTATAACTTCTACAGGCAGCCCACTGGCAAAGTCCAGAAACAGGCCTTAAAACTAGCAAAGCAATGGGAGTTCTGCTTAATAAACCAGAAGGGAAAACAAATCCTCTGGAAAACAAAAAACAAAACAAAACAAAACAAAACAAAACAAAAACAAAACAAAACAAAACAAAAACAACTTACGTTTCATATGATTTTTTTGTTGTGATTGGGTTTTTTGTTTGTTTTTCTGAGTGCTTTACAACTTCCAGAGATATTCACATTATATTAATTTTCTCACATGGAATTCTACCTTCTACATTCAGGTTAATTTAAAACCAATTAATTTTGTCTAGGTAATGGGGCCTCTAATGTATTGTACAAATGCGTATTAACTATTGTGTTTAAGAAATAATTCAGAAAAGAAAAAGAAAATGAAGAAAAAATCACGTGATTATATGAGTTAAATAAAAACTTACCCAGCTTCAAAATTACATTTTTTGTCCCCCTGTATGACAACAGTTAGGACACTTCAGGGAATAAATATGAAGAGACAACTATCTGTATATCTGGTCCATAAATACATTGCTTCAGCACAATTTTTTGACTTGTTTTCAAATTGAATTCAGCTACTGCCATGAAAATTTCTGCTGCTCTGTTCATATCTTCAATTCAAGATAATACAATACTGGCTGAGAAGGAATTGGGACATCCTGATCTCTTTAGAATCAGAGGAGGCAATGAGACATGGGGAGTTTCTGACCTCCATGCAAACTAGATGCTACAGAGAAAAGTATGTAACCCAGATAGACTTCCTGTACAGAACAGGTCCTTACCTCTCACTTCAGAGATTCAAATTAATCTAGTGTTGAGAACAATCACTATCTCTGCCCCCCATGCCTGGAAGATTTCTTTGCTCATGAAGAAATGATAGCAGAGAGAGACTTGCAATTCTGGAAATAAACCACCTTATTCCAGCTTCAAAATAATTTGACAAGTGGTACCCACACTTGGTCCCTATGGCACACCCCATGATAGCAGACCAGCTTTGTAGCTGTGAAATATTCAGTCAATTCAGTACTGAAAGGGCACTTGCTGGAAATGTCTCGTTTGCTATCTCATTGAAGGTCCTGACTTTCCTACTTTTAATGTAAACTATTGGCAGACTCATACAAGAAAACTACCACACTGGTTCAAATTCAAGTTGTCATTTGAGGATTATTTCACTTTTCACTTACATGTTTTCTCAGGAAGAAAGGAATGCAAGACCAATGGCATTGAACCCACACTGTGTTACACGTGTTAAAAGCAAACAGGATAAAAACCATACAGCTATATCCAAAAATGTGGTGGGTTTGTTTTTACATTAAATTATTAATGAAACTTGCAAAATAAGACTGCTAGAATTCTGTTCTGACCCTCAACAAAATGATGATGACAGCATGAACCACAAGCAGGCTGGCATATGGTGAAAATCCTGGGTGAATCTGTACTGAAGTGGCCATTTCCCATCCCTTCTTCTGACTGACATACACTTACAAATTCAAGTAACAGAAAAGGTGAAACTAAGGCTTGGTTGAGGAGCTCTTTAAAATGGTCTTGACAATGAACGTACATAAAAAGTGTCTCTACCAATATACATAAAAAAATGTTTTGCAGTAAAAGATGAATAGGCCAATATCACTTAAAAAGAATAGAACACCATGACTTGTCCTAAAATTTGTTTTCAAGAGCCATAATTGTAGCTTTTCCATCTATTACTATTACTGATAGTAGTTTTGGCAGCCTGAGAGCAAACAATGTTGAAGAAAATACTCAGAAAAATTACACTATTTCAGAAAATGGTAAATTTCATCTGCCTTTTACAGAAACAAGGACTAAAGTATTATATGTGGCAAAAGTTAATGATATTAAAAACTGGTGCCGAAGTAAACTGTTCTTGTTTAAATGTGTAAACTGAGGTATGATAATCTTGAAAAGGCAAATTAATATACTGCTTGAATATAACAAAACAGTGAGGAATGGAGACATGAATAAACAACAGGAGACCAAAAGCCAAATTAAGGGCAGAAAAAAAAAAGAACACAATGATCTGCATTTCTGCTGTGTCTCTGAGCAACAGCACTCATAAAAAGCAGATCAGCTCACCAGGTGGTAGACTGTGCAACTGTTTGATGCTGAACCCTCCTGAGGATGCTCTTTCTGTGTAACACACATGTCCAAGGAAGAGTACTGTATTGAAGCAGCTACAGCATCACAAAACATTTTTTTCTTTAATGGGAAGACAAAATGAGCCTATCTTTCTGGGACATATTCTCAAAAAATCAGCTCCTGTTACATTGCAAGACACCAAAAACTGATCCATCTCTGAACACATATTCCTGTGAACCTCACTGCTTTTCCACTGGAAACGTGAAAAACATCCCTCAACACTTCACCTGCACCTCAAAACTTTTTCCAAACAGCATACACAAAACCAGCATCTGAGCGTCTGAAGGCTTTGCAGATGTTTTTCCTCCATCATTTAATTTTGTGCCATATCTTCTGAGGTTTCCACTTCTATGTTAAGGTCTCTGCAATTCACTCTTATCTCAATTCCATACTCTGGGTATTCTTTTGGGAGTACTTAACAGCATGATACAATTCTCTGAGGTATTTCTTCCCCAAAACTGACCATGTACTCTCTGATACTATCTTCTTGGTAGGTTGCATCATTTCTAGACTAGAATAACAGACTCCTTTACCATCTTCCCACTCAAACCCATTTACTCATAAAAAGTTAATCCTATGGAGGAAAACAAAACAAACAACCAAACCAAACCAAAACAAAAACCAACCAAACAAACAAACCCAAAAACCCACAAGAAAACCAACCCAAACCCTAACTGGCCAGAGACAGAGAGGTTGTTTTCTTCACAGAATAAAAAAACAAATTATGGAACCACAACGGTACATTTCTAGCCTTATTTGTTATTGTTATAAATTTTAATCTCTTTTTCTGTCCTTTGGCCAAATCAAAAAAATTGTTTTCAGCATAGGACCAGAATTTGAACAATTTCATCCACAACTTTATCTAAATATTACAAGTATAATGTTTAGATACACTTTTTCTAAAGCACCATTTACCTTATTTCAGGGTATTAACTGTATCTTCTCATCAAAATCCCTGACTCCAACTATTATGCAAATACACAGAGCTGGCCTGCCTTTTGCATCTCTGTTTAAATAATCCCAGATGACCTCCAGTTTTACTGCAAATTAAATATTTATACATGCAGGCATTTACACATTCACACAAAATAAGAAACAGAGAACTGGAGTAAAATTCCTGTGACAGTCTTATAGAAGGCAATCTTATCATGCTGTGCTGTGCTATGCTGTGCTGTAAAATAATAAATGTAAAAAAACAAAATATAATATTAACCATTTCCAAAAGTTGTTTTATTGAAAACCAGAGCATTTTGTCCTCATTTCCTTTCCAGCTTAAATTTATTCCTGGACAGTTTGTTCTCACTTGTTCCTGAGCCAATACTATTCTTTAACCTAAACACTTCCTTCCTGTCTCTGGCTTTACCATCCTGATGTATTTAAAGACAGCAATCTTATCCCTTCTCTGCTTTTGTTCTGCTGAAATTCTAGGCTCTTTCAGCGTCCTTTCATGAAATAGACTCTTCCTTCCCCTGAGAGTCATAACAGCCCGTTTCTTGCACTTTTTTAAATTCATCTCTCCTGACTATGAATGAGGAATTGAGCACAATATTCCAGATCAGGTCTCATCCAAGCCTGCCACAGCCACATTAATATTCTCCCTTCCTCCACTGGAAATGTTTCCCCTGACATATCCCAGTCTTTTACTGGCTTTTTTCACCACCACTTCACAATGGCAGCACACAAATTATCCCGTGATTGATGAATGCACACAGATACACTTCCTTCCCATGGCATTCCATTGATAAGCTCTAAGATTATTACAAGGGCTTTGTTTGATTTTGTTGGTTAGCCTTTAATAATTAAAGTCCTTTGTACTTCATAATTTTATATGCTATTCTATTTACATTACATCAATCCTAATGCCAATTATCTCTGAGTAGCATCCTTTTACTACTTCATATTAACAGTACCTGCCATTTTCAAATATTCAACACATCTCATTAGAACATTTCTACTTTTTGAGTGAAGTTTATTAATCACAACAACAAAGGATGAGCATCTTGAAAATTACTCAATTACTTTCACTCTTAACACTTCAGCTGGAGACTTTTTGGCTCAGCATTACCCATTTCTTTTCCTCCTGTTAGCTGTACCCACTTTAAGATTTTTATATTTATCTCAATGTTTCCTAGCCAATCTCCATATGGAATTATTGTGAGCTTTATTTTAAAAGGTGAATTATATTATGATCCAGATCAATTACATCTTTTAAGATCTTTCTGTTACAAAACCCAATTATCTTTTGAAAGAGAGATATCATTTCAGTCTAGCCTAATCTCCTTTTTCTCTGAAACCCGTTCTTTATTATCCCATTTCAGGTTTTTCTCATTTTCTTCCTTCAAAGCTTCCACTTTTCCAAATCTATGCTTTACCTATTCCACATTCTTAACATCTATTCACTTACAATACAATATTTTTCTCCTGCACCCTTCAACTCCCCTTCTCCATCTTTCTGATTTTACTAATGCTCCAAATCTTTACCACCAGGTTTGTGGCTTAGAGTCTCTTTTTCAAAAATTATCTGTGCCCAAGAAAATTTTATCTTGAATTCAGTTGAATATTATTCCATTTCTACTCTTATTTCCCACAGCATGCAGGCAGCATCACCACTGCAATAAAAAATTTTGACCAGTCATTCACTTTATATTGAGATATATTAGATTTACTCTGTCCCTTCCCTGTCCTTATCACACATCACAGCCCTACTCCTACCTTCATTCTCCTCCTCTTTATTTGTTTTTTTCTTCTGTAGTACATTATCACAGATCTTAGCATTTGTATTCTGCTATTAAAAACTATGAAGAACTTCTGCAACAGAACAAATTTGCAGCCAAATGAAATTTATCTTTCTACATGATTTTTTCAGTCCTTGCTGCTGCCTCTGAGTGCAAGGGATAAACTGAGCACTCAGATGTATTGTCCATAAAGTAAATTCATGCTCTGTGTAAAACATGAAGAATGTTAGTATCAGATATATCTGTACTCGCTAAAAAGTGTAACACATACAGGATTTTCAAGGTGATTTTCACATAAGAGCTTTTCAGACCAAGTTGTTCCCCACTGCCTACCTAAAGGAGCAGTGGAATCAGCTCAGGAATGCAGTCAGCAGGATTTTGAATCCTGAATGCACTGTAGTACTAAAAAAAGCTTGTTGGTTTCCATCCTGTAACAGAGTTCTGATAGTTTGTTTAAATTAACTCTATATTTCTCAGCTTAAGAAACATAAAAATACTTCTTAGCTCTTTCCTCTCTTTGTGGGCAGGAGATGGGGAGTGAGGGGATGGAGCTGGGTGGAGAAGCCAAAACTGCCTTGATACAATTTTTGTTTATTTCAGGTGTAACTCCATCCAATCATCCCCAGTGTGACAGATGACTAATGCTATGCTTGCTTCCATAAATCTTATGGAAGGTGTAAGCAGATCCTGAACACCCCTAAGCTCCACAAATTAACAGAAAATTGTTTGGTGCTTTTCCAGTGGAGAACACTGTTCAAATACTACAGTCCTCTGAGACAAGCTGTATTTACAGAAGTCTACATAACTGCTGAGAGTGGCACTGTTTAAAAATTTACACCATCCTCCACTCGCACCTCAGCAAACCCACATTTTAGAAATTAATGAAAAAAATAATAAAGGCTCCAGTTTTCCTATGTTAGCCTTGAGGGCCACATATATTAATAGCTGCTACAACTTTCTTTCTTTTTTTTTTTTTTTAGTGAGATGTTGAATTATTTGGACACGCTGTAAAGCTATCTGGCACTTTGTGACCTAATAGAAAAGCAAACCTTAAGCATTTACTATTATACAACAGAAACCTGGAGAGATAAATACTCTGCTGAGAGGGGAATGTAAGCTGCAGAAAATTAATAATAGCCATTGCTCTATGAAAGAAGAGAGACCTACTCCCAGCTAAAATTTCTTTCTCTCTTGTCTAGCATTTCACAGTCTCTCTTATCTCCTTCCAGCATGGAGCTACATAAATCTGCTTTCCCAGCCTGTATGCAGAGGCCTTTAACTCTTTAAACGTGGCATACCCAAAACAGACCAGAAGGGGTCTTTTCCAAAAGATTGCATCTTCTCTTAAGCCAATAGATTGAATGGTGCAATACTTTTTCCTATTCTGTTACACTCTTGATCATAAAATTGATGTATATTATGAGTATATCTGTAGGGAGGATGGTAAAACAACTATGGGATACGGTTACAGTGTATAGGAAGAAATATGGCATAGACATGTGGAATACCACAGAAGACAGAGAAGAAAAGTGAAGAATGAGAAAATACTTCACTGCATGTAGAGCCTTTGGTGTACAAACAATTTTGTTTGGGCTATCACAATTTTGTGTCTGGCCTAGATAGGTCAGATCGAGGTGCAAACTAGCTCTTTTAAATGAAAACACCTCTTTTTATTTTTTTTTTTCTTTTTTTTTAGCAGAATATTTAAATCTGTATCAGCATTCACAGATTTCTAGAAAATCACAGACATCATGTGCTGAATGTGCATCAGGATATCCAAAAGTAAGATATATTCATAAGATTGCTATGCCTTATACCATTATCACTTAAAAAGAAAATAAAAATGAAGAAAAATATTGTAGAGTGTCCACTCTTCTTCTATTCTTGTTTTGCCTGCTGATTGTTTCCTTTTCACTATCTCACCACTCCATCCTGGGTCCTATGCCTTACCACTCTCATCCAAATTCTGTGCAAAGCCAGAGGCAATACAAGGAGAAATGGCAGAGGTCCATCTTTTTGCTTTTGCCTTCATGGAACAGCTTCACCCTGGTACAGCCTGCAGTAAGGAGATCAGCACTGCACTTAGAACCCACTTGGCTCCTCCCTTCCTTTTGTTAGTGTCTCACTGGCTGGGGACTGGCGTCTCAGGAGTCAGTCACTGGAAATGGTTTCCCACCACTGAAAAGTACAATGTCTTGAATGAAGTGTGATATGATCAGCTTGCAGTCACGAATACAAAAGAGGGATGGGACTACATGAAAATGGTTTTATTACAGTTAGCCAGAGTTCTGATGGTAAAATTATCTTGTAAGTGAGCACATTATTTAGACATTCCCTAGGATCAGTATTCTTGAGCAGCAGTTTGCCTGCAGCTTCAGTGATCATCCTGTGATCCTGATGATAAGTCAGAGATTAGTGAGGACTGAGCTCTTGCTCCTCCTGGGTGACAAGTTCATTTGATATTATCTTGCAAAACATACTTGCATTTTGTACTTCTTATTTCCCTTTCTATCAAAATTAGTATAATTCTTTAGTCATTACTGTAGCACTGTAAGACTAAGACTTTTACTTTGAAGATCTGAGGTGTTTGGGTATGATATCTATATATGTAAGATCCTAAGATATGACACTAGAAAAATAGATCTAGCCATTAAAATGCAGAAGTTGAGAAGTTTCTGTTTCAGTAGACGTGCACATGAAAACAGTGGATGCATCCACATTCAGAAAGAGCATCAAACTACAGTCTGAGGTGATGGCAGTCTATCCTCAGCCACACTTTCTGGAAGATGTGGGAAAAGGATATAGATATCTGGATACTTCACTGAAGACATACTTATGAAGAAATTTTAGAAGATTTTTCACCTATGGACTTTCACCAATGTGATGTACATGGCAGACACTTATGTTCACCATTTTTGTGATGAACCAAGTAAACAAGAAGTTCCTGGGACAGACTACTTTTGTTGTCCTTTAAAACTTGGGTACAAGCTGAAGTGTCATCTTTACAGACAATAATCAAAGGGGTTTTTTATGATTTAAAAAAATCAGTAACTCAATCTTCTGGAATAAAATTGTGAGGTTAATAGGCATTATCTCTATGAAGACACACACTTCTGTAGTTCTGTACTTTCAGGGTCAAATCTGATATTTGAAAAATATACAAAAGACATAATAAAGTTATCTATTTCAAGTCTAAGTAAGAAGAATTTAACTTCTAAGAAGCCTGAAGAATGCTTTGGAGGATCAGGTGAAAGGTCAAAGTTATCTTATGTTTTGCTGCACTTATTATGTATAAGACAGAGAGTTAAAAATAATCATAATCTCCAGCTGCACTTTCTCTCTAGTGTTAATGGGGCCATTGATCCTTAAAATAATTGAACTGGACTTCACAGAAATCAGAAATACTGATCATTTGCATCAGTAGCAAAACTCTTACCTTCTATTCTGAATGTCACAGCGTTTATAAATTAGCATCTGTGAGTTCTTGCCTCACGTGGAAAAGTGAGATAATGCAGTTATTTGAAAATGGATAAAACACTGTGGAAAATCAGCCTCTTTATATGGGATAGTCATAGCTTTATGCTAGCAAGCAGAGATTTCTGGCATTACAAAAAGATTATTTATTTCATCTGACATGCCCTAGTGAGGATTTAGTAATATGCAGAGTTGACACACACCCCAGATATTTTGGAAGCTGTGGTGGAAGGCAAGATCCATGGGAGATCAGAGTACATATTTGCTCACTGAATGGCAGGTGTGTTCCCCACCAAACTGCATTTACAAAGGCACCCCTTGGAAAGAAAATTTGCTTCAGATATGTGTTTTTAGTTCCTTGTGGAAAGCAAGCAGGACATGAGAATAGCTGTGAATGGATCTTCACTGTGTGATTTTGTTTTGAATTAACACTGCTTTTCTCTCTGTATTCAGCCAGCCACAGCAGGTGGGGGAAGTTGGCTTCCTTTATTTAGTTCAGAACTGAAAAACTAGATTCATTTTTTTTTTTTCTGGGAAATTTTGCTGCAGAGAAGACTTAATTGGTTAAGGATAAAACATCAAGAGGGAGGGCAGAATGCCATTGTGTAAGATCTATAAATACACATTGGGTTTATATATATATCACAAATGCAATTAGACTAGGAAGTGCTGTGCTACTGTTATCTTCATGGAACAAATGTTACTAAAAATTTCTCTGATGTATCCCCTATCAGATGCCACAGCATCTATTTTTCTGAAGTACAAAATTGTCTTTAAAAGCTGTTACAATAATTTTACTTTTCTGGTGAAGGTCCTTAGCTATAACCACAGCTTGCAGTGGCTCCTATCAAAAATGAAATTAATCCTTCCAGGGAGGGTGGACAGGTTGTTCTTGATAAGAAAAGGTGTGAAAAACACTGTTTTGAGGAAATTTGTTTAAAAAAAATCTACACTGGGTTTGACAGGCTCCCAATAGCACTTGGTTTCCAACGATCTTCAGAGGTCCACTGTGCCTGTACAGCTCCTGTTCCTGGCTCATTCTGTGAGGAATCAGTTACCAATAACCTGCTTGGAAACACAACCATCACATCATGTGATGTGTTAGCCACCAGTTACTGACCTACTATTAGCTTGATCTCTAAGGGTGGTCCCCAACCACCGCTGTGTATGACCTGCCCTATCACTGACTGAATTAAATAATCCCTAAGAATGCATCAGACATCACAAACCAAGGCATTTTATGTGCATTAAGAACACACCAAGCCCTTAGTGTTACAAATTAAATGAACTGAATTGAATTATTATGAATGGGGATTAAAATCTTAACTTGCTAAACTTAAAATGGATGCACCAGGATCTAACAAGCAGAGCAATCAATGACAGCATTATGTAAACAGGGCATCAAAGACAGACTGCTGGAACAATCCATGGAGCTCAACATTCAAGTACAGCATGGAGTGGCTTTATTTTATTCCAATCCAGGGAATCAAAAAGGCAAGGAAAACCAAAGCAAAATACAATATACAGCCAAAAATAGGCTTCTAAAAAGAAGGGAAGAGTGGTATGAGAACAAAAAAAACCCTAAATGTTTCTCTTGCAAAGCAGCACTTCCAGTTTTGATACACTGCATTTTCCCAAGGATGCAACCGGTAGCAAGTAGAACATATTTGTGGACTCAAATAAAATGTAAGTCCTTGTATAGCTAACACCTTTTTTACTCATAAATTCTATCTCTGAGGAAGGTTACAGACTTCAGTGGATATTTTTGATGGCTTATTTCCTGATTTGCTGTGTATTCCCTAAAAAAACATGTCTTTCTTGATCTGGGTAGGTATCACCTGTAGTGTCCATAACCTGGGATTTTTAAGGACTCTTAAACTGTTCCTAATCCTGATTCCTTTGAACTGAGTGGTAAAATTGTTTCTACTGTTAGCAAAAACACAATTTTGTATAACAAAATCTACACTGGGTTTGACAGGTTCCCAATAGCACATGGTTTCCAATGATCTTCAGAGGTCTGTGTGTCAAGTTTTCTTTTATATTTTTTTTTCTTTTGATTTGCCTATTTCTTGTTTGTCTCAGTTTTGGCTTACAAACAGAATAATAATAACAGAGGCATTGAGTATAGACAAGTAAAACAATGCCTTCATTTCATGAAAATACGGTTAAATAGAACTTTCACATAATGAGGTGTTTCTCTTATCTAAGGTTGCTCTCTATGTTGTCAAATATGGATTTGTATGATGTGTCATAAAGAAATATTTTTTTTACTAATGCACAGAATTCTGCTTCAATATGAAGTATGTAGAACAAACAAAACTAAAATTCTTGCCTGCAGTGGCTGTTCTGGTCACTTGAATTGAAAGATTGAAACTTCACTTTCAGAGGGACAATGTCAGTTACTTATAGGTAATGATTTTTATGTTTCTGCTTAAAAAATAATTTATACAAATTTCAAAGTTATACAAAGCTCCCTCTTTGGGGACAGAGCTTGCAGTAGGATTGGTTCAAACCACAAATGTTCTGTAACTGAACAAAGCTCTGCCGCAGTGAACATTTGTGCAGCTTAAGGAGAGCCTGGAGTCACCACCTCAAAGTGACCAATAGGGCCAAGATGAAGGGTTTAGACTACCCTGGTAAAAGAATTGCAAGATCTGTTTGGATTTCAGACACTCAAAGCAAATATACCCTCTAAATTCTTATATCATGTCTGCTATCTTGCAATTATTATTATTATTTATAAAAGATCTTGGGTTTATCCCTTTGCTGTAGTGGGATATTTGTGAAATCTCTTTTGTTTGTTCTTGCAGGGGAAAGAGAAAAGTATTTCCTGTGACTTCTGCACCAGAACATGTCCCTTTTACTTTTCAATTATTCTTTCATCAGCTGTTTCCTGAGACTTGATTCCATATTAAAAGAAAATTCAGTTCTATCTCTTCTGCTGGTGACATTCTGCTCTATGCTTGTGTTTATTTAGCCTGAAGCACCAATATCAGTATTTTCACTTACATGGTGTACATGGCAGAGAATCATTTTTGTGATGGACTAAATAAACAAGAAGTTCCTGGGAAGACAACTTCAGGATTTGTCTGGACTGTTTTGATCATTTTGCAATTGCTTTGTTTCTTTGAGCTAAAGTTTTCCATTACTGGGCTTATTTGATAAATAAGAAATAAATTTAGTAACATGATATTATAACATGATAGTCCTTCTGGAGACTGTGAAGAAACATAAACCTTTCAGTGACCTTTCTATTATAAAACATTTTCTGTTGGTGCAGTGAGATTTCACTGGGCTGGGCTTGACTTACCCTTAAGGTTTGAGCACTGCAATTTCTGCATGTGACAGTATGTGAAATTTAACCTGGACAGGCTGGGAAGTTGGGCAGAGGGAAAGCTAATGCAGTTCAGCACAGGCAAATGCAGGTTCCTGCACCTGGAGAAGAACAACCCCAGGCACCAGCACAGGCTGGGGTGACCTGCTGGAAAGCAGCTCTGCAGAGAAGGACCTGGGGGTCCTGATGGACAACAAGCTGTCCATGAGCCAGCAGTGCCCTTGTGGCCAAGAAGGTCAGAGGGATCCTGGGGTGCATCAGCAAGAGCAGAGCCAGCAGGTCAGGGGAGGTGATCCTGCCCCTCTGCTCAGCCCTGGGGAGGCACATCTGGGGTGCTGTGTCCAGGTCTGGGCTCCTCAGTACATGGAGCCCCTGCAGCAGGTCTAGTGCACAGTGAAATAGAAGATGAGGGGTCTGGGGTATCTCCCTTACAAGGACAGGCTGAGGGAGCTGGGCCTGTTCAGCCTCAAGAAGAGACTTGAGAAGGGACGTCATCAATATAAGAAAATATCCAAAGGGAAGGTGCCAAAAGGATGGATCAGGCTCTTCTCAGAAGTACCAAGCAATAGGACAAGAGGCAACAGGCAGATACTGATGCACAGAAGTTCCACCTGAACACAAGGAAGAACTTTTTTTACTCTGTGGGTGACCGAGCATTGGAACAGATTGCCTGGAGAGGTTGTAGAGTCTCCCTCACTGGAGGTAATCAATAATCATCTGGACACAATCCTGTGCCCTCTGCTCTATGATGGCCCTGCTTGAACAGGGAGGTTGGACCAGATGACCCACTGTGGTCCCTTCCAACCTGACTCATTCTGTGATTCTGTGAGCTTACTTGTCCAATACCTGTATTGATCATGAGAACCAACAGGTCCTGAACTGTAACTATCAACGGATTCTTTACTCTCTGCCAACATTTTTTTGCTCAAGCTGGAGACAAAATTAAATTGAAAAGACTGAAGATAACCTAGCAAGGAAAACTAACAAAATGGAACACATAGTTCTGTAAGAACATATGCAAGCACTTTCTAAGTCTTCTATAATCAAAAATATTATTGTATACATAGAAACATACACCTCTTGTAATATGTGGTTCACAGGACAGGATAGATGTATTTCTGGTCCTTACACCTGAAAAAGGAAATACATATTCAGCATCCATTAGCACTTTTCTGCAGGCTTTTCATATAATTTAAGCAGAAAAAAAAAAACAAAAAACCAAAAAAACCCCCCAAAAAAACCGCACAAAAAACCCCACCCAAAACCAAACAACCAAACAACCCCAACAACCCAAAATTCCACTGCAACCAAAAAAAAAAACTGGGATGAAATAATATCCTGGGGGTTTTTTATGGTAAACTCCATTAGTCTCACTCAAAAGAGTTAAATGTAAAGCATGGTAAAAAATATTTTCAAAGACTAGGATTTTTTCTCTTGTAGACAGTATTTAGAAGAAATGAGAGAGACCTAACAATGACAAAATTTGCCATCAGTGGAGAATTTTTCTTCTCAGGCATTTCTGATCCTTATTTTTGACTGACTGACTGCTCTGCACTCCCAAAAATCATTTTCTATGATCACCACTCAAAAGCTAGCAAATTCATATCAAATGTTAGGACTAAATATATCTCTTACAATGCATCAAACTACATCTTCTCTCCCTCTTGGACCAATTTTTAACATTGTGCCTGCAATTTAGCAAATATCGACTGGGTATGCCCCTATACACATGTAAGTACTATTCCCTTCATCAGAAAGCTGTGAAGTGTTCCATCTAAAAGCTTTTATCAGAATGAAAAGCATTAATTTATTCGCCTTTAAAAATTCTATCTTTCTTCATTGCTAATAATGCATTATTGTTGGTGGTGGTCACCTTGGATGGAGATATTTTGCAGGCTTCTTTTGTAATGCTTCATCCACCATAAACTGCTTCTTGATTCTGAGATGCCTTTCTTAATATGCTAGCAACAGCAATCCATCCCTCCAGAGATTCTGGGAAACTTTTGACATCACTTTGCTCTATTCCTGTTTCTGCAAACTGTGAAGATCCTGTGTCTGAGCAAAATGCTAAAGAAGTATTTGTGATACTGCATCTACATACTCTGCTATCCTTTTATAAATGTGACAGCTTAATTATTCCATTTGTTGTAAATATATCTCACACTGGGTTCTAAATTTTCCCAAAGCAGTTTTCATTCTCAAGAAAAAGGGCACATCTACTTACTGGTATCTGGCAAACAACAGAGAGAAATTCAAGCAGGTATGAAATAATGTGTAAAAGTAATATCTCTTGCTCCTAACCTGCCTCTTCAGTAAGCTATGGCTATTTTCAATAATTCACTTAATAGTACTATATGTATCAATTTCTAATTTGCCTGCTTTCAAGAGACAGAATATCTGCACACATTGACTTTCTAGAGTTTTCTGGTTCCACTGTAGACCCACATTTCTTATATCAATAGATCCAATATTTACGCAGCAGATGTTTCAGCATTTTTGACATTTCAAGAAGAAATATTTTGTTTCTGAAATGCACACCACCTTTTTCCGAAGTAATATTAGGCAAAATCAATCCTTTCTTTGAGAGGAAAGGCTCAGAGCTCTTCTGCTGGGTTGACCTTTGCTGGCTGTCAAGTGCCTACCAAACCATTCCCTTGCTCCCCCTCCTCAACAGAACATGGGGGAAAATTAGATTAAAAAAACTTATGGGCTGAGATAAGAACACAGACATCACCCATTAATTATCATCAAAGGCAAAGCAGAATCAGCTGGGAAAAGATTAAATTAATCTATTGCCAATTACAAACAGAGAAGGATACTTAGGAGAAAAGAACAAAAAAAAAGCCAAACCCCCAACCAACTAACCAAAAAACCAAAAAAACCAACCAACCAAAAAAAACCCCACCCCAAAACTAAACAAACACAAAACCCCCTTATACCCCAAAACCCAGGAAAAAAGCCCCAAACCCAAAAGCTTGTTCCTCCCACTCCCTCTTCTTCCCAGGGTCAACTTCACTCCTTCATTTCTGACACTTCTAGCTCTTCCTTACCCCTGCAGATTCCTTCGGGCATCTCCACCTGTTCCAGTGTTTTCTGGGAAGCAGATTCTCTCTCATTCAATTTTCATTAATATGTGGAGTCTTGGAATTTGCTTCCAGAAAAGCATTTGATTCCACACACACAAAAAAGGACCTTTGTGTTTTACATACTTGTCCTTTAAATTCAATAGAATAAGGGAATGTAACTGTAACTATATATAAAATATATGTCTTCTTAATTCACCTCTTTATGCTTACTTTTGCTGCAGACCTGACACAGATCTTTTTCATTTATTTTTCTCACAGTTCCTTCCTCATTAATATCTTCTTAATAACTGCTTTGATCTTTCAACCCAATGTGTGTTCATATGTCTGTTTAACCAATCTTTTCAGAATTTGTATTGCAAAAAATTATTTTCTTCCTCTTTTTTTTTTTTCACCATGTAAGTATTTCAAAGGTATTAGCCAATTTAGCTTCACAGAACACCTGTGAGTTTAGATTGTAAGATCATTTCATAGCTGAAGAACAAAACTGCCAAAAGCCTATGTTAAAACGACTCTTTCCACCAATTGTGAAAGATTTGATCTTGAAAACAGATATCAGGGATCCTCTTCAGCTACTTGACCAATTCACAAGTGTATCCCATCCTTGGAATTCAGAGCAACGCCTGTAAGCAACCCCAGAAGAGATCACACAAAGCAAAGTCTTTCCCTTCCTGAGCTCCATGTGCTTAGTGCCTCCAGCATCCAGACATATCTCTGCAGACTATGGCTCAGTATATTTCAGCCAACATTTTCCTTTCCAGACTCTGAGCTCTGCAAGCCCATCTTTGAAGCAGTATTCCCTTCTATATATTCAACTGCTGTTTCCTTGCAACACTTTATCTTCAGATCTCTGTTTTCCTCCTCATCAGTCTTGTCCTATGGTATTAGGCTGTTCGGTACAGCTAAGCCCTGGTGTGCTCATAAAGGTTTCAGGAAAAGGTTTGGCCAGGAATGATTATGAGTTGGGAATAAAGAGGTTACAAGTGAAACTGAAATATGCAATTACAACATATTCGAGGACATGTTAGGCAAAATGTACTTCCTGGGATACTTTCAAGTCAAAAAGCTTTTCATCATATATTCCCATGTCATGCTCACTTCACAGCATCAGAGCTGGAATTCCTTTATGCTGCTTCCTCCCAACTCAGGCACAGATGGAGTTCCTGCTTCAATTCAACTTGGATGACTTTTCTGTGTCATTATTACCTCTGGCATTCATTATCCTTTCCAAGTTTCACTTACTGTCCCTATTCAGAAAGAGAATATTGCTATTTCAGTATAAATTTCCTCCTCTCTGTGATAATCAATACACAATCTTAAAATCTTGCAAGGTCTCAACTATCACGAAAAAAATGTGAAAAAAATTGTACATCAGCTTATTTAAATCCAAAATGTCCAATACATACCATGTTCCCTATAAAAACCAGTTTCAGATATAGAAATAAAATTTTATCCGGACAAGCCACTGAAAACTTTGTCCTTTCTGATCTCTTCCCCTCACTCTTCAAACACACGTTTTTGGACATGATAAATGGAACCTCTATTCAGATCTGATGATAAAATACCTTTATCAAAGAACTGAGAGAGATGGTATGTTTTGTCTTACATTTCACAGTTGTGAATGCTGTATAAAACCTGGTCATATTCTCTTTCATGCTTTACTCTCCATGGCTCTGAGGAGAAACTTTGGCAGAAATTCCTTCAGGTATTCAATTCATACTGGAAGGAAAAGATATTACTCAGTGTAAACTAGTTTAGGAACCCCTTCCAATATTTAAAGAAACCTCTATTCCCATCTATCTCTGAAGCAACTTCTGAAAGAACTTCTACTTTTTTAATCTTAAATCTTTCTTATGCTGGTAATGTACCCAGAGTAATCCTCAACCAAATAAGGCTCCACTTAATATAACAGATTTCAAGTTTTAGTTACAAAATTGCAGTTCTTAAAAATAATAGTTCTGATTTTTTAAAACATAAAAAAAAAAAAAACAAAACCAAAAAACCACTGTTTCTTTTCTCCCACTTGTTTTTATTTAAAGAAACTCTCCAGTGGTGTTACCTGACATTTAAGGAAGATACAAATCTATATGGCCTAAAGCTACTGTCATGGTGTAGAAAATTCCAGCCCAAGTGATTAAAGTTTCAACACAAATGACAAAAGATAATGGGAAGTGTCTGGTAACCTAGCTAAATATATGTCTAATTACAGACAGTGATGGTGACTTTTTTTGTAATATGCCTACATTTTTCACTAAAAGAGTAGATTTTTTTCTTCATTCCTTTTCAGCTGTTGCTGTATCTTATCACATCTACTTTTTTGTAAGCTTCTTTTTTTTTTCTTTCGTTTCATTACCCCAGTCTTTGATGATCATATGGCACAACCTGAGTTCCTGTATGGTGAATTCCTGATTGATAGTGAAGTGGTCATGAAATGAAACAGATTATTGATCACTCTTAAGACACATTGATCCTTGACTTTAACATTTTATTCTTAACATTTTCCTAAAGATATGAAACAATTTTTGTTTATAACTTAGCTGTTTAAAGTGTTATAAGTACAAAATGTTTCATCTCATTGCTGTTCATTTGGAAAACTTCTGAATCACATATTTTATGGTGACTGATAACCAACCCTTGGCTCTGTATTAATCTCAAGGAAGGAAGCAGCCAGATCATTTCACTGATAGCCAGTGCATCCCTTGAATATCTACTGAGATCTGAGTTAACTAGCACAATACTCACTACTTCATATGCCTTGGACTTAGGATTTTGACATTTCTTCCGTTCTTTGGTGATATACACATGTTTAATGGTTACCCCTTCGTTCATTTTTTAGTTAAAAATCCAAACAACATCATATTATTGACAAAAAAAAATCCTTTACAAAATGCTTGCTTGGGTGAAGCTTCACATTTGTGCAAACTGTATTGAGGTCAGAAAATAATGAAGAAATTTAATAATATAGAAAAGCTGTTAACAACCATTACAGAAAAATTCTCATTGATTTTTCAAGCAGATGATTTTCTCTCATTTCAATAGCAACAAAGTTAGAGTGTCAACCTCATGAAGAACTGAAGGCAGCTGTGTTTTCACAACTATATTTCTGATGGCATAGTTTTATATCTCTCTGACATTAACTCCTACTTGCAGAAATGCAGTGCAAATGTAATGAATCAATTTTAACCTTCTTTGCTAGCAAATTTTCTCTTTCCACATTGCATTATCAAACTGTACTCTTCATCCTTTTTTGAATCCTCAGAGTTTTGAAAGCTGTATTCACAGACAACATACATTCAACTTTCTCATTGCCTTTCATCTTTCCAGTATGTTCATACTGAACAGGACTTTTTGTAAAGCCTGTCTTATACAAAGGATTATGTTTGCTATATCCAAACATTTTGGCCAGCTATGTTATCTAACCTATCTTTCTGTCTAGTTCTTTTTTTGTCTGGCTGAGCTGAATTCTATTAAATTCAGTTAATGTGCACTGTCAAAGAAAAAGTTCTCTATGACTCGATATCATGCACTTGACTCTAAAAGTTAAATATTTCTCCTACTTTAAGAAATATTTTCCCCATTTTCAGTCGAAATCCCCATTATCTAATATTCCAAAAGTCAATAGTGTTAGCACATAGGCTTTTGTTGCAAGGGGTTATGTAATTGTCATTCTCTGAATTTTTGCCTTTCAGAGAAACTGGTGCTCTATATCTGGCTTCAGGAATGCATATTAGAGTGGTCAACTTTTGAAGCCACTTAAGGTAGTTCACATGCTGAAATTCTATGCAGAATATGAGCATAGAGAGGTCTTAAAAGCCTTTTACTTGTAGAAAAAATGTGTTGAGATGTTTATGGATTTGCTCGTCATGAATCAGACATATTAGAGTAATTTACCAACATTGGAAAATGTTACACCTATTTCCTATAAACAAAATGAGGAACAACAATGAAGAAACAGGTTGCAGAGAAATTTGCTGTAATGCCAGAAAGTGGAACATCTCTTTCCACACAAAAATTTTGTTCTAACAGGGCATGTAAAAATTTAACACAAATTTAACATTTAACTCTATATGCGCTATTATACCTAGCATAACTAGAGCCCGTGTGCTCAAACAAGGCCATATGTGTCCTGACAGTACTATGTTTGAGAAGAAATTCAAGCTTCCTTCACATATGATGGGTTGATCATGTCTTTATTTCATTCCAAATCAAATTGACTTAAGAACCAACTCAAACTGCATTTTTTCAGAATGCCAGGAAATTTTGCCTTCACTCTCCCTATATGAATTTGCATTGTTTGAATGTTCAAAGATCAGAACAGGGATAAAATGCCACTTCAGTGCTTACTGAGATGTTTTATAGTTTGATTTTTTTTTTTTTTTAACTGGGTGCAAATTTAAGAATACCTTTATTAAATGAAAGGCAACGATACCGCAGTTCCAGAGAAGTGTTCAATTCCTGAGGTGGATTCTGCTATCAAGTTCAGGAGCTACCACACAGCACAGCCTAGATACCGTAATTTACAGTAATTAAAACCACCCAAAATTGGAATGATTAGAAGAAAATTCCTTTACATTCTGACAACTCAAAAAAAACTCTGACCAAATATTTTTCCCATCAGACTCTAATCTGGATACACAGCAACAACAGTGACTATTTCTTTAAATCACATTCAAGTGACATATTCCAGAATAAAAGCTGGATTTGCTTTGTGCTTTTGTAGTTCTCATCAAGGTAATTTGCGAAATCACATATTTGTAGATATTTCTCTTTCAAGATCAGTCTGACATGAATTGGACTGCTGCTTAATTACATCTCTAAATTTCATAGGTGGACACTGGAATAAAATATTGGGATGATGACCCCAGATCACCACAGCAATGACTGCAACTATTATATTTATTACAAAGTACTGGTTTATATGTCTCTGTGTTGAATTTGGATCTTCTATTTCAGTTATTTAGTGATTAAGTTTTGGGGTATTTTTTCCTCTTTCCCCCACAACAGTTTTTTTAAAGACACAGGACATATTCTTCAAAGACATATGCTTTTTAAGGCAACATCATGATGCTTGACAAAGGGCAAAAAATGAATAGCAAACATTATTTTCTGCCAGCTTACTCCTGGTCCAGGCAAAAATCCAGACTACTTGCACAGTTCTATAGAGATCCTTCTGGGCTATGCATTATACAAAACCAAACAAAAAGGTAGTTCCCCTGAGACTTCTTTTAAACCACTAGGATGAAAAAGCTACACATGAATAATAAATAAACCAAAAGCTTCACTCAAAATTGTTACTAAATCACTTATCTGTGGCCTCAAGATTTCCTTTTATAATTTTTAAGAATTTTACCATTATCAGTAAACAGTCACATTGTTTCCAAGAACAAACTTGTAGGTGGAAAATTTAACTCACCAATATTTGTAATGATCCACCAAGTAACCTCACTAGCTATGATTTTTAAAAACTTGAAAACTGTAAATTACTTTCCCCAAAGTTCAGAAGTACTGCGTAAGGATTTCATTAACATCATTAATAGAAGGCCTCAAAGAACATGTCCAGTGATGACTACAGGCTAGAGGAAGAACTCTTTGAGACCAGTTTTGCAGAGGACTGGGGGGTGCCAGTGGCTGANGGTTGCCTAGAGAAGTTGTGGAGGTCTCATCCCTGGCAGGATTAAAGTCCAGTCTGGCAGAGTCTTTGAGCAACCTGGTCTAATGGAAAGTGTCCCTGTCCACAGCAGGGGGTTTGGAACATGCTATTTTAGGTCACTTCCAACCCAAAACATTCCATGATTCTGTGATCTTTGAAGAACCCTGTGCAGTAAGCAATGCTCGGTTCTTCAGCCTTGCAATGGCAAGAACAGCATTCGTATCAGATGGACTCCAGCCTTGATCTTATTGTGTTCAATTTCCTTAAAATGATCTCCCTGCCCTGCTAGGGTTAGGATAGCCTAAGGTTTTAGAAACAATGGTGATTTAAATGCTAAATGTAGCAATAGATTTTGAGACTTATTTCTTTTCAAGTTAGGTAAATACATTCTTTGTACATATATTAAGTAAACTAAGAAATACTTTATGCAACTTACAATCATTAAATCACACTGCTATGACTGTATAAAATGAAATGTATGCATTTATATGTCTCAGTCTTCAATCATCTTGAATTTAAAGTCATAAAAGTACACTTTATATACAATAAAAGTCTGCTTTATTACATCAGAATGTCTAGTAAAATTCTTTCTTCTCGTTCACTATTTTCCTTTTCGTATGCTGTTGCAGTTTATACAGTTCTATATAACAATATTAACACTTTTTTTTATGAGCCATTGCATAAATTAAATTGTATTTGGTCTAATAAATATGTTGCCATCTAAACAGCAGCCTCATTAGAATTTATTATGAATACTGTTTTTATTAAGGCCAGTGGCATCCTGGCCTGGATCAGCCCTGGTGTGGCCAGCAGGAGCAGGGCAGTGACCGTCCCCCTGCACTGGGCACTGCTGAGGCCACACCTCAAATCCTGTGCTCAGCTCTGGGCCCCTCACTGCAAGAAAGACATTGAGGGGCTGGAGCGTGTCCAGAGAAGGGCAAGGGAGCTGGGGAAGGGTCTGGAGCACAAGGGCTGTGAGGAGCAGCTGAGGGAGCTGGGGGTGCTCAGCCTGGAGAAAAGGCGAAGTAAGGAGCATCTTTTGCTTTCTGCAAGTACCTGAAAGGAGGTTGTAAACATATGGGGGTTAGTGTTTTGTCACAGGTAACAAGAAATAGAATGAGAGGAAATGGCTCAACTTGCACCTGGAGAGATTTAAATTAGATAGGAGGAAAAATTTTTTCACACAAAGGATTGTCAAGCATTGGAACAGACTGTACAGGTGTCTTGGGTTGCAATGCAAGGCATAACCAAAAGTGTGTATTCTATTCCATCTGTTAAAACTGGTTGGAGAGGTGTTTTCTTTATCACTTCCATGACCCGTCCTCCCTCCAGGGAGATATCTTCTGTTAACGGGTCATTGAGGCTCACCACATGACTGAAAACATTCCATCATCCCATTGTGAGATGCTCCACCCAGTGGGAGGAGCCAACCATTCCTACCTGGATAAAAACTGAGACACAGAAACACCAGGACTGCCCGTTTCCACTGAATTCTCAGAGGAAGACTGGAC
>VWYO01018493.1:40068-50440 GCA_013400275.1 Rhadina sibilatrix | reverse complement strand
AAAGTGTCAGGGAAGACTGGGGGAAAGCTGCTTGCTGAAGGAGGGCAAGACCAGCATGGCTTCAAGGGGAAGGGTGCCTTTTTGTTAATGTAGAAAGTTGTTGGATGAGATGGGGGATGTTGAATAAGGATTTTTTTCTTTAAGTGGACACTCTACCTCCTTAATTAGCAGCCTTTGAATCAGTAGACTTGCTGGCATATATTTTTAATATCTTTTTATATCTTTATATTAATTTATATAATTTTATGTTATTTTTATATTCACTGTATTTGTTTTGTTTTGATATGACATTTGTGTTTTGCATGTATATGTACACTGTATATAAAATTATTTTCCCAGGAGGAGGAGGTGGGTCTGCCAGAGGGCTGTTACTACTTCTCTACCTCAAAAGTCCTGTGTGCCTGCCCTTGCCCCTTGAACAAGTCAGGTCTATTAAAAAGTCCTTCCCACTACAGAAACAGTCTTCAAACATAAGTTCAAAGAACCTGGTGCACAAGAGAACTTAAAAAATACCTTTGAATACATGGTAGTGTGGCACTAGCTCAGCTACTTTCAAATTGACTGACTTATGGACTGGTAGGAGTACCTGGTGGTCTAGCAAAAGGTGTCCCTGCCCACTGCAGGGCTTGGAATTGGATGGTTTCTAAGGTCACTTCAAATCCAAATCATTTTCTGGTTCTATAATTCAATGGTGCCACAGAGTTCAGTGCTATCCTACAGTAATTATCCTTAATAAAAAATTATATACATGTATTTTCACACATCAGAATATTATCCCAGTATTTCTCTTTTTAAGGTAAAAATAAATACCATTACATTAATTTATGCAAGCAGCTGAACTCTGCTTGCTGCCTCCTTTGATGAATATTTCTCCCTTGCTCCCCCACCCTCAAATTGTCAGAATGAGATTCAGGAATTCATATATCACTCCTATAATATAAAAAAGTTCCGTGGAAAGAAATTAAATTCCTGCTCAGCATACCCGTAAATAAGACTGGGTAGGAAATACAAAAGGCTTGCAAATTATAGTAAATTATATGTCAGGAAGTATAGTCTTGATGCTCAGTGCTCTGGAATAACAACTACCTCTGCCTTTCCTGTTTTTCTCTCCTATCTCCATTTCACAAGGTATGACGTTTTCATTCTTTTTCTTTTAGTATATGACAAGTGACAAGGTGAATGCCAGTCTCCCAGAAATTTGGCCCACAGAGATATTTTTTTTTTCTAGATAAATGTCAATATCTGACTGATTTAGACTTGAGTAAGACAACATAAGGTATGTTACAAATTAATATATAGCTTCATCTGAAATTACACAGGAAATGTAGATCATGGTATTTTTCAAGTGATGCAATTAGAAATTACCATGATTACCTGTCAGAGAGGATACCTTCCTATGTGCATGTGGGTGTGTTTTGTTTGCCTGTAGGAATTTGAAGGCTTTTTTTTTTTTTTTCCTCAAGATGCTTACATGTCACAAATGCTTTTATGTATTCATTCTGCAGCTCTTCCTGAGAGGCAGCTCTGGTTCCTGCTCCCTGTGACAGGGACAGGACCCCAGGAAATGGCTGGAGCTGTGCCAGGCATTTCGTATGGAGATCAGGGAAAGGTTCTTCCCCCAGAGGGTGCTGGGCACTGCCCAGGCTCCCCAGGGAATAGGAATAGGCAGGGCCCCAAGGTTGCCAGAGCTCCAGACATTCCCATGATTGATGGGGTTTCTGGGCCAGGAGCTGGACAGGATTGGACCCTGTGGGTCCTTCCAGCTCTATGATTCTATATTGATTCTGTCACTTTTGACCTGTCCCACCATCACCTCCATCACTTGGCCTCACTGTGGGCGAGCATTCCCAGCTGTACATGCACAACTCAGCCTCTCCCACGTTCATGGTGGCATTTAGATGCTCACTTGTTCCAAGCAGGGAACCTCTGTAGGAGCAGGAAATTAATGGGTCCACTGCTTTAGATAATGTGGACCCTCGGAGGAATTTTATTTGGGACTTCATTATGCAATTTTTTAGACTATTAATAAAAATCAAAAACCAAAACAAAAACAAGAAAAACCCCAAACAAAACACAAATAAACAAACATAACCCTAATAAAAACACCCACAAAAAAACCAAATGAAGAAAACAAATCAAAACCCAAAACAACCAAACAAAAAACAACAAAACAAACAAATAAAAAATGAACAAAACAAAAAATCTCAAACAAAACCCAAACCAATCATCAAAACCAAAACAAACAAACAAATAAATTAAACCAAACCAAAACAACCTGAAAACATATAGCACAGTGAAACTGCAAGAGGCTAAAAGCAAAGCTTTTGAAAGAATCACAGCAGGAAACAGTTTCAGTCTGAACTCAATTCAAGCTTTAATCATTAAGTTCTATGAAAATAGCATTAGAGCTGCTTTTACTCTTGATTTTGATACTGATGTCCCAATGAGAAATGGGAAAATCCACTTTCTATGGTGGGGAGGGAACAGAAATAAAATGACTGTAATGTCACCAAGAACAAATCTGAAGAGTTACTGTGTTTGTAGAAGTATAAACAGTATGAACAGAACATCTGTGCAAGCATATCTCCATAAATTCTTAAGGTATTTGGATATAGGACATAAACCTACAGGTCTATATAAAACCAGTGATGGTATCTGAAAATTTAAGAACTGGACTGTAACAAGCATGGAAAAGTGTTGTTTTTGGGGTTTTTTAAGTAAATTTTTTTAGACAGACAAACAGGTTGAAGAATATATAATTAGAAGTGTCTTACATGTTATTGTTAGAGTAAAGGGGTGCAGGGACCAGAAATGCTTCACACCAGGCATAAATTAACATAATTTTCAATGCAAAATGATTGAAAAAATGCTCAAACCTAGGAAAAAATTCTGAAATTATTCAGATATTTTGAAGTATCTCTAAAAAATCTAAAGATCATATTATTTTGAGGGTTTCATTTATTTTTAAAACTAATTTAAGTTTCAAAAGAATCGGAGTTGTAAGTAAAATGTCCAGGTTTTGGAAGGGTGCAGGGGGTAGATGAAAAATTCTGGATAGGAGACCCTCAGCTGTCAGATTTATAGCACTTTTGTTCAGTGAAAGAGCCAATGTATGAGATTGATATGATTACAAATATTTACTTGTGTTTTTCCTACCAACACTTAAAACTTACGACGTGCATGCAAGAAAATATAGTAAAGCTTGTACACTGGGCTGTACTGAAATGCAAATGTTTATGCACAGTATATTAAACATGGCAATGATTCCCTACAGTAAAAAATTGCCCTTCCCACTATCTTCAGAGGGCTGCTGCCTTCAAAAGTACAATTACTTCACTTTAAAGATTTCTGGTTTTAATCTTAACCTCTCTGGGAATTCTTCTTTTTGGTTGCCTCTACTGATTTTTTGTGGCATTATTCTTTCCTACTCTTTATTTCACACTGCAATGCATTACATTTCTTTCTTTCTTTTTTTTTTTTTTTTTTAATATGAATGATATATACTTGTTAAGAGAATTCTCTACTTCCTGAGGGCATTTTGAGGCTAAATTCATTAATATGTATGAGGGGCTCAAACTATAGCAACAAGCACCACTGGGGCTGTATGTATGCGTATATATATTTCTACAGAAACATATCTACACACATATATTAAAATGGATCTATTTTATTGCTAACTGGTACATGCAACCATTACATGAATACACAAATGCTCTGCATTTTCTCTGCATTGTTTTCTCCCACTGCCTGAACAAGTAGATATCTTTGTTATTCTGTTGGCTGCACTGTGTTTATTATTGTTAATAAACTCCATTGCTGAATGTTGTGTCTATGCAAACATGTAGGCGCTCTACTTAATGTGACTCAGACTTCTTTATTCTTGAAATATTTCTAGTAACAGTGGTGCCAGAATTTATCATGGCTCTCCTTCAGCCTTCCCACCAACATGGAGTTTTCGTGTTTTGTGGTTTTGGGGTTTTTTTCCACATTCACAAAGGTATGATTTGCCAATGCCTATCTAAAGCCTGCTTCATATAAAAGGTGCTGCACTATTTAGCAGACATAGACTCTCCAAAGCCTCTAAGTTTTATTCAGCCCTTTGTACATCACAGGTAAATTTGGTGCTTGCTTTCCTAATCATTAAACAAATATAGACATCAGAACATATTCACAATCTAAACAGGAAGCAGAAAATGTGAATCATATCTGGGTTTATAGCTTCTCTTCACATACTTGCCTCTGTATTTTAGACAGGAGAATTCTAAAGACATTACTTTTATATACTCCCTGCTTTTTAGGCACATTTTCTACTCTTTAGATATTCCAGCATGGTCCAGGGTATCCAGAGCAGGTTGTAGCTTCTGTTTGAGCTGAAATACTGCTCTTCCCAGGGTCTGCACTTGCCTCAAATTCAGCACCATTTGTTATCACATGGCTGTTATCACACTATCATCACATGGCTGATAACACCCAGACTGGAAGATCTTGGGGTTGAAACCAACTTGCATCTTTTGGGCATTCTAGGCCTGATTTAAATACTAATTTTTAGCCCAATTCTACAGAAAACATGAGCAAGCTGAGCAGAGAAGCATCTACTAATATTTAGGTCTTTTTGGGATTTGCACAAAAGACCTCCTTGACTTGTCATGGCCCACCTACCTCACCTTTGTTTCCTTCATGTACCATAATAAAGATGTAAATTTAAGATTTTGACACTTGTTTAGAGTTGTAATAGAGAATAATTGTAATTTTACATTCTAAAGGGAACTGTAGGCATTTTAATCCTTGCTCTATAGCACTATAATTTATGGTAATGGAGAAAAACAATCTCTATGATAACACCACAAAGAATATTTTAATTAAAAGTCAGAAATGTACCATTTGATTTTAATAAACTCATAACTAATGTACTGTCTTTTGCAAGGTAAAAGTCTTTTCCAATGATTTTTTTTTTTTTTTAATAAGTATAGTTATAAACTGAGGGCTGTTTATCAAGCAACTTGCTTTAAATATTACATTTTATACACATAGTGCATCAGGTCATATGAGCCAGCAAAATTATCTTTGCAGTTGCTGACTCATTAGTAGCTGAAAATTACATTCCATTGCATTACCTGTAGGTGAATTAGGTATCCATTCCTCTACTTGAAGTAAAAGCAGGCATATTACACTTAGAGCAAACAACCTGCTTCTGAGTAGGCAGTATTTCTCACCTGAAAAAGATTTGGAGCCTTGATGATGAGGAGGTCCTTGGGGATTTTTTGGATGTGGGTTTTTTTTTTTCCGGTTGGTTTTTTTTTGTTTGTTTTGTTTTGGTTTTTGTTTGTTTGTTTGTTTGTTTTTTGTTTTGTTTTGTTTTGGCTTTTGTGGGTGGGGTTTTTTTTGTGGGTTTTTTTTGGGGGGGGGTTGTTTGTTGGTTTGGGTTTTTGTTTGTTTGTTTTGTTTTGTTTTTTCAGAGATCTCCTGTGATTGTTATTTGTGCTTCTAGAGACTTTATGCAAAAAGAAATGTACTCAGATTCTAACCTGGCCTTTTTCTAGTCGTCTTACTATGTGTCATACAAAACAAGAAGATGCTTTACTAGTAATTTTTTTTTTTTAATATATTCACCTTGGGAATCAGTGAAATATAATTGATGGCAACTCTAAGCTAAAAGCACTGTATGTCACAGGACAAAATTCTTGGAAGGAATAATTTAAGCAATTATGCTCATAATGGTTAAAGTTTCACGGTTTTTTCCAAGTAGTGCCACTGTCACTGAAGAAAAAAACCTGAAACAACATTCATTAGTAGTTCTTCCACATTGAGGTCAGTTAAAAATCACATGCCTTTTTGTTTTACTGTTCCTAATAGTCCCTCATTCTGTGGAAAAACACCTCTTGTTGACATCCAAGTATATGATAAACACAGTCATTTTACCTCCTATTACTAAATACCATTCCTTTTATTTCCCCTGTCCCAAAATCATTAAACTTTGCCTGTTTAACTTTGCTATCCTTCCTGCATGGATAGTTCCTCCCACTTCTGTGCCACTACACAGTTTAGTTATAAAAACTCATTTGTGTGCCAGACTCTAAATGAGAAAGCCCTTTGCAGTTAAAGTTCTTGTGAAATTTTTTGTGATATCCTCAGCCACGCTCTCTTTTCAACACACTCAGTTGCCAGCCCCACTTCAGTTCCTTCTTTAGTCTGCAATTCTTGTAGAAACAGTTCCTTTACTTATCTTCCCTGCTTCAACAAGTAATTGCCCAAGTGGTTTGTAAATGTCTTAGAAGTTTAAATTTCTCATAAGGAATTACTGGCTTCTTTGTCTGCTATCATTGAGGTTATTAGATCAAAACTTGGGGAATTAGAATTGGATTCATACATCCCTGAGTAGAAACTCTCTCACAATTCTGCTTTAAAGAGTTTTGACCTGAAACTTCAAAGTTTTTATTATATTTATTCAACTCATTCATGTATAAGGTATATGATAATTTTTACCTGGATATGTTCTACATATATTTCAAACCTTATTGATATTTCAATACTTCTCTGTTATTTTTTCTCATGCCTTCTACCAGGAACAACACTCTAATGAATTTAGCTTTTCACAAATATCAGGGGGTAGAGGTGGGAAACTGGTCTTACTCCAGCCAATAAATCCCCTCCACATTTATGATTATGGCTTTTATTAGTGCTAGAGAAAAGAAACGGAAGATGGAGAAACAGGCTGCATTTTGTTCTGCTCTGACATGTGGAGAGAGTAAATATTTCTGTAAAATAAAAATTAGATAAACACGTGTATTATTGCAAAAAAAAAAAAAAAAAAAAAAAGAAAAAGAAAAAGTGTGAAGTCTATCAAAATGTCTCTTTTAACAAATATGTATAACTGGACATGTGTTTGAGCAAATTTGCTGAAAAATTCCCCTGGTGTAGGTGCTGAAAAGAGGTCTGCTTCTGTTTTTTGGTGGTGGTGGTGGTGGTTTTGAGTTTTCTTCTTTTAATTTTTGACAAAATTTCTGCTTGACCAGAGGGTCAGTCTTCATTCCAGTGTCAGGCAGGCACTACCATGTGGAAACACTCCTGCTACCAAAATGAATTGTTTAAAAAAAATGGAGTTGAATTTAAAAAAAAAAAAAAATGGAGTTGAAAATTGAAAATTATACCCAGGTTGAGTTATGTAAACAACAAACTTATTTTAGGACCAGCAGTTGCCTTAAAAGTTTTGCAAATATAGCATTCTTGCTGAATTTTTCATGCCAGGAAGTGACTGTTATATATAAACAAACCCTTTACTTCTAAAGAAGAGAATTGCTGACATTTGGTGTTGGGCTAGGCAGCCTCTAGATTCTAATATTCAATTTAATTCTAATTTCAGTTAAAACAAGTAAGATTTTTCAAATTTCAAATTTTGAATCCTTCAACGCACTGGGTGAGTTTGAAAAGTCTAAGGGGAAAAAAAAAAAGATAAAAGCAAATTATATTTTCTTAAAGTCACATAGTGTGAGGAATAATGATTTGAAAGGAAAAAAATAGGGATTTTCCTCATGTTAAAAAATTAAATTGATTATCAAATGTGCAATTTAACTAATATTAAGTAATATGCTTTCATGTTTGGTTTTACTTTTTTTTTTTCATTGCTGCTTTAAAGTTTAGGTTTGGCAAGTCAAGGCTACACACAGACTTGTGGTGTTCTTTTAGCATCATTTCCATCAGCCAGAAAAATACATATAATCTCCAGTCTCTTCTGCTCCAGCAGGGTTGTCTGTTTATTGATACCTTATTAATATCAGTTGGAATAAAGCCTGAAGACCCTGTTCTCTGCAGGAGCCTGTACAGCTGACCTTCCTCAAAATCTTGGATACTGGGAGATAAGGAACAGAGTGATGTTTTCCTTCATCACTTTCATCCATCAGGATTTTTAGTTCAGAGGTAATCATGCCCTACAACCCTTACAGAAATTGTTCATCTCAAGTTATCAATCAAGTTGCAGAAATTTCCCCTTTCCTGAAGAAAACTTCTAAATTAAAGGAAGGGATAGCAAACTCTCTGAATGGATTTCAGTTATTAGGAATTGTGGAGCAGAAAAAATTAACTCTCTGAAAACATACTATTCATTAAAGAAAGAGGTTTAGCAAAAATTTCAATCAGAAAAAACTACATTATAAGCAATTCTTGAGGCATTTGATTTCAGAAAACAGCCACTCTACACACAGGCTTCTCTGATTTCTTTGTCATACCCTCTGAGCACCACTCATATTTGATAGCTCTGGGAGGAACATTCAGCTCTGTGAGGCGAAGGAGAGCCTGCTCAGGTTGCCTTCCACCATGCCTGCCTTGGTGGTTTGAGCTGCAGTGACACAAAATCCTGTCCTTCTTCTTAATACTTCCCATTCCTCAAACATGGATCAGCAGCTGATGTGTTGGACATGGTCTAGGAGATGTGGGGTTTGAACAATTCACATAGAAAAGAAAACAGGATGTGCCTGACCCAGAGGGTGGCAGGCTGCTCTCACCTCTCCACTGCTCAGCAGGAAGATGCTGATTGTTTTTGCTGACGTTTGGGTCAGGGGAGGATCTTCTCTGTTTTAAAATAAAAGAACACTTAAGAAAAGTTTCAACATCACCCATCTCAAACAGGAAGAATAACTCAAACTCTGGAGGCAACTGGGGTTTTAAATGATTCATTTGCTTTGCAAGTTTTATATTTTCTTAGTGTCTAGGGCAGTTCTATGTTGCAGCCTGGTTTTCATGATATCCACTTTGAAGCATCTAACTCCCTTGTATTGTGTGGAGAAAAAAAACCTCCTAAACCCTTGCCCTGAAATTCCCCTGAAGACCTGATTATTGATCAGTTTGCTCAATATCACAAGTTGTGATAGGATCAGGGACCTCAGGCAGGACCTCCAAATCCTGTTCTAGCACTTGATCCACTCTCCCTTTGTCTGGCTCGTGGTCAGCAGAAGTTTTATTCACCCCAACCACAACCACAGCAATGAAATACAGCGCAGAGCACAAACTGATGTGCACATATGGGATGATGGGTGGCTCTCCCTTGACTTCTTTGAGGTGCAGAGCACCAGCAGAGGACCAAAGCCATTAGGGAATATTTCATGGTGCACCTCCAGCAGTCTCATTGTGAATGGCCTTGCTGCAGTTCCCTCTGTTCGTTTTACAGATGATTTAGGCGGGGGAGCACGGGTGAGTGAGCGGATCCATCAGCAGATCCATGCCTCTCCTGTCAGAGCAGCAGCCCTGCAAAGCTTTCATGATTCATCAGCTCTGCCAGCACATCCTTTCATCTCCCTATATCTCTCTTAAACATGCAGAAGGGAGGTGATAACCAGATCCTTTGTGCAGAGAGAGATATTTAAATCTCATGTCTTGCAGGTGTATCTTGTGTGTATAAAGCTTAGTCTCTGCCATCACCTGATGCATAAATTCCATACAGTGGAGGAGGAGGAAGTATCCTGACCTTCCACTGCTACTTCCTACTACAATAACCTCATTCTTTCTTGACGTGACTCTTTTCCCTCATGCTGTGAAAAAGACACTAATCATGTAATCTTCCAGAACAGCACAGTGAAAATGTTTTACTGTAATGGAATGAAACTTTCATTTACCACAGAGTTCTAACTGCAGATTTTTCTGTGTTATGCAGTGTTTTAGGTCTGTACAGTGACACGGGTAACTGAGCCCATGTGGACTCTGATTTCCCACCTGAGAATCAGGGTTTGCAGCTTTTAAAAAAGTGAGAATTAATGTAGGTTGAAGAATATTCCCTGATATCATGGAATGCTGGAATATTTCAGGTTCAAAGAGTCCTCTGAAATCATAAAGCTGAACCATTCCCACACCACTGGCAAATCCATCACTAAACTATATCTCCAAGAACCATGTCTAGAGATCTCCTAAATATCTCCAGAGATGGTGAGTCAAGCACTTCCACAGCAGCCTGTGCCAACACCAGATCACGCTTTCAGCAAAGAAATTTTCCTTGATATCCAACCTGGACCTCTCCTGGCACAATTTAAGATAATTTCCTGCTGTCTTGTCCCTTGTTCCTTGGGAACAGTGCATGATGTCCTGTCAGGGAGGTGTGCAGAGCCAGAAGGTTCCCCCTGAACCTCTTTTTCTCCAGGCTGAGCCCTCCCAGCTCCCTCAGATGCTCCTCATTAAATTTATGCTCCAATGTGGGTTTGTGTCCATGTTCTGCTCATCTTTCCTTCCCAAATCAGGTGAACTCTCTCCTCCTCAATTTCAGTCCTCTAAATTACAAGGAACGACCTTCTTATAGGTGCTTTTGGAGACTTGGAACTCTAAAACAGAATTGCAACATCTTTATTTTTTTCCATAACTGCAGTTCTTGTCTCTCTCTCTCTTTTTTTTT
>VWYO01018493.1:19585-30919 GCA_013400275.1 Rhadina sibilatrix | reverse complement strand
CCTGTGTCAGTGAATTTGCATGCAAAGTTAAGGACAGAATGCCACATGGTGCTAAGACAAAGCTGTTCTGTGTTTTACAACAGAGTAGTGCCAGGGAGGAAATTAACCTTCTGCAGTTGTCATGTGACAAACCTCCACAGCTGAAGATCCTGCAAACTTCGGGGATGAGCAAGCCAGTTGATTTAGATCAGGGCATAGATGGAAGTGGAAGGATATTCATCACTCTGTGGATCTGGCTTTGGGAGACGATTTACAGTCTGCAGCCTTGAAGTCTAACAGAGCTTTCATGTCCAAAGAACTGTCAGTGAAGTGGTCTCGCGGAGCAGAGTTTGCAGCTGCACACAGAGCAGATTACAGAAATGTTGTGGGTTAAACCTGGCCCTTCTTTCTCAGGCAAAAGATTTTCTTCCAAGACCGTTTTGCAGGTGAAAATGTATCTTCTTCCTGCTTTATAAAGCTCCTTGAAATACCCCACCAACCCAACCTGTAGCAGCTGCAAAGGACTTCTTTTGGAGCATTTCAGCTCTTTTCTCACCCACAATGTCCTCATCAACTAAGTTTGTACCTCAACAAGTGAAATGAATTTTCCTTTTCTCCACATTCAGATACCTTTTTCCATCTGGCATCCACAGCAATCTTGTTTTCCTTGTTGCCCATTAACAAAACACATTAGGAAAACCTCTGGGTGCCTTTAGGGAACAAGTATTGATTTACAAACTTCTGTAGAAGAAAAAATTGTTTCTTTCTGAGAACATGATCTCCTCTGAGGTGTCAGACTGTTTTGACACTGAATTGATGGATAACCTTGTTCTGCTCTAACCTTATAAGAAGCCTCACTGATTAAAACATGATTCCTCTAATTTGGATTTGGGACTTCCACATGTCTCTTATTCAGTCTTTGCAACAGAGCCATTCAAAGTCAACATAAATACCCTTGTAAGCATGAGAAGAACATGGTTGTAAATTTCCTTTGGGTCAAAAAGATTAATTTGTTCTATTAATTAGCATTCAGGCCATTGAGATTTAAATACAACTTGTGGAATGCTAAGCAAAATAGTCTACAAGGATCTAATATCTACTTTGTTCTACTTGATTAAACACAACACAAGTGCCACTGGACCTCTTGGAAATACATAATATACTTTTATACCCAGATGTCCCAGTTTCTCCTTCATTTGCATTTACTCAGACTTTTAAACTACAGTACTTGCTATCAAATCTCCCATGCAGAGAGAAAGTCTGAAAGAAATTAGCTTTCTTCAGCCCTGTGCTTTTTTTCCCTTTTTGTTTCCCTTTTTTTTCCTTTTTCCTTCTTTTTGTTATTTCTTCCTTCTCGACTTTCCTGTATGGCCTACACCTCAAATTAACATCAGGGGGAACTGATAAACTGTAGACTGGTTTTATTTATATCCAAATATACCCATATCTAATATATCTATTTAGATATAAATACATATCTCATGTATATATATTTATACTTGTTTGATTGAAAAAATAGATTGTGTCTGCTAATTCACAACAAGAATCACACAGTTACAAGCTCTTCTTGCAATGCTCTAAGCATTTTATCCACTGGAAAAATGTCATTGAAGGACTTATTTTTAAGAACTTCTCATTGAACATTAATTAAAGTAATTTTAAGCACCTTTTTCTTGTTTAAAACATGTTTCCTATTATGAAAAAACCTTTTATTGCTTTCCCTTTCTTCTTTGAAAAAGAAAGGTCAGCATTTCACTTTCAAATTCATCATATTTCATTAGCATATAATATAGTCAATCACCTTATTTTATTTTTTTAGTTGCATGTCATAAGTAAGATCAGGTCGATCAGGTAAATCCTTCTGGGTTTGTTTGTTTGTTTATTTGTTTGTTGTGTGTGTGTTTTTTTTTCTTTTGTCCCTCATGTTTCCAGCTGTTCTACCCACATTGCAGCAATATCTGCCCTACTTTATTCAGACTCCTAAATCCAATATCATCCCTTTTTAACAGCTTGTGAATGGATTCCTGGGAACACATGAAATAGGCCAAAGGTGTGGGGTCAGCCCCGGGGCAAGTAACTGAAATAACAAAAGTCTGAGCTAGGGAGAAAATTCCTGTTGACAGAAATAACCAGGCTATGACAAAATAAGTGTAAAGTGTCCAAAATTATTGAAGTGTCTTATATTTGGAGAGTGAAAAAGATGATGTGCCTATAAATTCTTGTGAGCTTGTACAGTAAAGGCTGTATTTTCATCGTCATGTTCACCAATCTCTTATGCAGAAAAAAAAAAAAAATTCATTAAGAATACAGTTTTTAGTTTGGTTTTGTAAATCATAATCTATAGCTCTGGAAAGCATAATTTTAAATGTTACAGAAACAAAACAAAATAAAATTAATGGCTAAATGAAACTAAAAGGTGAGCACCTCTTCTACTGAAATTTGTCAGTGAAGGGTGTAATCACTACTGAGTAATCCAGGTTTCACGTGTTAGAACATAAAAAAAAATCTTCCCATTTAATTATCAAATCCTTCATTTCAATCTGAGTAGGAAGCAATTCAGAGAAAATTATAGTGTGTGTATATTACACAGTTCAGTTTTTAATCTTAAGCAAAAATGTCCTTGAAGATGTACTCAAAAAGACTCAATATCAATATTTTACTGGTTTCTGTAGTTGAAAGCTAATATGGGCAAGATCCCAGCTGGTCAAAATAGGTACAGCTCTACACTGTCCAGCTTGGGATAAAATATTTATGAAGATCTGAGACCAATATGTTGCTCTCCATAGACCAATGCTTAATTGTCTGTGTGATCAGGCATGAAAATCTTATTATTCTCACCAAAAATAACCAATGTCCTTCTGCTCTTTTAAAGTCACAGGCTTTGCACAACTGTATTTGGTAGGTGTAAGTTCTTCTTTCAAATGCAAAAAACCCCACAAACCAACAACCACCTCCCCCCCCAAAAAAAAACAACCACAAAAAAACACCACAAAAACAAAACAAAACAAAAAAAACCCAAAACCAAAACCACTTAAAGAAGATTTTAATTTTTTTTCAGTTGTACATATTTTGTGAATTTTCATTCCCCTGACAATGTGATTAGTTTACTGATCTTTTCATTTCATTTGGAAGAGACAGCAAAACCAGGGAAATGTTGTTTATTGATGTATTGCTATCATTGCTGCAGTGACAGCTTTAGTCATACTCTATGTGAGAGAGTCATTAGCCAAATGGAAATCTGAGGCCAGAAAAGATTCCTGACTTTCGATGAGATAGCTCAGTTATTTGAAAAACAGTGTATATTTCATCACAAAAACCTCAGATTTTTTACCAGGATATTTTATTTTTCAGGGTTTAGAATTCAAAGTAGTGCCACCCAGAGCCTTCCAATTGCTTCTCAATATTTAAATGGATTGTAGTAGTCCATTTTTTCCACTCAAGTCTGTGCAACTGCAGGAAACCTGTGTTGTTTGGATGATTTCATATCCATAGGGGTCCAGTTCCACCTTCTTACATTGGTTTTATACGTGTGCAAAAGCAGGGAACCAGACTGTAAATTTTACAGCCTGATGAAATTGAAGACTTTGAGAGTTGACCTACAGGAGCCTAGAATTTATCTGAAACAGAAATGATCTCTTGATATTCTGTTCTGATACAACCAACACAGATTACCTCTTCTGAGTGGTACTAAATTAATTGTGTTATTCTAGTTCCTGAATATCTGAAAAAGCCTTTCTATGCCAGTGACCTCATCAGTTCTGTCTTCCTTTACAAAACTATAGGTTTAAATGTCATAAAATTTAATGTGAAAATCCTCCCTTTCTTTCATTCCAGTATTTCAATGCAAATTATCTTGAACAAAATTGCTTGGCAATGGATTGTATTTAAATAAAAATGAAAAATATTAATTTAAAAAAAAACATACAAAATATCCTCCACAAACAAACAAAAACTTTTATCAAAACAGTTCTTTGAGACTCACCAATCTTTTGATCAAACTGTAATATAGAAATAGTTTTTGATTATCATTGTCCATTAAAGTTTAATTACTCCTCACCAATTTCTCCTTGTTTCCATATTTTCTGTACATTGTATTTCTAGTACATTGTACATACTAAAGTGTTAAATGTCTTTCCAGTGATCCAGTTACTAGAAGCTTTACATTTTCCATCAAGGTTAAAAAAGAAATAGTAATATAGAAAAATTGTTTTTGTGATTATGGACTTTGTATCATTCTGCATTAGAAAATTATCAAGTTCACTGAAGTCATTTCAGATGTTCATTACAACTCAGATTATAAAACTCTCAAGATTTTTGATAACAGAATAAACATGATAATCCATTAAAACACAAATATTGTGTGTGGGAAAATGCTTGTCAATTCTTGATAATGATGAAAAATTTTTTCCAATGTGGCCTTCTGCCTTGTTCAAAAAAATTCAGGAACCTCATTTCAGACATGCTTCTGGGCTTTCTGGCTACTTGCAAGGAATATCATGCTGTAAAATATTAATGTTTGTATTAGAGGTCCTTAGCAAAACAGATTAAACACTAAAGCATCAGCCAACATAAGAGGCTTAGGGTCTTATCCTGCAGAAAGCAGATGTTGTTCTGCAAAAGCTCAGACTCTCACACTCTCAGGGCCTACTACTCTTTCAGGCAAACCTAATGCTTTGGTATCAACCATAAAACTTTGCACTGCTAGAGGATGGAAAACATTTTTCCCCCAAGCAGTTCATCCCCATTTCACTCATGAGGCTCAAAAACTAATTTTTGGTTGGGAATAAGCATGTACAGCTGCACTCTTCTCTGGGTTAAACACTGGCTGATGGCCGGGCCCAGAGAGAGGAGGGACTCATGCTGCAGCCAACTTGTGCGTGGTCACTTCTGGTGCTCCCCAGGGCCCAGCATTGTGCCCAGATTTGTTCAATATTCTTATTGATGATGTGGATGAGGAGATCAAGTCCTCCTTCAGTGAGTTATTGGATGACACCAAGCTGGGTGGAAGTATTGATCTGCTGCATGGCAAGAAAGTTCTACAGAGGGATCTGGACAGGCTGGATCAGTCAGATGAGACCCGTGGTGTGAGATTCAGCAAGGCTGTCTTGGGTCCTGGTCCTGCCCTTGGGTCCCAACAACCCCATGGAGCACTCCAGGCTGTGGCAGAGGGGCTGGAAAGCTGGGAAAGGCCCTGGGGGTGCTGGTGGCAGCAGCTGGACATGAGCCCAGGGGTGCCCAGGTGGCCAAGAAGGCCAATGGCCCCTGGGCTGTCCCAGCCGTGCTGTGGCAGCAGGAGCAGGGCAGGGACCGTCCCTGTGCTGGCACCGCTGAGGCCACACCCCGAGTGCTGTGTCCGCCTCTGGGCCCCTCACGACGGGGAATTGAGGGGCTGGAGCGTGTCCAGAGAAGGGAACGGAGCTGGGCAAGGGTCTGGAGCCCCAGGAGAGGCTGAGGGAGCTGGGAAAGGGGCTCAGCCTGGAGAAAAGGAGGCTCAGGAGGGACCTTGTGGCTCTGCACAGCTCCCTGACAGGAGGGGACAGCCGGGGGGGTTGGGCTCTGCTCCCAGGGAACAGGGACAGGAGGAGAGGGAATGGCCTCGGGCTGGGCCAGGGGAGGCTCAGGTTGGACAGCAACTGGAATTTCCCCATGGAAAGGGTGGTCAGGTCTTGGCAGGGGCTGCGCAGGGAGGTTTGGAGTCCCCATCCCTGGAGATGTCCAAGGAACGGCTGGATGTGGCACTTAGTGCTCTGAGCTGGGGACAAGGCAGGGATTAGGCACAACTTGGACTTCATGGTCTGAAAGGGCTTTTGTAACCATTGTTACATCCAGAGTCTGGGATTCTGAGGTAAATAACATATCATAACACAACAAGTTGCAGATTTATGTTGGACACTATGTGTTTCTGTGCTGGTATCACCTGTAATTGTGAGGTATGATTACTGCAGGTTTGTAGACTTAGCTGAGGATAATGAGAATGTTCTACCATCAAACCAGGAACCTGCCACCACATGTGGACACATGTCAGCATCTCCCAAACTCATCTTAACCAGTCACCCATCAATGCAATATGCTTTAAGCAGGTTTCAAAGACCAGTATCCTAATGGCAGACTTCCACACCTTCTCTTTTCTTCTTTTTGACCTCAAAATCATTTGCAAGAACCTTCTGGAGATGCTGACACTGCAGACAGATATCTACCCAAGGTGGTACGGTCTCTCTGCTGTCATACATTAGTGATGGTTTATTGGTAAGATATATTTGGTTTGGAACCTAAATATTAACATACTGGTCAATGTTTACATAACCCCATTTCTTCGATTATTTTTTCTCTGAACTACTTTCCACAAGATAAAAGCTCTCTAGGCTGAGAATTCAAATTTTACTACTGTCATCCATTTTCATTAGAGTCAATTTCAGAAATAATTGAGGGAAACTACTAAAAAAAGATGTACAGAATATCTTATTTACTGCTTCTGTGAATACATTTTAATCATTTCACAGGAAAAGACACTTTGCAGGCTACATTTTCAAAACTGAATTTTATTATGGTACATTAAGAACTGGTTAAATTTTTGATACTCTTACAAGTTGTTAATTTACTGCTTTAATTCACTGTAAAATTAGTAAACATTTCTTAGATTTTACAAGGAAAAACATAGGAACGATGTCACTGCTGTTAAAATTTGAGGTTATTATGAAACATGTCTGGGGAAAGAAAAATATTGTTCTGCTATTAAAATAAAAGGGGTCCATAAAATAAAAATAAAGTTTGTCTGGCACTTTTTTGTCCATTAGTGAATTTCCTTCCAACATTCCTTATAATTTGTTTATTACATTACTTATATTTTCTTAATAGTCAAAATCCTTTTATTTCCCACAGTAACAGAACAGTCATGTATGACTTATAAAGAGCCAAAATCACCTTCAAAGAAAAGTGTGCAATCCTGCTGATTTCAGAAGTAGCTGCAAGAACCAACTCGGCCAGTTATTGTGAACATGATTTACTTTGACATAATAAAAGAAAGAAAATTCCTCGAACCTTGGCAGGAGTGTGGTGAGTTGAACTGGTTTCAAAGAAAAACATCAAGACTGTCAAAAGTATGGGCTTAAGTTCATTTTTTATTGTAAACTTACAGTGAAGACAAACAAGAGTTTTGTTTCAGACTTTAAGAGAAGGTTCAGTACTGGGAGCAGTGGCACATTTAATATCAAACGTGTGGCTTACAGCACTGGTATTTGACCAAATCTACTTTTATTACAGTTTAGGTGGCCTATAAGGTTGAAAAGTCTTTATATGATTAACATATTTGCCTTGGGATCCACAGGAAACCTTAGATTTATGAAAATACAAATGAATGAGAAAAACCTAATCAAAATATTACAATCTCTAACAAAGGCTTGACCTAAATGAAGAAACGTATGTTTTGATTCAGCCAATTAATTTTTTTCTCAGCTCTGCAACACAGTGTCACTACTTAATCAGTCATTCCCTGGCAAAGAGCATTTTGAATTTTTTTTTTAGGACAGAGATACTGGGACCGTCGAATTAACATCGATCAATTTCCCCAAAATTTCCTAAAGCAGCAACATAGCACAAAAAGAGCTCAGTTTCCAAGTGCGAACACAATGATGGGATAACATCCAGAGGGACCTGGACATCCCCAGGAGTGGCCCATGGGGATCTCAGGAGGTTTAACCAGGCCAGGGCTGGTGCTGGCCCTGGGTGAGGGCAGCCCCAGGCTGGATCCAGGCTGGGGCTGAGCAGATGGAGCAGCCCTGGAGGAGCCCTGGGGGTGCTGTGGGGCAGAGCTGGGACCCCAAACCCCTGTGCTGGGCTGAGCCCCAGCGTGGGCAGCAGGGGAGGGGGGATTCTGCCCCTCTGCCCCCTCAGCTGAGACCCCAGAGAGCTGCAGAGCTGCCCCAGCCCTGGGCCCAGCACAGCAAGGAGCTGCAGCTGCTGCAGCCAGGCCAGAGGAGGCTCCAGGATGAGCAGAGGGATGGAGCAGCTCTGCTGGGAGCAAAGGCTGCCAGAGCTGGGATTGTTCAGCCTGCACAGGAGAAGCTGTGGGGTGACCTCAGTGTGGCCTTGCAGTGCCTGAAGGAGCTGCAGGAAAGATGGAGAGAGACAATTGTCAAGGGCTGGAGGGACAGGACACAGGGAATGGCTTCCCAGTGCCAAGGGCAGGGATGGATGGGATCTTGGGAAGGAATTGTTCCCTGGGAGGGTGGGCAGGCCCTGGCAAAGGGTGCCCAGAGAAGCTGTGGCTGCCCCTGGATCCCTGGCAGTGTCCAAGGCCAGGCTGGACACTGGGGCTTGGAGCAGCCTGGGACAGTGGAAGGTGTCCCTGCCCATGGCAGGGGTGGGCTTTGGAGTCCCTTCCAACCTAAACAATTCTGTGACACTGAAGTTAGAGACTGTACTTTATGAACTGAGCTGCATTACAGCACAGTGGACTCATTTATCCCAGTCTTGTCCAGAAAAGCAGATTCCAGTAACTTTCATCATTCATCTACACCTCAGTGCTGAGGTCCCAAACTCCTGTCTCCCTCAGTGCATGATACAGCACTGACTCCCTCCTCAGAGGTACCCTGAGATTAGCTACAGGCTTTGCAACACAAATAACAGAAACAATCTACAAATAATCTGCTAAATACAGCAATACTCATCAATTAAGTATTAAATAATCTCATGTATTAATCTATTAAAGTATTCTGATACTTTCTGTTGTTCAGTTTGGATATCTTAAGGAAACATGAGAGGAGGTCAGAGATTCAAGAGTGACTTTTTAAAGGAGGTGGAAAAATATTCCTATTAAAGGATGCAATGCAAATTTGTGACACCTCCTGGGCTATCAGCATTTGAGAAGGGTGTTACCCTAAAATGACACAACTGGTTGGTTCTTCTCACATTTCTATACCTCCAAATACTTAAAAGGAGGTCCAAGGATTTACTGTAAAGCCAAAACTTACAGGAGCACAAAGGAACTTCTGTTATCCATGTTTCATTTATCCTCTGTCCATAGCCCTTATAATTATTATGAAGGGAAATGACATATGAGGGCTTCTGTGACAGTCTTGCATATTTAAGGACCTTGCTACAGAGAGGATACTCTCCCATGCTGTAACTCTCCTTTTGGGGGATTATTTCAATATCATTTACAAAAACAGTGTTGAAATTTTGCAGAACATTGAAAGTTCTTTAAGAAAAAAAGAACTAAAACTTTATACCCAGCTAAAAAATTTTAGCATGAGAGATCCAGTTCCCACTTGGTACTCAGTAAAAAACCCAGCATTTTGAAATGTATGAGGAGGAAAGGTTTCAAGATACTTAGGGGAAAAAATAAGTAAAATCATAGCTTGAATTAAAACATCTATTTACAATTATACAATTTTGTTATTTATGTTTATAAATTCCAGCATTCATTAGATACATGTAACAGGGACATTAGGTAGAAATGTAATGCTTTAGAAACTATTTTCATATTGCATCCACTTAACAGCTCATGATTGCCTGACTGCTTAAACAATTTCAAGGTAATCCGATAAGCACAGATTTTTTTTCTGCAGAAGCAGAAAAAGAGTGAATTGGACTGTATTCAACTGTTAATTAAAAGCAGTATTTTCATAGGTTTAAGCTCAAACTAGCCAAATCTTCAAAATGGAAATATGCCTTTACCTTGTTATGTGATTTAGGGAAAAGGAAAAAAAAAATAAATTACAGTCAAAAAACGCAGTTTATAGTAGTCACTGCCTTAACAGTAAGAAAATTGTCAAAGATTTTTACACAGGAGGTAAAAAAAATCTTTTTATTTCTTTTTCTTCTTATCCTAAGTTTGACTTCCCTCTTCTTTCATGTTGTGTTTTGCAAGGCTCTTATAAAGGTGCCCCAGAATCCTGAGTTCAGTGGGAAGTTTGTTACTCACTTCAGCAGCAAATGTTCAGTAGCTGAATCGTTGTGAAAATCTCACTACACTTTAATTATATACAGCCAGCTGAAAGCTTTGTGGGTTTTTTTGGATTATGTATCTTTTTAACTTGTACATGTGAATCACACACTTGGATTCCACAGGTGGTTGGTTCTCTTGGTTAAACAGAAACAGAAATAAATTCTGCTATGAGGACTATGATCAAGAGATTTTTATGTTTTCAGGGAAAAAAAAAAAAAAGAAAAAAAGAAAAACTTTTCATATTTATTGTCTTCCTATTTTTTTTTTTTCCTTATCAGTTTTTGCTGTTTAGAAATTCAAATTATCTGAAGTTGAGGAATAAACGGCTCTTTAAACACAAGTAACAAAAAGAAAAGACTATCCAAACATTATCACCATATAGTCTGCAATCCTTTTTGCAGAATTTAAAAGAATTATCAAAGAAAGACATTGTTATGTCAGCACTGAATTCTGATTCCTTATTCACGTTTTGAATCTTGGAATCTTTTTGAATGCTCCTTTTTACAAAAATGTAAAAATAAAGTATGTTTCAGATTATTTAATTTAAA
The DNA here is from genome assembly GCA_013400275.1 of Rhadina sibilatrix. Taxonomy (NCBI): domain Eukaryota; kingdom Metazoa; phylum Chordata; class Aves; order Passeriformes; family Phylloscopidae; genus Rhadina; species Rhadina sibilatrix. The sequence continues at coordinate 20,446 of VWYO01018493.1, read as the reverse complement.
TGTGCAGCAAACTAATTTTACCTATAGTATATGGTACAAGATTAATCCAAAGCACATCATACTTTTTTTAGTTGAGAATTATGCGAAGTTATCACTGTGTGATTTGCTCTGCCAAAGTAAAAGCCACTTATCAGTCAAATAACGCAGAGATATTTATTTTCTTTAAGATTAAAAAGCTCTAAAGAAACTTAGTAAGATTTGAGTCTTGGGATAAAATCTGAAAATAGATCTATAAAGTTTCATGTGCAAATTTATGTAATTAGTCATGGCTAAAATTTAAAATATTTTTGTCTTTTCTTCTTTCCCTAACAGCACAAAGGAAAGTGGCAATTTTCGTACTTTCCAGAATTTTAAATACTTGTAAAAAATTTGAAGCCAAACTTTAAAAGTGTCATACCAGACATGGCAAAGAACCTATAAGCTGGGCATTCAAACCATAGAAATACAGAACAAACATTTCTTCTCAATATACATTTCTTGATATTATCCAGAAGAATAATAAAGAATGGAAATAAAAGTATGCAGCAATGAGTGGATCTTTGGTCAAAAATAGTGTATTTTCCACTACAAAATGCTATTATGGATTGGGATTGTGTTACCTGAGGGGAAGGCATGAGGCAGTTGAGCAAATCGGGTGGGAATAGACATCCAGATGGAAAACAGAGGCAGGTGAAATTAAGAAAAAGATGGTGCAAAACTGATTTGCTTTGACTGGGCAAGATATCCCAGAGATCACAGGTAAAATAAGATGTACAAACACTAATTTTTAATTACCTGAGCTTCATCAGTACATGACCTACTTGTGAAATCTTTCTCTTTTTAAATTACTAGAGGAAAAGTTGTCATTCAGATATTTATATG
>VWYO01018493.1:0-11425 GCA_013400275.1 Rhadina sibilatrix | reverse complement strand
GGGAAGGGGAAGGGGAAGGGGAAGGGAGATGCTGCAGATCTGTCCAAATATCTCTTTATAATTGGCTTACGAAGCAGAGTGAACTATGGAATTCCATATACTTTTATGGAATCATGTCAGTTATTTAGCATGAGCTTGGTAGTCCAGATATTGAAGATTACTGTTTTTCTTTGTATTTATTTATAATGATGATTTAGAGTTTGGATTCTGTTCTGATTGTCAAAGGAAAGAGAGAGCATTTTGAAAAAAAAACCTGCTTTAAAAAACGATCTTACTCCTTTTAATGTTTTAATGTTTTAACATGCTATGAACTTACTCTGTTGGCTAATTGACATTTCCCAGGGAAAGTAATTAACATCTATTGGTTGCCCTGTATTTCTGGCATAGGAAGGGATGGAATGGAAAGGAAGATAAATCCTTAAATAATACACTCACTTTACTCCAAAGCCATTACTGGCTATTGGAGGGTTCACAGTTTCTGCAGTCATAATGATGGTAAGAAAGATATCTGTCCCACACCAGATTTTCCACTTCAAAAAAAAAAATCTTACATTACAGCTTTTATGGCTTTTATCACTTAATTCTATCCCTTGCTCTGAAGATACCCTTTGATCCCAGGATCAGTGTAAGGACATTGAGTTTGAACAAATTCATCCCTCTTCAGTGTTCATTAGCCCAAAATAATGGCAATAATTTTATTATCTTGGGTGTGTACAACCCATACCCAGGCAGGGTGCTGCTTTCAGTTCGGGAACTTCAGTGGCATCCTCCTGGTTGGGGTAGAGTGGGAAGTGCTGTGTAAAACCCAAAATACAATCGTACCTGACATTAAAATTTAATTAGTACCACCATTAAAGGCCATAAAATGACCATTAAGTGCCATAAAATTAAATTGTTCCACATCATTAAGATTCTTCCTGCAAGCAGAATGCAGGACAGGGATGCCTGGAGAGCAGCACCCCTACACTGGAAACTTTTGCAAGATATGAGGTGACAAAATCTTGGGAACCGCCTATAGCAGAAGCTGTATGATAAAATACAAAAGAACCTAAATAGTGTCTAAATATACAAATGCATTCTAAATATTATCTGAGAGGGAAAAAAGAGGGAGGCTTTCTCTTTTTTATTAAAAGGAACTTGCTTCAATAATTTAATTCTAATTATCCAAATATTGTCACCCAAATTGGAAAAAAAGGTAAGCTAAAGCTGGAAGAGACTGCCTATCTTCTCTCTGTTCAACAAGAAGTAGAAAACCAACTTACAGTGCTTCTGTAAAGCATTTAAAGTAAGTTATACCAGTGTTTTGTCACTAATATTATTTTCTATTGTGGCCTGCATCACTGAAAATGCAGACATAAATCTTTTATAATGTCTCTCCCAGTGACTCAATTAAGTGTTCTTTAGCTCCTGGAATGGAGAAAACACCTTACAGTAAATACTTTTAAAAGTGCTCTGTGGAGACTACTTCAGCCTCAAAGAACAAGGAGCTTCTGTTGTTCCTAAGTTCTCCTCCACAGGGTAACAGGAGGAAAAAAACTGTTTTACCACTAGAAACACTACTGCAAGTAGTGCTCCTCTCCCAAATATCAGGAACAATGCCAAATTACCTTTTGAACTATCAGATTAATGAGTGACTCTTTCATGGGCTTGGATAGGAGCAGAATTTAATATCTTTGATTCACAATGTTAGGCATTTACAGCTGGCCTGGGACTAAATTAATTAATAACAAGTCCTTCACATACAGAGTGCATCTTTCAACAAGCCTCACCCTCAAATTTTATTCCCTTTAAAGTTACCTTAGCAACCTTTCTAGAACTACAGCTAGAAATCAGTCTGTTTTCCTGCTTGTATAAATCCCAGTTGCTGTCTGTATTTTCTTATACAGCAAAAGTAATGCCTCATTAGACACTGACATCAGAGAAGACAAGATATTTCCTTATCTAAGCTCACTGAATTTTTAGAAGCCTGAGAATTGTTTTCTAGCCTGGGTGATGCAACTTTTTTTTTTTTTTTTTTTTTTTTTTTTTTTTTTTTTTTTTTTTTTTTTTTTTTTAAGGCTATATAAAATATGTGTGATTCTCAATGAATTATTCAACAATAGGAAAGAGTAGATAATTTTTTTCTTCAGATCAGTTTAAGAAAAGTTGGTTTGTATTTTTTTTCCCTTATCATTGGCTCTCAGGTTGCATTAATTAATTGCTATTAAAAGCTTCCATGATATTTTAATTTTTCCTGCAAAGCCACTATTTCTCCTCTTGTCAAAACGACTTAGTGGTCTTTCTTTACTGAGTTATGGGGCCTGGGGGAAGAGGTGTTTTCATGTGCTTTTTTGAGACTTTTTGGGGAAGCAGGGTTACAAAGGCTGAATCTGTCACATGGCGTGGACCATCTTACCTTTGCCAAACATATATTTTCAATTAAGCAATATCCTTTATAAAAAGTAATTACTGTTTCTCTTTCCTTACTTTTATGGCAACCATAGGCCCAGTATAAGACAAATCAAGTTAAAAGCTTTAACCTTCCTTCAAGGAATCCATTTTTTGTCATCCAGAGGAAACCTGCAAAATAGGACCAAAATGGCACAATAAAATTAATGAAATTCAATGGTGTGAAACAGATTTCTGTACTAAAAATCTGCACACCATCTATTCCAGTGGTTTATATCGTCCATGGGAGCATGGGAGGTCAAAATGTGCAACTAAGGATGGAAGGAGAAAAGGAAGGAGAAGTGTCTGCTCCAAACATAAATCCAAAGATATTGAAGCATCCAGTGCTTTTTATACTAAAACAGGGTGAATCTTTGCAGAATCGTGTATCTGAAAGATGAAGGGACAAAGTTTTATTGGCTACTTCCATGTCCCTGGCTGCACATACCCATACCCAAAATCTCTTTTCAGTTTGGTAAATTTTAATAGTTCATAAGAAGTCCAAGAAGCTCTGCTTCAGACCACAGGAAAAAAATACATGTCCTTTATCTGTGAAACTGTTTTCTGTTTAGTTTGCATTATGTTTTTTCCCCAAGGAAAAACAAAAATGTTTAGCAGGTAAAGCACAAAAGGAAAGCAGGAGGTTGGAATTCATCATTTGTGTCCATAGAGAAGATTAACAAATGATAATTACTGAATGTATGAAAGAAAAATGTACAGGTAGTAACTTGTCTTATCTACATTAATGAAGTGTTTATATGAATCTCTGTGATTTGACCTTATGACTGATGATGAATTTTAATAATCACAGCCCAGGACCCAGGATAATTTGTCAAATTAAAGAAATATATAAGATTTTATCTTTTATCTTTTTTATGTTTATTTATTTGTCTCAAAAGTAGCAAAACTCTGGCAAAAAAGGTAAAAAAAAAAAAAAGGCAAAACAAACCCTTCAGGATAAGAGAAACTAGTGAAGAACTATCAGTCCAAATTTAATGTAGAAAATGTCATGATGAATGACCTGTTTATTAAAGTCCTTTCTTTCCTTCCATGGTGAAAAGCTTGAGTTCTATTCCCAGATAAACAGCCCACACCTGACACAGAAACAATTTTAGTTCCAGCAGTACCACTTCAGAACTCAGTGTAAAATTTTTGACCTTTATTATTCTTTAACTTGGAGGAGGATTGCACACACACACACACACACACACACAAAAAAAAAAAAAAAAAAAAAAAAAAAAAAAAAACCCAAGACCCTGAGCAAACAACACACCAAAACTTATGTTTTAAATCACTTTTCTCTGAAAACCAATTTATAACTTCCTTTCTCTATTTTTAAAAATAATGGAAATTTTGTAGATTTTATACTTTACAGTATATTATAAACAGGATTTAGATAGTGAAGAATTTTTGCACCTTTTATGCCTTATGTTCAAAAAATAAAGCACAAAATCCTTAATTATTTGTTTATATATTTCTGAACAGGCGTTTGGCATGCTCTGTTTCTGTTCTGTTTGACAAGACATAGCAGAGAATCTTAGAAATCATTCACTGAAATTCCATTAATCAAACATATAACACATTTGGGCAGAGAAAATGACTTTTAAACTGATACATGAAGCTACCACCATTTCTTCTTTATGTAGAAAAGCTTTGCAAAGCACACAAACAAGTTTTTAGCAATAAACATCCCTCATATTTCCAAGCATCATTTTGAATAGTAGCATCTAGGTGCTAGAAATAGCAAAAGATTTTGAAGTTCATCCTAAATTCAACCAAATATGTTAATGGTATTTTAAAGAAACCACTGGCTGAGGATTCACATTACTTAATTTCTCACTGAACAGAAACATGTGTCCTTTTAATATGTCTTGCTAGATGATAGTTTCAGTTTGATATTTGACAATATTTACAAGTTTTTTTTTCATTGTTCCAGTCCTCCTCATATTTTTGCAATGAAATATGAGGGCCTACAAGATGCTGCTTCTACATTTCATTAACATCTCTCTGAGAGTCTCCCATGTATCTATTACGCTGCAAAGTTGTTAAGTAGTTTGCCTACTCAGGAATCAATACCACCCCCCCTTAAAAAAAAAAAAAAACCAAAAAACCAAAAAAAACCACAACAACAAAAAAGACACATAGAGAATCCATTTATTTTGCCCAGAGCAGAGCAATTTTGAGAACACACTGGTGGTTTTTGCCTTTATTGTGTAATTCTGCAGTTAACAGAGCACGCAAGTCCTTGTGGGATGTGTCACCTTGGGCTGCACTGTCAGGATATCAGGAGCTAAAAGCAAAACAGGTGTATCAGGTGAGAACTGTCTCTAGGAATCTATTACAATACATTGCAAGACAAAAATAAAATTAAAAAAAAAATTAAAAGAGAACCAAAAATTATGTAATGTTTTCCTCAAAGATAGGTCTGTCATCAAGTCAGTAATGGAGGAAATTTTGTGATGAGACTCTGGAAACAACTTAGAAAGTCTGGGATAGGAAGCTGAGTTCCCAAGACCTTCACTTCTCTGAGTTGTCTCTGAAGAAGGAACTCTGCCTTAAAAGCAATAAAACAATCCCAAGGCCCTCAAATACCCAATAAAAACCTAATTAGTAAATTTAAACCCTGATGGCATTAACTTACTAGCACTGTCTAAATGATTTCCATTTAAGAGACATTTAAGTTTTGTTAAACGATAAAACTGTGAGAAAACCTATCTTTCCTGATGGTTTGAATTCAGAAATGTGCCTGAACACCTGCAAAGGCATGCCAAGGGGTCCTGTAGGCTGAAATCCCTCTATTATCTCTCCTGCAGCAGCTTCTGGCACAGGAACTTCTGTGCCTCAGTATTTCAGGTGTTTCAGGTGCCATGGAAGTGTGTTACAGTTCAGTATAACAATTCCCAACACACAATATTAGTTTTAGCTGCAGGGAAAAATGTTTTGCTCAGAATGCGGAGACCTCTCACAATTTCCAGGCATTTCTCAGCTGCTTATATTCTTCCTATTCTGAGCAACTTTCACACACCTCAAAGCTAAAATACAGAAATGGTAATTTTTAAACAGTTAGCACTTTTTAATTGAAGAATACAGCTTAAAAATTACAATGTTTTTGGTGCTTCCTGCTTGTGAGAGGGCTGACTTGTATTCTTCACTTATGTTTTCACTCTTATGTAGACTAACCACAACAAATGGGGAACTATTAGGTCTTCATTTGCTCCAGGAGATGGCATTGTGAATTCTCTTTATATGCAAGAAACAGAGAGAATCTAAAGATAATCAATGTAGGCTGCCCACAGTTAATAAACCCAAGGTACATTAAAAAAAATAATAGTAGAAAAATTACAGTGTAGGCCAAGTAGTTCTAAATAAACATTGCAAAGAATTTTAAGAATGGCTGTTGAACTAAAAACCCAAAATATTGTGACATCATTAATTGGGTTTAATTGAATTTTGGAGGTATTCCTAATAGACAACATTTGAATGTTGCTGGAGAATGAACTCTTCTGTACAATTATTGTTGAAGACAGATATAAAAGGATAAATAATCCTTGTTTAGGGATTGGGAATTGATGATGCATTGGAATGCAGCAGAACTGAATGTAACAAGCTAGAGTTGCAGGAAGCATATATCTGATGGTGAAAGCTTTATCTCTTCCTCAGTGTATCACACAGTACCCCTCCCTACTCTGTATAATTCAGAGGTTTTTAAACAATTTTTCTTAATCTTGTTTTGCTGTAAATTTATTTCCTGTAAATCACGGTTTCAAGGGAGAAGGGGAGATATTGACCATGAAAAATAAATGAGAATAACTTTGAACCTATAGGCATTGTTTTGCAAGTGTAAATCAGATTTTAAAACAAATAAAGGAAAAGATTTCAAGTGCTATGTGGGTTTAGAGCAGGTGGGGAAGAATGTGTTTCTCTTTTATTAATTAATTAAAAAAATAAAATCACATATAAACAATTTAAATTAATTAAATATTTGAATTTTATTATTTATAATAATATAATTATTATAATGCATACAATATTAATAACAATTAGTTTATATTGTGTATATGTCATCAGCATTGTCAACTTTGTCCAGTGGAAACATACAATGTTTTCCTGCATTGTTTGCTTGTAACTTTGGTTTGAATTTGATTGAGTGCTCAGCACACGCATTTTAACACCGTGGGCTAGGATCATTTGTGTGTGAATGAAGAGATGACAAGATACAGGCATGTTAAAAGAGGCTATCAGTCAATTATCAATCAATCAATCAATCATGGTGCCTTTCCAAGAACAGCAGAGATAAAAGGCTGGAAAATTGCTGGTATTAGTAAATACACAATCTCTGATCAGTGCATTTCTTAGATTTCTACTTTTAAAACAGTGTATATCACTTAAGTAAAATGAGGGGTTTATTCATCTAACTTCCATTGTGTTGAATGAAAAAAAAAAAAAAAAGCCTGTGCTTAGATTTCAAGAAAGTGTTCTGACATTTTGTTTCTTTAATATTTCTTGATTATTTTGAGGTTTGATTTGCTTGACTGTATGCAATAAAAAGTATATATTTTTTGAAATCAAATGCAACAGTATTTTTAAATTTCAATGCTGGGAAAGAAATTATTAAAGATGTTTTAAATATCCTTTCAGTTTAGGAAAAACAACAACAACAACAACAAAAAACAAAAACACACCACACAAATACGTCACTATGATTCCTTAACTGAACAGGCCATCAAAGACATCAGAGCTGGGAGGAAACTGTTTTCTCAGACAGCAAACAGACATAATAATTGCCATTGTATATCATAATGAATGTTTTAAAAGATGATGTTCTTCAGGATCATTGTTGTGAGCATACAAATTACTCCAGCTCACAAAAACACTGCTGTCAAAGTGAATTCTTGCCTTGGATTGCTTACTCCAACTGCTGCCATTTAACACTGCAAGGCATTGCAAATGCACTGTAAATCACACTGCTCTTTGCACTGAAATTTTTGCTGAAATAAGGATCATTGTAGGAGGAATTCCTGAGGAATGACAGCCTCATGTTCATGTTTATAAAGTTTCTGATTTTGTGGATTAATCACATTGGGACAGCAAGAACAAGCTACAGAAGAGTTCCTTGTGGAAAGGCAAGCAGTTCACACTCCAGCCTTCCTATTTTTCTTTACCCTGAACCAAAAGCATCAAGGGAGGGGGGAATTCTGTCCCTCTGTCCTGCTCAGGACAGACCCCATCTGCAGAGTTCCAGCTCAGAGTGCCCAGAGAAGCTGTGGCTGCCCCTGGATCCCTGACAGTGTCAAGGGCCAGGTTGGATGGGGCTTGGAGCAGCCTGGGATAGTGGAAGGTGTCCCTTCCATGGCAGGGGATGGGAAAAATGAGATTTGAAGTCCCTCCCAACCCAAAATACTCATAGATCTACAATTCCATGAAATTGAATTATAGAAAGTGAAAATATTGTCCTAAAAGGATGAGTTCAGTGGGTAACTTTTTTAAGTGTGTGGAAATGAGAAGTGGTAAACCAATAAACGGGCTGCAGATTGAATATATAAAACATTTGAAGTTCTGCCAGAACACTAATTATGAGCTCCAGCAAATGCTGGTTGTCTGTACTGTTAAATAGTATCTATTATTTTTATTAGAGATGACATCACCAACTTTATGTGCAATACTTTGGTTTTTAAAATTGCTGGCTAAATGTGTATGTCTTGCAACTCATCAAAGCATTAATGCTAACATTTGTTCATGGATGCATCTCTTTTTTTTTTATTGTAGATAAAGACAGAAAGAAAGGTTTATTTTGCCTTTTCTACAGCCAGTAAGTCCATTTATAAAATGTGTTACATTTCCCCTTCCAAAGCATCTGTATTAAAAAGCAATTAAAAAAAATATTTCACTGTAAGCAACAGAACTAATTATGCCTAGTTTTCTACATGTGTTGTGGGGGCTTTATTTTTTTTTTTTGTTTTGCCAAAATAAACTGCAATGTCTCCATGACACTCCAACCATGAAAATATCTGTCCTCCACTATAAAGACAGACTGCAGTACCATCAGGTACTCAGCTTCTCACAATTTATCCTATTTTCTCCTTTGTACAACTATGTTTCAGTCTCATTTAAATGAGTTTTCCCTTTACATTTCTCAGTCGTTGATGATATTTCTAATTATTTTCTGTTGCCCTGCAAGTGAAGAGAACCTCTGATCATTCTACTTCCCATTAAAGCATCTCAATTTTTTATTTCTTGTTATTTTTATTATATTTATTTATTTTTATTTACTCTTATTTATAATTTATTTTAATTTTTAATTTGATTTGTTTGTTTTTTTCATGGAGAAGGACCTCTTTACCCCTGTACTTCGACTATTCTGCATCTTCTCATCAGTGTGAGCAAGTGCTGTCTAAATTGTGTGGTTTTCTTCCTGTCCATGGAGACACAAAACTGTCTTATTTGGTAACAGATTTTCCCAGTGTTTTAGGGCATCTAAACTCTTAGACTCTAGAAGTTACTTCAAATAGTCAAAAAGAAAAATCCTCAGGTTGCTGTGGGAATATGGCCTTCCAGAAGTCTCACATCAAACACGAAATTCGGGTAAGAAATGTGCATCAAAGGAATAGCAAACAAGCCATCTTGCTGAAAAAAAACCCCAAAAACCAAAAAAACAAAGCCAAAAATTTAAAAATTAATAAAACCAGAAAGCCATAAAAAATCCAAACAGACCAACAAAAAAACCCACCCAAAACAAAACCAAACCTCCCAAGAACACTAAAAGACTGAAGAATTTTGGAGGAATAAGAGTCAAACTTTGGATGACTTCTGGGTAGGACTTGCTGCCATTCAACTCCAGATTCTCTAAAATTTAACAAAGATATTGTGTGTTTGCAATCCAAACTGAATATGTTAAATCAAGTGATTATTTTTTTCTAAAAATTAAAAGGAATATTTTACTCAGATCATCACTGATATCTGGTTCATGTCAAAATATTTACAATATCATGTGAACTAGGCAGATGCAGCAAATTTCCTGTGTGTAGTTCCCAGTAGTAGGGCAATTCAGCTTTGGGAGTCTAAGATGGATCAGGTACAGATGTAATTTTTACTCTCTTTGATTAATTGCATTGAATGGCATTGTAAAGGGTGTAGTTTTCTACACAATAACCAAATAATCAAATAAGATGCAAATCACATAACCACAGAATGGTTAGGGANAGGGTCCCCTCCCTGACCTGCTGCCCACTCTCTTCCCTGTGCTCCCCATGCTCCCCCTGACCCTCCTGGCCCCAGGACACTCTGTCAGCTCATGGTCACTCTGTCCCCCATCAGCAGCCCCACGTCCCCCCAGGCTGTGCTGGCCCTGGGGGTTGTTCCTGCCCCAGGACAGGACCTGCCCGTGCCCTTATGTGAAGAACCTCACTGAGTTTCTCTCCACCCAACTCTCCAGCCTGACCAGGTCCCTCTGAGTGGCAGCTCAGCCTCCAGGTGGATCAGACATTACCCCCATTTCTCTATCACCAGACACAACTAGATAAACACGGAAATAATACAAACTCTCTAAAGGAGTGGTGGGTTGGGGGTACTTGTTTTATCTCCAGGGCCTTTAGTTGCCAGAAGTAGAAATGATATGTAAGTCAACAAATAACATTTGGCATTGAAATACAACTCTCCCCTATCCAACAGATAGAATGTGACTTTTCTTCAGGCTCAAAGGCCATAATTTCCTTTCCTTTTTTTTTTTTTTTTTATTTCAGATACAATATTTTTGTATTACTCTGAGGGCTGTAAAAGTAAATTTAAACCTTGCCAGTGTTGAAGAAGCTGTTTTGACACAGAGAAAAATCTGTTCGTAAATGGGTCATTCTTAGTTGCATGCATATGTGTGATTTAAAACCTGAATTTCAGTTAATCAACTTTTCAAAGTTTAATGATCCAAATTTTGTTGCAAAAAGTATCTTTGGCTGCACTTATCAGCTTCTGCCTTTTTTTCTCCTCTTCTATCCCCATCACGAAAAGAAGGATTTTGAGAATTAATATTGCTTTTATCCAGCTGCTATGCTCCAATATTGTCAATTTGGTTACCAAAGCTACAAATCCTTACTACTTAATAGATTTTGTACACCATTACAATTCTGGTGAATTAATATACTAGTTTTGCCTTATCTGCAATATACTGAAATATTTGACTGCTTATTAAAAAAAAAAACCAAACCAAACCCCCCCCAAAAAAAAAATCAAAAAAACCCCAAAACACAACAAAACAACAAAACCCAAAAAGCTTGACTAGTAATAAACTTCCATATTATATCCATACATAATTTATAACTGAATTTTATAGCAGTAATTAATCTTTCGTATTTAGCTGACTAGAACGAAAAAAGTTGAAAGAAAAACCTACCTTTGTGAAAATTATAATTCTTGAGTATATTTAAGAATTAAACATATACAGAAACATCCTTTATCATAAAGAAAATATTTAAATGGGAAGGTTTTCCAGGTTGAGAGAAATGTCCAATGAAAATGGTCCTTTAAAATGATCTTGCTTAAGAGACAAAACTCCCAATTTTAAACAATGAAGTTTTTATGTGATAGAACCACCAATCAAGCAGTAATTCAGGGTATGTGAAAGGAATAAATGGACAGAAAAATATCCAAACCTAAAAAAAAGGAAAACATTTATGTGCATAATTATATATTTCAATGTTTTTAGGATTTGTCTCCATTATTAAAAACATACAATGCTTTGTAAATTCTGGTGAATTATGTGCCAGCGTGCCCCATGACAATGATGTCATAAACATTGCCTGTTCTACATTCCTTTACTTAAATACAAGTTTGGGTCTCTGAGTTTCTCTATTTCCATTAGAGGAACAACAACAACAACAACAACAATAATAATAAATGTTTTGTTGGTTTTGTTCTTGTTGGTAGCGGTTTTTGTGGTGGTAGTTTTTATTACTGTTGTACTAATAAAATTGATTGCTAAAGCAGTACTGCAGCACCCTCATACTTC
>VWYO01018489.1:0-29880 GCA_013400275.1 Rhadina sibilatrix | reverse complement strand
CAAAAAATAAGGTTTTTTTTTTTTTTTTTTTTTTTTTTTTTTTTTTTTTTTTTTATGATCTTATTTTCTTTTTCAGAACATTGGTCTTAATTATTTTAAGGCTCACAAGCTTAATAACAACAAAGTTAGTCAACTTACTAACTTCCAAAAAATAAATTTAATTGCATTTAGGGGCTTCTGTATAATAGGGATTCATTTTGTATAGCAGAAAAATCTTAAACATGTCCTTGTATAAAACAAGCCCGTGAAAAAAACCTCCAAAACAACCTCCATTTAATTAAATTGTGGATCTTATTTTAAAAAGACTAACAAAACCCCTGGCATAGTCTCTGTAGTCCCAAAAACTACAGTAATCCAGATACATCTTCTAGCTCAAACAGTCTTTAAATCAATTGCCAGAGCTTGGAAGGGTTAACCAAAGCAAAGTTCACTTTATACTTTACACTAGACATATCTGCAGCTGGGGTGCTGTGAGTCTTTTAAGTTATAGAAAGTACAGATAAGTGCACCATGAGCTGTTTCATCTTTCTCCTCATCTATGAACTTTCAGACTCATGGGAAAAGTACAGTAATTCAAACTGTTTATTAATTGGTAAATTTTCTAACAGGGTTAGTTTTTAAACTGCGTATATGTCTCTAGCCCAGAAACAAAAGATCGTCAGTTGTTCTCTGAAGCTAAGCATGGGACCCACTATGGTAATATTTTCATGCTTTCAAAAAAGGCCTTTTCCTACAAGATGGGCTTGATCTATCCTGAAATATTGATTTACACAGAGATTTTAGTTTATTGTTTGCTAGCATTTTGTAATAAGAAAACTCTGGGTATTCTTTGGAAAAAAGATGATTTTTTAATAGAAAAGGTGAAAAAACTGAGTTGAAAGGTATTTTATAGCTCGGTGAGTTTTTCAAGAGGTGTTGGAGTAAATCGGAGTTGTAAAGTACTTTTAATGCAGTCTGGTTCCCTGAAATGTGGAGGGATGTTTACATCACATATACAGACCTTATTAAGGATTCCTTGTTCTGTCAAGAGTGAAAATTTTCTGTGGATGCTAAAGGCTTTCTCATTGCTAGTGGGTTTATAGTGTTCCACAATAGTATTTAATTCTGAGGGATTGCTTTACATTGTGAACGGAAGAGAGACAACAGCAAAGAATCCATCAGCTGGAATTGTTCTGGGGAGCTTTCTGTTAGATCTGTATGCTGTACTGATTTTCAACAATCAATGTATTCTCAAAAAAATGTATATGCAGAGATGAGCATGTAATAGCCAATATGAATAACAATAGCAAAGCTAGATGTTGTTCATCAGGATACTGTGATTGAAAATGAGATATTTATTTTTATCCTTTGGTACTTAAAAGTAAGTTATTTCATCACTCTGTTTTGTGATGCTTTGATTTCAGTACAACATGGAAATGTTGCTAATATTAAGATGCAAAAGCACTACCAGTATCATATTTGGGTGTAAACATTCTCTGTGAAGTATTTGCTTAGAAAATAATGAAAGCTGAAAGATATTTGGAATTAATAATATTTCAGGGTAGGAATAAATAGAATCTCCCTGTGTGTCTGGGGAACAGCTAAATCTGCACTTCAAAGGTCTGACTATTTCATTCTGCTTAGCATGAATATTTAAAGAAAGGAGCTAGTATGACATCAGAATGTTTTGCTTTCTTTTGAAATATAACATCTCACTTGCAGTGCATAGTCATAGAAAGTTATGAATCGCATCTGTTGGAGTGTTAGCAGAATAATAATAAAAATAGTATTATGCTCTTTCAGGCTTGTTTTGGTCATTGTCTTTTGTTGAAATGTTTTGTCCATTTTTACATAATAGTCTCTGCTCTTATTATCACAACTACATAAATTTTCAAAAAATATTGGTGATTTAATTTACAAATTGCAAAAGGGAAGACAATTTCCAATACCTGTGGTTGATTTTCCACTTTGATCCATTCTTATATGTGTACATTGGTATCACAGACAACTAATGACATGTTCAGTAAATAGTGGTCATCACTTACCATTTGACTCCTTTGTCTGTGTCCTTGCCACCTCTCCACAGTTGTGAAGAGCTTTTAATATTTCACAGAAGAACTTAATTAAAAAAAAAAAAATAGATCAAGAACACTTTTTCCATCTCTTTCTTGGGAATAGATAAAGAAAAAATAGACTTCCTAATTTTCTGTTATCATAGTTATAACCAGTTGTCTCAAAATATTGCATCAGTTATATTATAACAGTTATATTGAAAATATTTAATTTCCATAATTCTTAGAGCCAATAGTTTTCAATCAATATCAATTTTACCCATCCAAACTATCATTTTAAAATATTGAACTTTATGACTACAAAACTACACATAGTTATCTCAAGTGATTGATCCACAAACTAAAAACTATTTTCATGCAATTAGCTATCCAGAAGAGAGGGAAATGTCTAACAGAAGAATGGGAGAATTATGTTGTATCACTGATAAGGAATGTGTCTTTGATTTTTAAAAGTAAGTAATAATAAAAAAAATTTTAAAGACCTGGAAATAATTATAGAAACAAAATCTTCTAAGATAATTTCATAGGTTCTCAAAGTGTGAAAGCCAGTTCTTAAGCAAAACACCAATAATCTTTGGAAAGATGATGTCAATCTAAGCCATAACTGATATAAAGTAATAATTTGATCCTTACAGCGTGAAAATTTGTAGCAAAATTTCATTGTCATTAACATGACAATAATTTCTTGCTAGCTGAAAGTAAATGTGATATATCAAGATTTTTTTTTTTTATTAAAGCACCTAAGAACTGCTCTGCAATTAGAGCCATGGGTCAAGATATTTTGGATAAAAGATAATTTTAGAAAGTCTGCAAGTCACACTCACTTTTTAAAAGGAATCATATTTAAAACACTAAGGATATTTTTCTGAAAAACCAGTAAACCTGATAAACTGGTTGTTATAATCTGATTAGTGAGAGATGCCTCTGCCTGAATTAAAGTGCAAACAAGACAATAGGTTGAAATAAATAATATGACAGGATCACAGAAATAAATAATATGACAGAGTCAGAGAATAAGCTGAGAATATGGATTTTATTTAACACTCAATATGAGGTAGAGACATAAAAATTATAGAAGAGAGGTGATAGGGCTGGAGAGAGGAAGACAGGGAAAGAGAGAGAAAGACAGACATCAAGCTGAAGATAGTCACCACCCATGCATCCAGGGCATCCCACTGGTTCTTCTTCATTCGGCTTCTCAGTGGTGGGGACCCAAGAACTGTTCTCCTGGGGATACCACATTTATACATTCCAAGTTTTGGGTATCTGTGGGGTAGCAGCAGATGCTATTCTTGTAACTTGGCGTGGTATAAGCAGTTGCTTCCTGTCCCACAGTTTGCCACACTGGGAAGTTTTGTCCAGATACATTAGCCATCCAGATCTGACTTCTCCAGGCCTAGAATTAGTGCCTTCCTGTCATATATTTTTTTTTTTTTTAATCTCAAATTCCTGCTGTGGTGGTCTATCTTCTGGCACATTTCTTCTGTGGCCTTGACAGTGTTTTCAGACATGCAGCTGTGTTTTGAGACATAAAACTGTATTTTAACATTTTTTACACATCCTTAATGTGTAAATGGCTAGGATTGAAAGACTCTAAAATGTCTTATACAGTTTTAAAGGCATGTTCTGCTTGCCAGTGTATTGTGCCATTCTGGCACCTTCCAGTAACTCTGATGAACACACACAACAATGATGCTGAAAGACCATAAAACAGCTATGTTCCAGCTGCAACTAGATTAAAAACAGAGAAGTGTTTGTTGGTTTTTTTTTCCTAACAAGCAGTTCCTTACTCTCAGTATCGGCCTCAGTCCTACCACGTAAAAGCAGACTGACAGTTCTGTCTGTGCCACTGCAGCTCTTGTGTGCTCCACGCAGATGGGCACTCTCTGTTTGTAAGCTGTGCTCTCTGATATTATCTGCCAAAATAATCTCCTTGGCACTCGGTGCTTCCTATCCTCAAATGAACTTTGCTGCACAGTGGAAAACAAACATTTTGTCATTTCCAGAAACAGAGGGAAGTGGCACAACATGTATTGGAAGAGAGATACTCTGGGGCACGATGACAATTTACTATAAATAACAGCTTTCAGAGACTTTTAGTACCCACCATCTGCCGGTATAATATGATGCTGCTTTCATCACAGGCAAGACTAGGAGTAAATCTATCTGTCTATCTATCTATCTATCTTTGAACAGCTGATGTCCTAAGCTCCAAAGCGTGTTATGTGTTAAAATATGGTCTCCTCTGCTGCTTCAGTATTGCCTTCCGGGGCAATGAAAATCCTGTGCTTAAGGCACATTGTCCAGGTTCTTCTCCATCACCTGGAATCGNTATATATATATAAAAGAAAAAAAATCTTTAGGCATCATCCACTCTACCCTAGCCATTCCTTCCATATCAGGATGCTGAAGATATTAGAATCCTGGCCAACAACCTGTGGGCCCCCATCTTCTAGACACTGTCTCAAATCAAGGAGGATTTAAATCTCTGGGCCATCTCCTGCAGATTCATTCAGCCAAGATACAAGCTTGGAGCTGTCTCTAACCTTGGCTTGGTCTCTGGTTTGGTTTCTCTTTCAACCAGGCTTTTAGTAATGCTTCCATGGGAGGCTGCAACATAATCATTGAAGAGCAGACAGACACTGATGAGAGGAGGGGAGTGACTTTCTTTCCCTTTTCTGTGCTGCGTTGTGATGGTGGCTGTAGTTTCACTTCCCTGGTGACAAGCTGGTCCAGCTTGTCCTGATCTGGCGCAGCAGAAGCAGGATCTGTTTTTCTTCCTGAGCTACCACCCTATCTGCTTGCTTGAGAGGCTTGTCACCCTTTTCCAGACCTGCAGCTGCTGTTCCTATGTGCCCCATATCTGGCACAGCATGCCCGCTCATCCTCTCAGTTCATGAGTCATATCCACTCTCTTTCTGTGCAACTGGCAATCCCTGTGTGTTGGGCATGCACACTACACTAGAGGCACTGTGCTGGGATGGTCATGCCATGGCTGAGGAGGAGGAGAGACCCTGTGTTTAACCAGTGTTGTAGAAATCTCAGACCAGCCAGGCAGTGTTTTTCTGACTGCAGGACTTCCTCTTTTACACATGGACTCCATCATTTCATTCTTATTCTTATTCTTATTCTTATTCTTATTCTTATTCTTATTCTTATTCTTATTCTTATTCTTATTCATAGATGAAAGAAGACCCAGTACTTTTCCTTTTGCTCTTAATTAAGTCAGAGGCTAAAATGATATTTGCCTTCTTAATGTATGTGTTTATCTCATTGTTCTAAAATCAGTTCCATATGCAATTTTGCAGAGTGCCACTAGAGCATCACTAGTTATATATATGATTATTAAGGCCTTTACCTGAGTGAACCCAGGCTGGCTATGTTAGGCACTCATTAACTCTTTCAATCCCACCTTTACCTTGGCTCTTTATTTGAGGGGTCCTCTCACCCCAATTAAACTTGACTTGTAAAAGACTTTCTGTATATGTATGTTCCAGAGTTCTTGAACTGGGAAACAGTTTGTCTCAGGAGTTTACCAGTTGTAAGTGAAGAAAGAAAAATTTGTCACATTTTTCTTGTTAGTATATTAACTTGATGAGGTTGTCCCTCAATTCTTCTTTGTTCCCTCTCTCTCTCCTGAAATCTTGCTCTTTACCTTTCTTCCTTGCTAACTGTGGACATCACTTTTAGTTTAGCTTCTACCCTATTCACTCTATCACTTAAAAATAAAGAGATCATAATCCAGCATTTGTGTTCATTGAATGCAGAAGGACTCTTTGTGTCCTCACTTAATTGCTGAACTTAATTTGAATTTGACTTATTAAAATATCTGCCTAGCCACTTCTTTATTTCCAATATTTTACATTGTGAAATTTCATGTCCTAAACTACATGTGAACATTTTGAGGTATCTTAGACTTTTTTTCTGTTTGTGAGGTTCCCACTGCAAAGCTGCTCCACTCTAACTCACTAATAAGTGAGCATCTAGGTGTGTGAGTACCTATCCATTAGTTTCACACTGGTATGGGCCATCAGATACGTATTAATATATTACCTGCATGCATAATAAGAAATGGTTTTAAAGCTTACAGTGAAGCAAAAAAGCACTTTTCTTTCTTTCCCTTCTGCTTGCCTCATTAAATAAATAAATAAATAAATTACATGTGTCTTGGTCTTCTCTCCAGTAGAGGTCAGAAAAACATAAGATAATTCCCACCAACTGCGTGAGTAATTGCCTTAGGAAAGAATAAATCCTTCCTGCTTGATCTCATAAAAGTGGACAGAACTAAGGCTGCTAATAGCCTCAGATTAACTGGGAATTTGTAGAAGTTCCAGAAGTCTGCTGTTATGATGTTTCAGCTAATGCCAGTGGTACATGTTTGTTGTTCTGTGGCTATCTAAAAAAAATAAAAAAATTAATAGGCCATCTAAAATACTGCATGGAAAACTCAGGGGGGAAAAAAGCCTTTCCAACATTAATTAGAGATAATAATTGGTACTATAACTCCTTGGGGACCAGTCTTTTGATTTCTGCTTTTAAATCAGCATTGCTGAATCATATAATCTGACCTATAGGTGCTTTTCAGACCAAAACAGTCCATCTATTCTCTCACTAAAAATATGACAGAATGTGATGTTTGTTCAAAAAGCCCTATTTAAACATTATGTATAAGTATACAGAAAAGGTAAGCTCCAAACTCAAAGGGAAAATTTCATTTCAGAGTCTTCTATTAGGTAAAAAAAAAAAAAAAAACAAAACAAAACACCCAAGGCCCTCTGTCTTACAGGTCTTGTTTAAAATAACTAGGTAATGATTAAGTACTGATTTTCATTTTCCTGAATAAATGTATAGATATGTAGTAGTATCAGATAGATAAGTCTTATGAAAGATAATTTGGGAAATGTTTTTGCACAGCAAAGATGTTCATATAAACTGTAAACTGTAGCTCCTTCAGTAGAGGCAGCAAACAGCTCTGCAAAGAACTCATATCATGGTGAATCTGTAATGGCTCAAACACCACAGGAATGAGAGGCTGCATGCAAAGATATGATTCAAGAAAAGCTCACAGCCTTCATAAGCTGTGACAGAATAGGACAGAGGGATTGTCCTGCCTCACACTAACTCTCTATGGAGGTAAATACAACACTGTTTTAAAAAGCTAAGACATCTCTTCCAGAAGGTATATGAAGGCACATATACCTTAATTTTCCACATTATGAGTGAACAAGTTCAAGAATGCTTCAGACTTCACCTTCTCTAACACAAAACAAATACAAAAATGCAGAAAGGATTCTGTTCTCAATTCAATTGAAGGCAGAAGAATCAGGTGTCATGAACAATGGTATATCCAATTCCCACTTTGTTTTCTGTTGACTGCAATGAATAAATCAAGAAACAATACTTCCTCCAGGCAATTTCTGCACCAGAACAAACCCAAGTAACCTAGGCTCTAGCTACCACTATGCAGTGTGGAGTAAGTTTGTTTTGTCTTTTGTAAGTTACAAGAAAAATAAAATAGTATGGGAATCTTACAGCAAGAAATCAGGAAAACAAGTTCCAGGAAAGCATGAATATAAAACTCAGCATCATCACAGAATCACAAAATCACATGAACAGTTCAGGTTGAAAGGGACCACTCCGGGTCATCTGGTCCAATCTCCCTGCATAAGGAGGGTCAGCCCAGAGCACATAGCACAGGACTGTGTCTAGACAGTTTTTAAATAATCTTCTTCCAATAAGAGAGACTCCACACCCTCTCTGGGCAACCTAATCAAGTGCACAGTCATCCATGCTGTATAAAACTTATTCCTATTCACTTGGAATTTCCTGTGCATCAGTCTCTGCCCATTCCCTCTTGTCCTGTTGCTTAACACGACTAAGAAGAGCCTGGCTCCATCCTCTTGACACCCTCCCTTCAGATACTTACATTGATGAGATACACTCTCAGTTGCCTCTTTTTGAGTCTGAGAAGGCCCATCTCCCTCAGCCTTTCCTCCATAGAGAGATGCTTCATGTCTTGGTTTGGAAAGACAGGTATCTGCCAGGGAAAACTGGAGTTTCTCTTAGAATGGAGAATGTAAACCCCTCACCCCCTTTAAATTATAATTTTGCAATTAAGGGCTTTCAGGCAAAGATTTGGGAGTAGGAATAATAGTTCTTTACTAGGAATATTAACAATACAAATGTAGTAGAAAACAAAACCAACTAACCAAGCAAACAGCAATCCTAGAAACCCTGACAGAGTCAGAGCTACAACCTGACACCCTGTTGGTCAGGGTGTTGGAAACACTCCAAAAGTAAGTGCTCCTGGAGTAACNTCATCTTTGTACTCCTCCCCTGGACCCATTCCAGGAGCTCCATGTCCCTGTTGTACTGAGGTGCCCTGAGCTGTACACAGAACGCCAGATGTGCCACACCAGGGCTCAGTAGAGAGGCAGGATCACCTCCCTCGAGCTGCTGGCAGAACTCTTTCTAATGCAGGAACAGAGTTGGCCCTCTTGGCCACAAGGGCACACTGCTGGCTCGTAGACAGCTTGTTGTCCACCTGGATCTCCAGGTCCTTGTCCATGGAGCAGCTCTCCAGCAGGTCAGCCCCCAGCCTGTGCTGCATGGAGTGGCTCCTCCCTAGGTGCAGGATCCTGCATTTGCCCCTGCTGAATGTCAGAAAGTTTCTCTCTGCCCGTTTCTCCTGCCTGTTGAGGACCCCTCTAAAGGGCTGCACAGCACGTGGGGTGTCAGTTACTTCTCCCAGCTTGGAGTCATCAGTGAACTTGCTTAGGAGGCATTTGCCCCTTCATTGTAGATATTGATACTGGGCCCAATACTGGACTTTGAGAGACACCTGTTATCATAGGCCTCCAACTCTCCCCTGTGCCACTGATTACCAGCCTTTGACATCTACCACTCAAACAGTTCTCCATCCAACTCATTTTCATCATCAGGACAAATTTTTTTTTCACGGCATCTTTGCTAGAAATATTTTACAACTTATGTAGGATTATTTGTTTATACTCTTTTATGGCACATAACAGAATCACATATTTTTATATTTCAAGTGATGATATAATCTCTGCACCTGTGGTGAGCTTTGGATAAATTCTAGCAAGGCTGTTTGAATGTGCTCTTTCAGTTTGGCTACTCTTTCTAGGGTTAGTCTACAAATACATGGCCTTCCAGCCAGCAGCTGATACCTCTCTGTTAGATGCTCAAGGAATTGGTGGATACTTTTCCTGTGTCAGCTCTACCTAGCTGAGTGATACAACTGAGGTTCAGTGCCCAATTTCACAGAACAGGCATTTAACTTCCATTTTTCATGGCTTACATTAGGAATAACAGAGAAAAAAAATTTTCCTTTTCTGGCTACCTTGTATGAAATTACTGAATTTTCTGTGAACAAATCTTTCCACTAGCAAAATCACTCTGATACCCATATGTGTGATAAAATGTCCCTAGATATGCTTAAAACTTGATTGTTTCAAGTGCCAAAAGCCAGGGTACCTGTGCCTATATGCTTAAACTGTACAAGGAGTAACCAACTCAGTTTCAGGCTGAAATCCTGTCAACTGCAAGCTTTGCAGACCACAGTGTGAACAGTCAGGCTAGGTCTCCCATTTTTCTGTCCTAGGGTGCTGGTGGCAGATGGATTTTGTGGTGCAAGTCTCCAGTGCAAATCTCTGGCCCCCAGATTTTTCCCAGTGTCTTTTGCCTGTCCAGAAAATGTCACTACAGCAAGCTGCAACCTGCTCTGTAGATGGCACTTTCTGCTTTTCTTCTTGTTTCACTAGAAGCAAAGTACCTGTGCCAGAGATAGACTCCAGAGCCCAGTGATGAAAGGGGCTAATCCCTGAAAATGCAGGAAACTTGCTGCTTGCCTCTGTGCTATGCTTAGCTGCCAATTACTGATCAGTTTTGCAATTATTATCTTGGTGCTTAGCACAGAAGATTTTTCAGATTTCTTTTCAATGTTCCTAAAATGCTTACTTGGATATTGAGAGCTCAGGGTACCTCCTGGAAGTGTTCACAGACAGGAAAGATCCGTTACAGGCAACATTTATGCTATTTCGTGAGGCTTCTAGGCATTCACAGGTGTGTTTCTAGGAGAGATTACCATAAAGAGTAAAAAATAAAAATAACTAATTTTTACTGTAGCTCTGCATATAATTTATATGTGATTACGACATAAAATATATGATTTTCTCACAGACAGATTATGAAATAAAGAATATTTCAATCCTAGTTTAAAACAGAATCCTTTCTTGTTCTGCAGTACATATATAATTTCCATTCAAGTTTCTTAATGCACTGACAGACAAGACAAGTTAAAGTATTGTTGTGCCATCATGTCCTTGAGGTTAGGAACATTTCCTTTATATAAATACTTCTGTAGAATTTTCTCTTTTGAAGGATTATTCTTCTTCAGCTGTTGTTGTTGCGGAAGTGTTTGCCTTGCATTAAGACAAAGGAAAATGTATTTTCCAGGAAGAAGAAGTAAGACTCATCTGTCACAAATGTCATAGCAGCAGAAACAGGTTTCACAGATGATCAAAACATCCTTGAAATCCACATTTACAAGTGCATCAAAGATTGAGCTGATTAAGTTGAACAAGATCCTATATATTAGTAGGTTATCTGTGGATGGTTCTGCTCTTTTTTGCATCCATTTAATAAGTATTGGCAAGAAAGGAGAAAGTATAATGAAATACCACATAAGTTAAATGAACTACTTGCACTACCTTGCTGCATAGGTTCACAAACAGCCTCTTCTTTGCTAGCTGTGGACGGTCAATGCCATTATTACTGATGTCTGCAGGCACTTCAACCTTTTGGATTTGCATTTCTTTTAAATTTGATATTAACTATGAATCCTTTCAATCTGTTCATTATGTCAAGTGTAATTTTTTTTCTCAAATTTAAATTCTTCATATGTGTATGCTGACCTCTAGTCTTCCTGGTATTGTGTGTATATATATATATATATATTTATATGTATATATGGAGGAACCATAAATCTTAGGACCTGGAGTATTTAGGCGATGGTTTAAAAATATCATGGGGATGGAATGTTTAATTTATTTTTGCTTTCAAATGTTATAACCAAAAATGCATTCTTACAAATGCTAAAACTTCATAATTGACCACATTTTGCTGCCTATTAAATAATACGAAACATTTTATTTCCACTTCTGCAAAAGGTTCAGTGTGGTTTTCTGCATCAAACCCGTATTGACAGCACAACTTTTCTCTTGACATAGAAATACATTCTCCCTCCTCAGCAGGATTCTGGATTTATTTTATGTCTTTTATTTCTGATTTTTATTTTTTTTTTTAAGCTTTGTTTTTTTAAGTTTGTGAAGCTTTTGGTAGACAAAATCTTGTCCACCTTCTTCTCTGGAGCACCTTTCAGCCTTCATCTGATTCTTGTGAATGAGATTTGACGTTGCAATTGCAATGAATTGTACTTCATTGTTACACACATTCACAGGTTTGTGCATCAGTACTTTAAAGAAAAAAGATTTCTTACAGAGAGCACAAAGACAAAAAAGTAAACAGATTATTTTTGTTTAGTTATATAATGTCTTATTTATACAGTAAGAATTTTAAATATTTAACTTATTTCTGAAACTGATGTGCTCTTTTTTCTGTCCTGACATTTCTTTTACATTTTCCTGGCTGAATACCACTGTAATTAGTCTCATCTTCAAAATAATTTATTCTATGAACCATTCAACACAAAGATTAGTTTTAAAGATGTGCATTTTTTTAGTAAAAAAAAAAAAGACTTAAAATGTGTCTTTCAGACAAAGCCATGATTTTGGAAGTTACAGCAGTAATGCCATGCAAAGCACCAGATTCCAATGAAGAACTTCTGTTCAGAGCATATCAATCTTCATAGGAGATGTTTGTCCAAATGACATGGTTATCTGGAGCCATCAAAATTAATGTTAGTGACAGCTGATGTTCCTCAAAAATGCTCTGTTTAAAAAAATCATAGTAAGTGGGACTGAAAGTTTTGTATAGGTTATGGAGTGTTCAGAAGTGGTCTCTGTTATTGACAAAGCAGTGCCGGCTCGGGCAATTCTGAATACTAGATTTAACAGTGAAAGATATCAGACACTGCTAGATTTGGTGGAATGGAAAGTTTTGGAATCTAGGAGTCAATCATTTAAATACACCTCTGGCTTCTCCCCTACAGGTCTTCATATGGCATGAAAGAACTCCTAATGAGCTGTGAATCTCTTCTTTCCAGATGCTTTCCAACTGCATTACTGCCATAAACCTCACAAAAATCTACATCAAACCGACTCACCCCACTATTTTCATAGGCAGTTGTTTATTTGCTAGGAAAGTAGGCAATAAAACCACTGTGGCCTGCGAAGGCATGTTTGGTGAGACAGAGAATGCATGTCTCCTTCTTCCTGTAAAGTCTGTCAAAGTTTTTGTTTTCATAACCTTCTTCTATGAAGTAAAATTTTGCCATATTCTATTGTTGTAAATATACTCCATAACAAAATTGCTTCCTTAGGAGCTCATATTTGTGTTGCATAGGACTAGTACTTAAATATAGGTTTTTCTCTCAGTGAAGTATAAACAGGAAAAAAGAGAAATAAACAGCATGTGCAACAAACTAATCTCATAAAAATTTATTCATTTGGGTGAAAAAGTTTAAAAAGCGATCTTCTGGTGTCTATAAAGCCATATACTTAAACCGCCCAATTTCTAGCAATAAAAAAAGCCAGTGGAGGTTATCTATAAAGCCTATATATTGTTAGAGGCAGGGAAAAGTAAAAGACAAAATGTGGAACGTTTTAGAATGGCTTAGTTGGAGGTGGCTACCTTAGTTAGTGGTGGCTAGTACATCACATACAGAAAAGGACACAGACTAGTTGGTTCTTGAGACAATGACATATTGTCAGACATGATCTATTTTGTATCAGTGCATGCACAGACATTTTTCCTTTAGATACAATTTTCTTAAGATAATGTAGACCTCTCTGAAGAGGAGTGCAGTTACACAGTGCAGACTGAAGAAACCTATTGTGAGGAAAACACATATCCTGCTTTGCTGTGTGTAAGGTTTACTCTCCTAAAATAGTTTCTCACAGATCTGGACATCTCTTTAGGGTTAATGACATCCTTCTTTTTTGTTTTTAAGTAGAATAAAATCATTAATGTTGGAAAAGACTTGTAAGGTCATTGAGCTCAGTTGTCTTCTGTTTGTTTGCTGAGGTCTAGAGAGAAACATAAGGAAACCTAACCCTTCCATCAGAAAATCAGCAAAAATATAAGACATGAAACAAGCTGTTTATCAGACCTTAAGGTATCTTTAGCTCAATAGGAACTCTTTCCATAAAGACTAGCTTGCATGTAAATAACTCCAAAATTTAATTGCTCAATCATAATAAAAGGAGACTAACAGAAAAGCTACGTGTTTAGGGGTTTTTTCTTACATGGAATTTGTTTTTGTGAGCTGTGAATACTTGACTCCTCTACCTCCTTACTCTTACTTTGACCATGACTCTTTGTTCACAGGAACTTTTGCCTTTAAAAGATTGCCATCAACACAATGGATAATAAACTTTATGTTTGAGTCAGCTCTCTAACACACACTGTGCTTAGCAGTACACAATGCTTGTCCATAGTATGAGTTTTAAAGCAGGTGCTAACATGTCTGTGAATGGGACATATTTATGCTCCAAATAGAAGGTTCACATGACACTTTTGTTTCATCACATTCCCAAAAAGTCATTCTTGAATAAAGGTAATTTTGGACAGCGTTGTTTGTTCTCACTTGGGTCACTTTTCTCTTCTAAGGGTAATACATCTCTAATATTGCTCCAATTTTGCCACTCTCATTCTTGCTGTTACCACTGTGTATTCCTTAGTCATAAGCATAGAGCACTACATATTATTAGGAGCTATATTCAGAATTAATGTATAATCCAAAATACTGGGGTCACCAATGTGCAAGAAGGCCACAGGTAAGGCCTCTCCACTTTGTACCACTTGGCAAGTTTGATGATCAGAGGCACTGTTTCTTTGTGCTGGATGGGCCATGCTGTATTATCAAAGTTTTTTAACAGTATATGAAAATGTACTCATAAAGGATGTGAAAAAGTACGGAAATTTTTTCTGCGCTGATAGTGAAAGGGAGGTGGCCAGATGCAGTACTATGTTTAATAACTTAAAAGTTTGTCAGAGTGTGTCAAATTGCTCTCTATGTCCAGAGCCATCCTGGATTGGGGTGTATTGATCATTTGTAATTGTAAGGTTATTATTTAGTCATAATCTTATGACTAAACATAGAACTATAAGCAATATGAGACTATAAATTAAAATAATAAAAAAAACCCCACTCTCTGTCCCTAGCTTTCTTGCTTCTAAAAAATCCTCAGTTCTAATAATTTTTCTTGGGAGAATTGGCTACTTCTATTCAGCTTCTGTCAAGGACAATCCTATGGTATTTTGGTTAAACCTTCTGCCAAATCTCTCTGCTTTGTCTGCTAGTAATGTGCAAAAGCAGATAAGGTCCCTTCCTCTTGCATGGACAGTTTATAGTACTGTGTAGGTATCATCTTTGTTGCTGCTCTTTGAGGACTGTTTCACAAGCTGGATTTTCAACAGTCAAATCACCCAACACACAGTTTTGTTTATTGGATCATTATGCCTGCCCTATTTCTCATGCAATGTTAAACTGACTGACTTGGTTTATGTTGTGCTTCCAGATTTTTTACTTTTGTTTCCAGAGCACTATATTCATCAAGTCACTGTTTTTCTCTCAGCATAACAAAAGTTATAATTCAGTCATTCAGACCTCCTACTAAGTTCTTAGGGAACTATAATTTCCAAATTTTCAGAGACTTCTTTTTACTGCTTTATTTTACAGCCGATTTTTCATAATAAGGACTTATCTAAATCTCAGTTTTCAGTGGGGAACTGTACCATGACTCAAATGAAAAGAGGGAAAACAGAAGGATCAGGCAGTTCAAAAACAGTTTGAGAGCAAACATAGTGATAGAGGGACTGGAGAAGAACACTTCATCTATTAAAGTTCATGTTAAATCTTTCAAAATGATAATGAGATCTTGCAGTGAGATCTTTCAGGATCTCAGGGTGATCCTTTGCTTTTGTTCCTCATCGAACTCCTTATACTACTTCTATTACTGCTCTGTTCCTTTCCCTCTCTTTTTCTTGCACTTGTCTTTTCTGCATTTATCTTTCATGTCCCAGATGGCCTACTCTTCTCCCCAAAAAAACTTTTTGGCTGCCAAGTTCACATCTTTCAAATTCCTCCCTAAAACCTATTTCATCAGGGAATTTTCACTTTTTATCCAAGCCAGATGCCTTTCTTGCTTTGAATGTTTTTTTCCATACCTTTTCTTGTCTGTCTTAAGGCCTGCATATCTGGTAGTCAAGGATTATCAGTAATTTTCTTTCTTGAAACAGAATGAGAATTCCTTACAATTTCACTGTTTTGACTGAAATAGCCTAAGGGTCCTCTAGCCTTCTGTTGCCATTCAAAAGCTTCCTCTCTGTTAAAAAAAATAGTGTGTCAGAGGCAGGGAAGGGGGCAGGGATCACCACACTGATGGCAAAAAAATGACCCTAAGGAGCCAGGTTTCTAGAGCTTCTTTTCTATGTGGTAAATAAAATTGCTTGAAACAGATAACTTTCCAGTAAGACTGCAAAGTTATGTTCTTGGTCATACTTCCATGAATATTAAAGGTGTACCTTTAATAGTGTTAAGGGGATAGAAACAGAGCTCACTAGGAAAAGAAATAGTCCCACTTAAATCTGCTGGAATGTTTTTCTACATTGTTTACCTAGACAGCCATTGCCTTCAAGAACTACGGGAAAAATATCATTGTGTCAAAAATAAAAATTTAACAACTGCTGCCGACACTAGCAGTCAGTTTTCAGGGGCCTTGAAAGGACACTCAACAAGCTCATTTCCTTTGTTAAATATCATCCTCTATGACGTACTGACTACGACATTACTAACATTATAAGCAATATTTACACAGTCTTCTCGTGTTTCATTCCAGTAAATTTCAATGGTGCTGCTGTGACATTTAATGGGAGCAACATGATAATGATTCAGCCCCAGAAAGAAAGGGCTTCCTTAACTGCTTGTGTAATATTTGCAGAGTTTGAGTTCTCATGTCTTCCTGTTCTGATCATAAGTCATCATACCCATGTACAGATGTAATTCAAAGACATTGCAAAGATATTTCACCATCAGATGGAGATTCTAATACTATGAACATAGTTACAAACACATCTAATTTTGAAAGGACATTTATTAACAGAGTGATTACTACTAACAGTGTGTGTATCTTTGAGAGAAATCCACCCCTGACCTTTGAGTCAGTAAACTGGCAGCTGAGGAACAAATGGGACTATATTCTTTTTTTCTGTCTTGGGCATCATCATATACTGTGAACTAACACGCCCATTCATGTAAGTCAAACTGGAGGGCTATAAAATTTATTGAGCCCATGTTTGCCTCCTCCAAACATATTTCAACTGTTTAAAGGAATGACCTAAATATTGAATTCCTTAAGCTTACTAGATGCTGAAGGGCAATCTTTACATTGGCATCTCTTGGGAACATCTTCAGTGTGTCATCAGATCAATCTAAATCTATGTTTGACTCTGATGAAAACTTCGGGTGTTAAACCTTGGCTTCATGACTGCCTTTGTCTCTCCCCCTTTCTTCCTCTCTCCCTTTCTTCCTCTCTCTTTCTCCTCCCTAGCCCCTGCCATACATAATATACACATGAAAGCACTTCTCTGACTCAAGGCCTTTTTTTTTTAACCCATCAAGACTGTCAAATAGGAAATAAAATACATATTTACAATATTGTTGGGAACACTATTAAAATATTTTAGGCATTCCAAGGAGAAAACAGATATATGCAAACAAGGGTTCAATTGGTCCTGCCCCTATATCTCACCGCTATGCTGTGTTTTTCCTTTCCTTGCATTATATTCCAAAGTCATTCTTTGCTTGGGCATGCAGTCACAGGCATCGTGGGTAGGACTGGATTTTCAGTCCTGTGCTGACAAAGAACACTCTGAGGAGAAGGGAAACAGCTGCCTACATAGCACACATTCAGAGGGGAGTTGCTTCAGACTTGCCTTAGCCTGCTTCTAAGACCTGAATGGTTACAGTGGTTGGACCACACCAGAAACCGCATGTGAGCCTGCTGGCTTAATGTCACCAAAAAGCCCCTTGTTTCCTTCTTCCTGGTAAAGAAGGTAAGTTGGGAAAATCAGGAATATAATTTCAGAACCACCCTCCTGATCCAAGACAAAATTCAAATGTAGGTTTAATGTAATTTGGCTTATTTATCCTCCTTTGGGACTTCTACTCTTGAATGTAAAAGCAGAATTTGGATGGTAGAAATTTTTGAAGACCCACACCAACTCTACAAATGGCTTTTCATTTCTTTGAAAATATTAAATCCTTCACTGTATCAATGTTTTCGTTAATACTATGTTCATTGCCACTTTTAAAGACATTCAGATAATTTTGCTATTCTTTTCTTATCTGCAGCTTATTTTTAAAGTTTTTTTTTTGTTTTGACTTTATTTGGCATTTATTTTTTTTCTATGCTGTCTTTTGTCTACTATCTTCTGTAGAAAAATCTCTGCTAGTTATTTCACAGTACACTATTGCTTTTGATTCACTTTTTCTTCTTTTCCTTTATTAGTCTTTCACTTGATTCTTAAATGGGAGCAGAATTCAATTTGTTTGAAAACTATATCTAATGAAGTTAGTTTAGAGGCATGAGTATGGGATTTGGAATGGATACCTTTCAGAAATAGATAATGTAGAGGCTGTGGAGAGAAATACTTATGCCACAAATTTTATGTATAGTTCTTCACTAAAAAAGACCTTCTAAGAAGAGTTATAGGGTAAAAGTATTATCTGTATTTTGTTTTAACTATCTTACTGAAAGAAAAAATAGTTTAAAAGTGACCAGTGTATCCAAGGGAAGAGAATCCTCGGTCCTTTCAACACTATGAAAAGTCTCCATATTTGTTGCTTAAAATTTTTTGTTGTTCCACGTTCTTATTAATGGGCAGGGCTTGTACTAAGTACAGGGTTGATTGTTGTCTAACAAGAGTTTGTTAGACAATTGTTATTTAACAAGTTTGCAAGTTTTTGAAAATTGTTTGTAAGGCTGAGGTTTTCTTTCAAGAGTTGACTTGGGGCTCTGGGTTCAGTTGTGAGAAAATATGAGCCTGTCAGCAGCAGGCTGTGTACTGGCTGTCTGTGGGCCACTGCCCCAGAGCTTATCTGGTGGCTGCTGGTGCTGAGAGCCCATCAGAGGGTGCTGGCAGCTGAGCTGCTAGAGAATTGTGAAATGCCAGAACTGAGCTTATAATCAGTTTGGGGCACAGGTGTTTAAAGAGGGCCTTCATGAGAATAAGTAGCTATAAGGAAAAAATGAGGAAAAAGGATGAAAAGAGATAATGGATTAGAGGTGGAAAGAAGAGGGAAGAGAACAGGCAAGTTACATGAAAGTATGTGAGTAGAGGAAAAATGTAGCAGGTATGAATCACAAAGGAGATTGCCTTCCCTCCCCTCCTCTCCTTTCTCTTTTGCTGTTTCTTTCTCAAACATCTGTTAAGATTTGTTATGCACTTACTACTGCAAAGCCAAGGGCTGGCTCTTTGCAAATTGTCTACTGTTCTGTGTGTTCATGTTTTTCCAGGTATAATACTGGCAAAATATTGGGGTCTTTAGCCTCCATATAACACTTTTAGTTTATTTCTGATGACTTGAACACACCACTGGTGCTTCTGTGGTACATATTGCCCAATGGTAAACTGGTGTAATAGAAAAGAAGGGAGAAGTACTAGGTTCTGTAGGTGAATTTTAATATTTTTTAACATTATACAGTGTACATTCATGTAGCAGGATGAACAACTTTAATAGTCCAAGAAATATATCTAGAGAAACATAGAAACATCTGGTAACTACTCTTAAGTGCTTTTGTTAAGGCCACAAAGAAAATGCAAGGAGAACTTGCCATCTAACACTTACAAGAGTACATAAATTCAAACTGTACTTGTAGAATATACTGAAAAAGGAAAATTTTCATAACACTACAAAGAACTACAACTGCAAACAAGAGTAGATTTTTCTGGATATGAATTCTAAAATGAGTTAGCTGTGAACCAGACATTAAACATTTCTTTTCATAATTAACCACATTAATTTTTTCTACTCTATTCTTTATATTGTTAATGTAAGAAGGTACCTCATACAGTCAGAAAGCAGAAAAGGTAATGAATCACTTGGACAACAAAACACTTTAGAATTCAGATAGCCTTTTCAGATTCATTTAAAGATGTTAATTTCTGCAACTCAAACAACATTACGAGTTCTTTTGAGGGATTTTGATTGTGACAGTCTTAACTTCCGTGTATTCATGAAGTCCATATTCTCCCCTAGATAAAAGAGAACCAAGAGCAACATTTATGGTAATGCTTTTTGTATGAGTTTTGTTCTGGATGGGATTTCCAGTGGTAGTGTGCAATTGGCCAGGTATATAACAAGTGCACGGGACATATTTGGAAGACAGCTGTGCAGCTAGGCTGCTGCTGGAAACCTTTTGGAAAGCTAGAGCAATGGTCTCCTGAGAAAAATGGGAGACAGTAGTTTTATTTCTGTGAATGGTATTTAATTTAGAGCACTTCTAAACTGGATTTTTGTACAGCAGATCAGGAGCACATTATATCTTCACAAGTATATTCAGCAAGTTATTTGTAAAGCT
This sequence comes from Rhadina sibilatrix, assembly GCA_013400275.1. NCBI lineage: Eukaryota > Metazoa > Chordata > Aves > Passeriformes > Phylloscopidae > Rhadina > Rhadina sibilatrix. Next base: position 10,043 of record VWYO01018489.1, on the reverse strand, counting down.
CTTCTGATGTCAAGAGCTTTCTCCAGAGTCAAAGAATAAGAACTTCATGTCCAGTTAAAATTTTTGACATGTTGTGAACATATTTCACCTTTATTTTCAGTGATGAGATGAGACATTATTTTGGGGATCAAGGAAGTCAGTGGTTTAACACAACCACAACCTAGTTTTTTCAGTGTGGGTTTTGCACACATAGTTCTACTTCTCGTAGAAATGGTTGTCACATATTCACAAACTTTCTCATGACAAATATCTATCTGGTGGTGATTCTTTCCTTGTCCTTTAGTAAGAATATTTTACTGGTCTGATAATTGTGACTTTGAACCCAAAAACTTTGTTAGCATGAAACATTATTTCCTTCAAAATGTACTGCTGTAGAGAGCAATTTTTGATAGTCTTTTATCTCCAGCAAATAAATCCAAAAAATATTTCTGAAAAAGGCTGTAATTCAGAATTGATTATCTCCCAATTATTGGCACCCAACAAACACAAATCTGTCTTTGATAAAATGGCCTAAATTATTGGAGGGTTTCAATTTCCAGTTTTCTAAAACCCTCAACAGTGGCTTGACTCTTTCCTTTGAAGTCAGTGGGAGCTTTGCCATCAGAAGCAGATTGTGTGCAGTGATGAACAAGTATGAAAACATGAAATTTTATCTCTGAAGAAACTACATAAAAAGAAGCTCTGAAGTGTCTCACCTATAAGTATCTTTTTTAATCACTTCTATGGTTCATTAGAAGTGTTATGTATTTACCTTAATAAAAAAAGGCTTGCTTGTACTGATTTTTAGTCATTGCTTTAAAACTAGTTTGTTCTCATATGGCATTTTTAATGAAGAACGAATACAAGTAAGACAGGATATAATTCAAGCTGAAAATGGATTAAAACTTAGAAGTTTGAAAAAAATTGATTAGTTTATAATATTTGTATGCTACTCTGCTTCTATTCTGGGGGAAAATACAAAAGTCCAAAGACTACAGAGGATGATTTTCATCATACCTTTTGACCTGGCTGGCACATACTGTAAAAACATTAGTTTCAAAAACTTTTAGTGAAAGATCTTGCTTAAATCAAGGATTTTGAATAGTATTGTGTTTTCAAAACATTTAAAGCATTTAAAGAGGATTTCACAAGCTACCCACAGATTTACCTTCATAAAAATAACAATTTCTCTATATATGCAAAAATGGTAAACCATAAACACAATGGTCAGTTTTACTTACCAGTATTCTGCAACCATAGTAGATTGCAAAGTGGTGGTATTGAAAAAGTGTGCACCTAAAGAATTTTTCCTACTTATTTTGTAGAGGAATTGTTGGTTGATGTTTCCTCTGCTGATATGATGCCTCTAAGCACTTTAGAAAGTAATTTGACAAAATCTCAAACTGGAAATTTATGCATATTTTAAGTAGGGGTTTGGAATTTCATTTTGAATTTCCTGTGAATCTACAGTTTTAAAAGAATTTACTTACATTTCTCGTCCATTTCCTGACATTTTAAAACCTCCAAAGGGACACTGAGGAGAAAATGCACTATAGCAATTAACCCTGGAAGAACAGGAAAATTAGTTTTGACAGCGTGAAAAATTTTTTTTCACTTTTGAAAAATCAGTGTTTTTCTGTCACTTCTAAAAGCCTATGGTGATAGTCACAAACAATATCTAAGTTTGCAAAAATATACGCAGTGTGAAGTTCAGATAAATGAAGCATCAAAACCAACTACAATTATTATTAGAGCAGTAAAACTCAGCAAGGGTCTTCAAGCAGAGAGACAATCACATCTTTCTCTGATCATTGCAATAAAATTCCTAATTTGTATATAAGCTCTCTCACAAAAGATTATCCACAAATAAGTTCTGCAGAAGAGTATATCTACCCTTCTAATAGATATACTCAGGATAACTTCACTATATATTTAGTAAGTTTTTTTAGTTCTAGTCACTTGAACTTTATTCTGTACTGTTGTTGAGAACAAAGATACAAAGACACAAAGACACAAAGAAGAAAGGAATTTCAGAGGCAAAATTTTAGGTATGAAGAATTTTGGCAGAATGTGCATCCTATTTCCTAGCTGAGAAGCTCTTTTTGTCTTACAGCCTTGTCAAATCAAATATTCTCTATTTTCATATCTAATATTCTACCCTCCTGCTAGTCTACTGGTTTCAACAAAAGAGGTTCTGTTCATAGTTAAGGATTCCTAGACCACCAATCATGTAAGAGGAAATCCCGAAGATTCCACTTCTATTCTAAACTTTCTTCCATATAAAGAATACCAACTCTGAAGTCAAGATTGTTAACTTATTTTTGGAAAGCATATGTTCTTAGATCACAGGACCTGGGCAGGAATTTGTGCTGGTTGCAAGCTCTTTCAGATAAAATGTAAATTGGACACAGGTTTTGCATTCAAGTAAAATTGGTTATTCTCCTTCTGACGCATTGTAATAACTGTAGGGAAATGCAGGCCTTTGTCAGTGATTGTCATTGGACCCTGCAATGCCTCCAAGATTTCACTCTTTCATTTCTTAGCTTTTTCTTTTCCAGCTTCATATAGGTTGCCTCTTCTTTCCATTGCTGGAAATAGTTGGTTTTTTAGAAGTTCTCCCAGCTTGTATATCCTTTCTTTGTTTGATCACATTTTATCAATCTTTCATATTAGATGGGTGTAGCGCCCAGGCTAATGGCCACTGAACTTCAGATAATTAATTTCTTTATCAATTACACTACCAAAACTCATAAATTATCAATTGGCCTATCCTCAGATCCTGAAGTAACGGGCACTCACAGCATTTTCTTTTGTTTCTTTTTCCTTTTCCTTTTCCTTTTAGCAAGCAAAATTTCTTTTTTTTGACTAGGTTTATGGAAAATTGTATGAAGACTAACAAAATGTGTTATTTAGTAACACATTAAATAGGAAACACATGGGAAAGATAAACAGAAGAGACAATGATCCACCTCTATAAAGATGATGAGGAATAAATATAAAAAAGACCACCCAAAATACTGTGAATATGTCTCATAATTGACAGGTCTATTGACATCTGCAGATTTAAAGCAAGAAGTTAAAAAAACCCCATTACTTACCATACTGTTCCAGCCTGAAGGGCAGATGCAAATGTCAGTGCCTTATCAATGTCTTTGGTAAAAACTGCTGCTGCTAACCCATAGGTGGTATTATTTGCCCTTTTGATAACTTCATCTATGGTTTTAAACTTCATGATTTGTTGAACAGGTCCAAATATCTATATCAAACACATGTGAACATATTAAGTGAACAAGAATAGCTTACTATTTGAAGTAATTTATGTATTTGAAGTTTACTTCTGTCTGATGGCCTTATTCCCAAACACATTCAGTCAAGAGAGAATAAAGTTCTAAAAAAATACTATGAATTTGCATAAATATTTTTGCAATACGAAGGAAGTCAAGACTACATATAGTAAACAGTTAATAAAACAATAAATGAACAATAACAACAAACAATGATTAAAAGGCACCCATCATAAAGGTAGTTAACGCAGTGTCACAATGTGCTACCTATGACCTACCTGCTTACCAACAAACCAGTTGGTTTGGTTAATCATGTTTTCTGGATGAGCTCCATTTTTAAAGTCAAGAAAGACATTAAATTTTTCCTTCACCTAAATTTATTACTAGACTTTTATCCCTGCAGGTAGCTGTACAACTGAGAATGTACTCCGAGTGAAACAACTAATTCTCCCTTCCATGTGGGTGTTGGGTAAGAGAATAGTCCCTCAGGTTCAGCTTTCCTGCTACCATTGTTCAGAATTCTCAGCTACAGGTGCCCATGCCTATCACAGAACACCAAGACTGTGTAGGCAGGGGGGGCATTACAACATCCAATTAATTCTATTTCAAGAGACTGTGAGGTTTCAGCCTCACTGAGTTTTTAGTGCTGGTTTCTAGCTCTAGTTGTAAGGATTGATTTCCATAGATCAGAAAACCACTGAACATTCCCCCAGTGTTCAAGTTGTGAGCCTCAAAACTCAGACAATTCTTTAAACTGTCTTTGCTATCCGTAGCTTTGTTCATTTAAAATAATGTGAGGAGCAGTCTGTGTACTGCTGACCAAAGGGTAACAGAACTGTGAAAAAATGAGAACTCTGTGCTGTTTCCTAATTGACTTGTGGAACAGTCAAGAATGGTAGAAACCAAATTCTGTCTCATACAGCTCTATCATGCTTTGCAACCCTCGCCCAGTCTCAAATAATTCTAAATGCTGTGCTGTTCGTTTTTACTCGGGCTGTTGACTCTTGCTGGGTGTAGTAAGTATGTTTAGCAGACTGCATCAGCTTTCTAGTATGAACTAGTATAATGAACACCAATTGAAGTCCAATTGCAGGAGTTATTAATTAAGATTAACGCAAAAAGCCATAGCAAAGAGGCCATGACTTGACTTTGAATCTTTATGTACAGAACTAGCTCAGCACTCCAAAATGTCTTTGGTTCCTTCCAGACAATCACTGGTGCCCTAGCATTGTCATCTTAGTTGGGACAGTAGCTGATTCTTCAGTAATGTGTAGATACCTTAACAAACTGATCTAAGTTAAATAACCCCACTAAGGAAAGTGAAATGCCACTAGCAAAATGCCTCTGGAAGCGCAGTCCAACTAGTTTCTCTTATTGCAAAATATCTGCCTGGTGCGTACAAGCTCCAAGTTAAGTGGCTCCTTGGGTAGCGTAAAACATCTACAAGTAGTGCCTCCAAGGTTTGCATCCGTATTATAGGTCACTGTGACTTTGATACATGAGACATGGACAATATGGAGCAATGGAAACAATCCAAACCTCAGCATTTATCTACTGTAGGAGCCTTTGTTGGCAGGGCAGCCTCATACTCCTCTCCCTCATTGAGCAATCTGGTGAAAAGGGCACCAGAAAACAACAAAAGCACTTTAAACACCACCAGGATGGAACAGCAGGTTTAAGGAGAAAATTTTCATATAGTCACTTGACCTTCTAAATGGATGTTTTGTACAGGCATTTAAACAGAGGGACATCAAGTGAGAGAAGAGATTGCAAAAAATTTATTTACCTCTTCTTTGGCGATGCGCATATCATCCGTAACATTAGAAAAAACTGTGGGCTGGATGAAGTAACCCTTATCTCCCCATGGACCTCCTCCACATTCCAGTTTGGCTCCTTCTTTTTTCCCACTCTCAATTAGCTCCAGGATTTTTTTAAACTGCTCCTTATCAATCTAAATAAAAAGATATTTCAGGAATGAAAACAGCACACACTGATAACAGTTGAGCTGGAGAAAAACATGGCTTTTTCTCTGTGGCAACAGATCACAGTGAATAGACCTGATACAGGCTATCATTTTTTGTTTCTAGAAAGAATTACTCAAAGCATAACAAGGAATCTGAGGCTAACGAGAGATATTTACCATAATTACCATAAAAGAAATTCAGCTACACCCCATGATTACAATTTTCCATTAGATGGGATCATACCAGTTCTAAAAGGAGTAACTTATCTAATCTGTAAAATAGTTAAGCTTTGGCTAGATGTTAGAAAGGAGAAAAATAAGTCAAAAAAGGCAAATTATGAGACTGGAGGAGAAAAGAGTCTTTATGCTCATTCAAATATTTTGTTTATTGCTTTTTAATGTTTAAATTTCTTAATTTTTAGTAGATGTGNAGCCTCAGGATAACAATACTTTTAATATTGCATTTTAATATTCATTTGATAGGAAAGCTGTTGGTACAATCTTTTAACAAAAGGAGGGAAAAAAAACTTCTGCATTTTAATTGCACAATATTCTAAAACTGAGAGCAGCATTATAGAAGTCTGGTGCCTTGGAAAAGAGAAAAAGATATTGAAATTCTTATTTCTTCAAGCTGGTCACTTCTAGTGGCATTCATTATCTGAATGAAAAGTTAGTGAGCTCTAACATGACATGGGTTATTTTACTTGCACTTTTACAGATCTTGCATTAGAGCTTTCTCAAAGCATTTCAATTTTTATAATTGTTCGCCTTCAATAATAAAAAACTAGAGAAGGAGACCTTAGGCCTATGATATTGGGGCACAAACAACAATCACTCTGATTTCTTTCTCCTTGTACTCCAGACTAACCTCTATAAAACTGTACTTAGCCTTGAAACTTCTGCAACAGGAGTTTTAGAAAGACATTAAATTTTGATGTCAGAAATTAAATTGTTGTGACAGAATTATGCTGGAAACATGTAAGATTACTCACTTGAGGACCTTGCTGTACGTCAGGCTTCAAAGGATCCCCAAGAGTATACTTCTTTGCCCTTTCAATGCTGCGGCGAACAAACTCATCATAAATAGGCTCTTCCACAAAAATTCTAGATCCTGCTATACAACATTGTCCCTGGTGATAGAACAGACCAATGTGGGCAAATTCCACAGCAGCGTCCACTGCAAAGAAATGCAGAGTTCATCAGATCATAAACCTGAGTTGTCACATCATAAAATCTTTACTAACCTCTGTCACCATCTAATTTTCTTTTCTAGCATTTTTTATTTTTATGGCCTTTTAAAACACAGATATACAACCATTTACTTATGTCCAAGCAGCCCTTCTCAAGAGCATCATGGTACATGTAGCTGAACACATGTTCAGATATTCTATGGAAATGTAGACTTACAATTATTTGCCCTGTCAGGAGTACCAAGAAGAGTATTCAGACAGAAAGTTAATAAACTCGTTCAAGATCCTTCTATCTGCTTTTCATTCTGCATTAATATTTCATTAAGATGATCATTAATTAAGTTAAGAGTGAACAGGTTGCCAGAGGTCCATATCTATTCAGCCATTAATTTTGGTGGCAATCTAACTTAAAATTATGGCATGACCAGAAGACATTAAAAATTACTTATTTTTCAAAAAGGTTCAAATAATGTACTGTCAAAGAAAGGAAAAACGCCTTGGATTTGCAATTATAGTAATTCATATAATAAAATTGCTACTAACAGTCTGCATCTGCAAATATAATGTTAGGACTTTTTCCTCCAAGTTCCAAGGTAACTCTCTTCAGATTGCTCTTCCCTGCTGCTTCTTTAATCAGTTTTCCAACCTGAAAGGTAGAGAGAGGACAGTTTCATGTCAAAAAATTTGTAATGACCTCTATAATACTTTTTTGATTTCTTCAAAAGTGAAAATTGGTTAAGTGACTTCCACTTTCCCAGTTAAAAAAAAAATGAAAAATAAGTTAAAATAAAACAACTGAGAAGTGTCAGGGTACAGGGGACTTGTACCCTATGAACTGGAAATGTTTTTTAGAAGAGTTTCCCCTTGTAATGTTAACTGCTGAAGATTTGTGGCGCTTTTTTGGTTTCTACGACTCTACTTGCATGTATCTCTAACCTAAAGCAGGCACAGGTTGCTGCTCCACCAGTTACTCCCATTTGGTTAAAATTCCTTTGTTTTATGCATGAGAAGGCCTTTTATGCAAAAAGTTTATGAGACAATCTGCACTGGCTTTATGGACATTTCCACGTTTCAATTTCTCTCTGAGATGAGTGAAAAGGAGGAAATGGACTCTGCAAGCTAGAACCCCTATGCTGCCTTTTTTCTACTGATGACATGATTAAAAGAACTACTTGTTATGATTTGCCCTGAAAAAGCTGTGAAGGAAAAATCTGCATATAGCTCTTATGGCTTTGGTGTGTGTATCAACCATTAGGCAAACTTCCTCTGTCAGGCTTCTGCCATCATTTCTCGTTGCTAAATTGCTCTGCTAGAAGAGAACAGTCACCAAGCTCTCTAGAATACACCCTTTGGAGGGTCACTGAGCACTGGGAGCTGTAGTTGTCACTTTCTATTGGGAACATCTGTGGGATATTTCTCAGATGTCAGGGTTTTGGGTTGTTTTCATTCCCCATTACTGTAGAGCTGAATGTTTCTGAGAGTAAACATCGCTCTTGCCCTCGGTGTATACCGATCCCTGACATGAGGCAATGGTATTTATCTTTGGAGTCTACATCCAAGAAGTTAAGAGACCAGATGGCAGCTTTTCCATTTAGCATGCATGTAGACAGACAATATAATGAACTGTGTCAACTGTGTCAAGCCTGCAATGAGAAATCTTCAATTTAGCAGTCACAGTTCTTGAGAGTGAAGGTTGGGGAAAATTAACAGTGACCTTCCTTTTAAGCAGATACATATTCAAACACTCTTCTAAGACCACCCAGATGGTACTATCACTGAAATATTAAAAATCTGTCACCTCACCTAAATGTGTGCAGACTGAAGAAGAATGAAATTTCTTTGGTACTTTCCTGTCATCCCATTGTTATTAAACTTAAAGATAGCAGAACTTCTTAAAAAAAGATGTAAAGGATGTTAGGAAAACGTTTTGGTTTAAATGAGTAAGACTTAAAATACACTTGGTATACTAGAACCTACTGTATCTCATGGACTGCCCTTGTTTAAAGGGCTTTCCAGCAATACAAACATTGTTTAAATATGTTTAAAGTTAATAATAACCAACAAATCATTAAACAGACTTTGTTTAACAAACCAGCAGCCATAAGAAAGAAGAGAGTTAAAATAATTATACAGAATAAGTTAGACATTAAATCATTGCTGGGAATCAGAGGGGCACATTTCCTGCTTGTATTTTCTTGCATTCATTATAGTACCTCTGTAGAGCCTGTGAAAGCTACTTTATCTATATCCATGTGGTGAGAAATTGCTGCTCCAGCGGTGGGTCCAAAGCCTGGCACGATATTCACTACTCCTGGTGGAAATCCTGCCTGAATTAGAAGAAAGAATTCTGTAAATTTGGGAAAGGATAATAACTAGAAGAACATATATCACATGGTCTTACTTCCCTTTTCAGTTCTTCAGCCACCTTTTCTTAGCCATATATTTATTCTCAGCCCTAGAGCCCCAAAAGATTTCATTCTCACACGATTTACACCCTCTTTCTTTCACCTGCCTTTTAAGTTATTGAACTATTTTTTTTTCCCAAAGAATATATTACTTTAATTTTTTTTTAGTGCAATTTCCANTTGTTTCTAGAAAGAATTACTCAAAGCATAACAAGGAATCTGAGGCTAACGAGAGATATTTACCATAATTACCATAAAAGAAATTCAGCTACACCCCATGATTACAATTTTCCATTAGATGGGATCATACCAGTTCTAAAAGGAGTAACTTATCTAATCTGTAAAATAGTTAAGCTTTGGCTAGATGTTAGAAAGGAGAAAAATNCAATTTCCAAAGAAATATTTTTTTTTTAATTTTCCCACTCAGATGTATAAAGAAATATTGTTTACTTTTGTATCTACTTCATTAAAGCTGTTTGAATCAACATATGTGCTTGCTGGCTTCTGCACTTAATATTCATGCTAGATGGAATTTAATTAATGATCTGCTTCTTAAATTATTTTAAGAAAAATGTTGGAATTCTGGATGTAGGTTGAAAGTACAGTGGGCAACACNCACGTTTAAATTATACCATGAAATTCAAACTCAGTAAAGCCATAATAATATGAGAGAGGATTTCTGTTAATTTTATATTAGCTGTACACCAGACAAATGGAATTTATTTTTCTTTGAATCTTCCTGCCCTTTGACTTTTAAATTTATTCAGCTGAATTTATTATTTTGTATATGTAAAACATATTCCAGAATATCAAAACAATATTTTTAAATTTCCCAAGTCTTGTATGGCTTGGAGTACATTCTTTTCAATTTACTGGGTGTCTTTTTTTACTCAGAATGACTATGATAATATAACTATAAAGAATATGTTACTCTATGAAATACATGGGAATGGTTTTGTCTCATACTTTTTCTTTGTCTCTACCATAGTGCTTTTGTTCCATGCGTTTATTCCATATCCTGCTTTATCAGCTGATGTGGGAATAAGACTAGATGAGAACTATTGTAACAGTGCTCTGAAGTGATCTAGGGACTTCACAGCCTCAGGATAACAATACTTTTAATATTGCATTTTAATATTCATTTGATAGGAAAGCTGTTGGTACAATCTTTTAACAAAAGGAGGGAAAAAAAACTTCTGCATTTTAATTGCACAATATTCTA
>VWYO01018482.1:286430-299003 GCA_013400275.1 Rhadina sibilatrix | reverse complement strand
AAAAAAAAAAAAAGTCTGTGGCCAGCTATACCCAGATACCCACAAGAAAAAAATAATCATTATTGGAAGAAAAAAGTTTAAAAAACAAACAAACAAAACCCCAAAACAAACAAAAAAAACAAAACCAAAAAACCCCTAAAAACAACAACAGAAGAAGAAGACAAGAAGAAGAAGAAGAAGAAGAAGAAGAAGAAGAGGAAGAAGGAGAAGAAGAAGGCAGACATTAGACATTAGACTCCAAGTTTCTGGCTTTACTATCACCCATGTTTAAAGCAAATGAATGTGTATATAACATCAGAATTTGGGAGCTGCACAGCTCTCTACTGGCACAGCACTTTGAAAGCAATTAACTTGTTCTGGGTTTTACTATGCTGTGCCAAAAAAACAGCATTACTCTTCCATGACCTACTTCATCAGACTGATGGGAATGTTTGCTGAACTATGTAGAGAAATTGAAAAGTATATAATGATTGAGGAAACTTATTGACTGAAAACAGAAATGGGATTTTTAAAAAGAGAAGGGATATTTACTACTCAGAATAAAGTCAGTAGGCTGCTTCTGAAACTCTCCTTAATATTAATTTGTCCTCTTTCTCTCCTGACATAGTTAAAAATAGGAAAAGCAAAACTCAGGTTCCTTATTGTTTAAGTTTTATTTGTTTTTTAGCCTGCCATAACTTCCTGTAGGTTTTCAAGCAAATAATTTCAAAGCTAAAGTGTGGTCTTTTATATACTTCTAATTCTTTAAAGCATTGAGGTTAATAAATTCACAATAAAAATATTTAGATATTGTAAAATAAACTGTTATTGCTGTGATCTCAAACACACACATAAAAGATTCCCATATGCATTTCTAAAGCTCAAAATCTAAAGCTCCAAAATTACATTATATTCCCTTGTTTAGAAAATTGAACAGATATATATCAAGATGATTTGTCCTTTGGAAAAATTGTTTATTTCTCTGTCCTAATATGATAAGGCTATGCAAAAGAGCAAACAAGAATTATTAAACATTCATGGTAGCTGATTATGGGGGCGGGAGTTGTGATATTAAGGGTTAAGAACAAAAATTTGTGTCAGGAAATCTTATGCTCTGAAGAGAGCTGTGTCATTTTGTTAAACAGTAGAGAATAATCAGGCTAACATCCCACTTGGTAGTAAGCCACTTACAGATGTCAGCAAATATATTTATCTTGTTAGGGAAATTGCCTTGAACAACTGTGATCCTGAGATACAGAGAACAATATCCCTGGACTCAGCTGCTTTCAGAATTCCAGGAATCATCTACACACCAGCACATCTAAGTGAAGAGTGAGTAAAGACATATTGGACACACTTCTTGTGTATTTAGCAGTATAAAGGTTTATCAGAAAGATACTGAAGGATAAACAACAGCTGCTGGTTTTGGAGATGGAAACTAAAATGCTCTGAGCCACAGACATTGAAATATGTGGTGCCATTCTGTCCTTCTCCCATTGGCACTCAGAAAATAGTCTTTATGTCTATCCTTTGATGATTTGTATCACTAGGCATAAAAGCATGCACTATTTATGTATATATAAAGTTTGTATGGACCAATCTCAATCAAAATGCAAGTCCTCAAAAAAATGGCACTGAAAATTCATGTCTGGGTGTAGTTTGATAATATTCTTGGGATTTTTTCTGCCCTTAAAAGCATCTGGTAGGAAAAAAAAATATCTAAAACCAGACCTATACTAAGTTCTGTTCCATACATTAAAACATTAGAAAGGTATGGCAATGAGGAAACAAATATTTAGCCAAAAGAGAAGGTTCTCACTCTGAGAAAAAACAAAGGAAATAGAGAAACAGTGTTTCCAAACCAATGTATTGCATGAGTTTAAAAAAAGTAGAGTTCTTTACAGAGATTTGTACACACAAGAAAAAAAATGAGGAATATGCAATTCTGCAAGTTTTTGTAGATTTCCCATAAAAGACTGGCAAAATTCCTTTGATAGTGAAGAATGAGCACTAGAAAACTACACTAAATTACCATTTTTGGTGGTTTTTTGTTTGTTTGTTTGTTTGGTTGGTTGGGTTTTTTTTTTAAGATTTGAAGAGCTCATCACTACAATGATACCAATATTAATATACAGTCAGGCTGACTTTCTCCCTTGGAAAGATACAACTGAGAGCTAAGATGTATCTAAACCACCATAACAATGCATAAACCTAATCCAGGTCTTTATGGTATTTAGGCACAATGATCTCAGAGGACCTTACAGTGCAAAAAAAAAAAAAAGCTTATCAATGTTTAACAGGCCTCAGTACAATATTTAATAAAGGATTAGAGAAAAACAGGAATCATCACAAGATCCTTAGGGTTTCTGGCCACCAGCAGCTAAATTTGTTTGTAATTGGGGCATATGGAACAATACAGAAACATAAATCATGTTTATTCTCTTTCTGTTACCTTTAACCAAAAAGATAATTTTTTCTACAAATTACTTCATTCTCAATTATTTTTTCACACTTTTCTGTAAAAGGGTTTTCAGGCAAGACTGGACAATGGTGGAACAACTGATCACTTCTTGTTTTAGACAAAAAAAAAAAAAGTAGCTTTAAGATTTGTCATTTTTTCAGGGTCAGTATCAAAGTAGCATTTATTGAAAGCTCTCTTTAACAAGGGTACTTTGGTATAGCTGTATAGCAGAATGAAATATATTTTACCTTTGACCACTAAAAATATATTTGGAAAGGATATCCGACTCTTGAAAATACTAATAAAACTGAATGAAGCTATTTTCTCGGAGATTAAAGTAAAAAAAGAAGGTTAAAGTAGTTTTCAGTTTATTTGCAGAATTTTCTAAATGTTCTATGGTATTTTGTCCTTCTCTTAACTGTGCCAAAACTAGGTTTTATTTTTGCATTTGAAATGCAAAGCTGTGTTTCTTTCATTAACTATAACCAGTCTATGTAGATTTTTCTAAATGCTTGGTATTTGACACTCACACAAGAATGCAGTCCCAAAGTAAAAAGAGTTATAGATGTAAAAAAGGTTGAAATTACAGCTGAATTATTTCAAATTAAATTATATCTTCAAGGCAATATGATAATAAATTAAATTTCTGAACACATGAGAGGGGACGGAAGTTGCAGGAAATTTGCTGAATTTTCCTAATATGCATATCTTTCCTCTTCAGGCTTTATACACTTCCCACTTTTGGCAGAAAGCAAAAATTCTGCCATTGATGTAAAGGACATTTCCGCAGTGTTTTAAACTTGACCCTAAGGAGGGAATGTTATAGATCACTTGAATTAATCCACCTAACTTCTCAGCCTAGTTTTGAAAACTTTATCAACCTGTGATCTTTGGGTATAATTAGCTGAAACTCCAAGCTTTGGATCAATACTTTAAATTGATGTGCCTTTGAGATTTGTTAAATCATTGTCTTAAAATCCTATAAAAACTGTGAAGTTCTTGGTGAATAATGTATCCAAAGTGACTTCAGTAAGTCACTCTATAACAAATCTCATTGATCTCGATAGCATTGCATGAGGCATGGCTTGGCTGAACCTCAGAAGCAGGAATGTTTCCTCTTCCCATTCTTCCCTCTTTGAGAAGGAGATGATCCTTGCCAGAAGCTGTGTTATCTTTAATTTTTGATAGCAGTATTTTCAAGCATTCCATTTTGCATATTTTAAAACAGAAATTCAGTGTTAAAGAAAAAGCTAAATGTTTATATTACTACTTCAAAAAATATGAGTGAAGGAATGTAGGAAGTACATTAAAAGGGCTTATCCTTTTATCTCTTCAAAGTTATTGTGAAAGATTACCATTATCAAGCTGCAATATACAGAAGAAAATAGATATTACACATAAAAGTATAAAAGAAGACATTTACAATTAAAATAAATTATATCATTATTATGTGGTCTTTTCCCCTAAGAACTTGAATAAATTTCCTTCATATAATTCAGTATAAGCCTTCACATAAATAAATACATGAGCAGAGTGAAGAAGTCCAAGAGAATATATTTTAGTCATTTGAGATTGAGGGTATAGGGAAGGAGTCAGCCAGAATACTTATTAATGTCTTATAGACATCATGTGGTCTGATAAACTTTTGTGATTTTTCTTTTTTTCCAAACTTACAGTCTTATCAGAAATGGAAACATCGGCTCCTTTCTTAAAGTTGAAAATAATAGCTTTTTGGGGTAAAGTTTGTTTGTGACCTACCTATGGATGAGGAAAAATCATTGGTCATAATGGCTGTCAATGTGATTCAAGTCTGGCACAAAAATTTGGGGAATGCAGGAAGACCTTTAGTTCTAACTTTCTAAAATGAAAAATCAAGAATGAGAACAGTGCCTGGAAGGGCATCCTCTCACATTCAAGAGAATCATTACTTTTGAACTAGTTCTTGACCTGCTGGAAAGAAATGATGAGGGCTCAGACAAGCTGCATGAATTCCTCAGCATTGATATTGCTGGTGGCATGCACAGTTCTTGACTTTCTTCATTACTGCACTTGCATGCTGTGATAGAGATAGAAGGAATAATTAGGAACAGCTGCTTTGATTTTCACACTTTTCAAATTTGCAGGATACCTTGTAAAAATATAGAAACTTACAAACACAGAAATATAGTATATGCATGCACAAGCACACACATGCAAACAAACACAAAAAAAATAATCCATCCATAATATGAAATAATGCCAAAACAAAATTCAATTACTGCTGCACTGAATGTAAGTTACATTTTCAATGCTCCTGTATTTCTTCCATATCAGAAAAAAAATGGCATTTTGCTGCACTCCTTCTGAATCCCTAAGAACCTCCAATGATCCAGAAATCACAGCCTGATAAGCATTGCTGTACACAGTGTCATGGAAGTAGCTCATTATTTTTTCCTGTATGAAGCCAGTACACTGCACTATTTATGTACATCCTTTATAACTGTAACAGATCTTTCAGTTGACATTGCTGAATGGTATTCCTGAGGTTTCACCCAAAATTAATCCTATCAAACTACTTGGAAATAGTTATTATGCAGGCCCTGCAGGGTTTTTTTTTTATTTCACAGACTATGACAAAGACCAATTTTTAGGGAAAAGGGAGGGAAAGGGACTGAAGTAGAGATTAGAAGAAAAGTGGAATTTTGAATATTTTGTCTTTTGAAAATTTCTTTCAAACTTTACAGAAAAAATACTGAGTGACTGCCACTTAATTTACAGGAAAAAAAGACATGTAGGTACAATGTCCATGAAAATAGAGCTACATTGCTACAGTAGCCTGTGATGGTTTTAACTGAAACTTAATTCAATTAAATTTTTAAAAACTGCGGTTACTCTGAGCAGAGATTCACTATTTAGAGTAGTGAAATTTAGAAGCTTGAGCCTTTTTCTCTCTCCTCTTTTCCTTTGTTCATTTTCTTCTTAGATCAGGAAGATAACATCCTACAAGTATTTTTAAGAACTTAAATATACAAAAATTGATATTAGCAATGCTACTACAGAGTCTGTACTTCTCTGTCTGCACATTTCCTACGTGCAGAGCCACTGGAGCACTCCAGGGGAGAACTTGTAGATTGATTAATGAAACAGTTACCAAATGGAAGAAGGATAATACTATGGCTGGAAGTCTAATGTGTGGCTTGATAAGGCTACAAAACCAATGAGGAAAGATGGCTTGTGATATTTCCTTCTGGCAGGGAGTGGGAAGGAGAGAGATTCAGAGGAAGGGATGAAGAAAGAACAAAAACTTCTCTTTAAACTAAAGGGCCAGACTGACACAAAAATAAATGGATGCAAGTAGCCAGGAAGACAGAAGTGTGATTTTATAGGGCAGGTGGACAAAACTAAGGTGGAATTTTGCCAATTGCTGAAGGTATGATACCCCAGAGTTCAAAAGAATTAGACTTGATTACTCTGAATGTCCTCTTGTTCTAAAGAAGCACGATTATCAGGCTGTCTCTTCTTTTAGATGCAAAGGGAAACATAAATATTATCTGGTTAATGGTTGAACTTGACAACCTTTGAGATCTTTTCCAACCTTAATAATTCTGATTCTATTATTTTATGATCTATATGCTGATTCAAGTGTTTGGAGATCTATACTTATCAAGTACATGTGAGGCATTACAGTGGCAATTTCCTAATATGTTTTGCTACCTTTAGTGGTTAGATCCTATCTGGGCATAAGTCATGAATACAAGAAGACAGCAATACGTTGTGCACTTGCTTGGATAACACATGCCTATGAAACAACAGTTTCTGTGAAAAAAAAAGGTTCATGTGGACATCAAAGGAGCAGGGTTTACTTGAAGCTTGGTACTAAACTATTTTCTGATGTAGTATTAGCAGTATTTACAGATGTACAAACACTTCCTTTTATGTCTGCCATCCCTTTCCTTTTATCACCTTTTGGTCTAACACATTGTCACCCCGATGGAGAAATCGTTGCTAATGTTTGATTTCCAAGGGCACAACGTGAACAAGAGTAATAAAAGTCATTCAAGAAGACAGCAGCTGAATTTTAGTCTAGTGCAAGAGCTCTGGCATGTAGCATAATGAAGTTTAATTACTGAAACATCATTGAATTTCTTGAAGAACTGAGCAAAGTAAGTATAAAAGTCTTCTCAACTAAAAAACAGAGTGATCACTGAGGTCTGAAAAGGGAGACTAACATAAACTATACTAACTTATCTCTTTATCATTTGACAATGATGTGCCTTTTAGATGACCATCTACTGAAAATTTCAGCACTGAAAACTGAAATTAGGTTTATTAAAACAAAGTCCAACACAAAGAGCGCGACCAATATTATTCAAAATTTTCATCAAAATGTCATGATATTTTAAAAATCATTCGACTTTGGCTTTTAAACAGTACTTTTTTTCATCAATAAAGTAGAAGATTTTTCTCAAAAATAGATGAAATTAAAAAGACAACTCCAAAAACTAATGGAAAAATTTTGATCTGATAGTCAAGATGGCAGGAAGGCTGTTTCTGATATAATGACTGAATATAACTTTTTTCATAAGCAATGAATGTCAGTTCTATGACATCCCACAGATTCTCCCTCGGGTAATTGTACTAGTGCCAATACTGTTCAGCATTATAATTAATGATCCAGATGATGGGATACAGAATACCCTCAGTGATTTTACAGATGATACAAAACTTGAAAGAGTGGCTGATGCACCAGATTGGTGTTCTATTATTCAGGAGGACCTCGAAAGGCTGGAGAAATGGGCCAAAAGCTCTGGAGATCAACAGCAGTAAAGGCCACGTCCTGATCATGGGGAAGAAGCAGCCAAGCACCAGTATCTGCCCCATCTGGAAAGCAGTTTGGCAGGGAATAATGTCCTGGGTGTCCAGTGCACACAAAGTTGGACACGAGTCTCTGCAGTTTGCCTTTGCAGCCAAGAAGGTTAAAGGTAACCTGAGCTGCATTAAGCAAAAGTGTTGATAGCAGGTTAAGGGAAGTGATCTTTCTTCTCTACTCTGGCAAGACAAATCTGAAGTGCTGGGTCCAGAACAGGGCTCTCCAGTATGAGAGAGACGTGAACATACTGGAGTGAGTCCAATGAAGGGGGCTCAAGGACTGGAGAATCTGGCATGAAAGAAGAGGCTGAAAGAACAGTGACTTGTCAGTCTGGAAAAGAGAATGCTTAGAGGGATCATACTCCCTGATGGGGGAGTGAAGAGGATAAAATTTTCTCAGGCAGAGGGCACAAAATGAGACTTAAACATAAGTAAAATCTTTGAGAGAAGAAGAAAGGTTGTCTAGACAAGCTGTGGAGTCTCCATACTTAGAGATATTAAAAATCCAGCTGGACACACTTCTGGCTACCCTGCACTTGCTGACCAAAACCAGGTTTGGACCAGGTGATCTCCAGAGGTGCCTTCCTGACCCAGCCAGTGTGTGAGTTGGTCATTCCATGTTTTAATGAACAAGTCATACAGCTTCTTTTCCAGAGAGCTAAGTGTATTTCTAGATTGCAATCTTTTCTTCCGTGCTTCCCTCTCATTAAACTTGACAGCATGACAGATGTTTTCATACCGCTGATAACAAATTTCTGCCTACTTAATGCACACTGCATTGTGCAAGTCCAGATAACCAACTCTGGTAAACAGTGGCAGCTCCACTGCCACTAAACTCTTTATGGCTTCAGTCATAAAAATGAATCCTGATGACTTATTGTCTAGAGGGACACAAAGTAAAATTCTTCAACCATCTTTTCTTTATGCCTGGCAGTGTGTGTGCACATAGTAGAGGGAGTGCTCCAGTTGGCTGTTAGGGAGATTTATATGACCATGACTTGGATGTTTCTCAACAGATTTAGCTGTCAGTGTAATATGAGTGCCCAATGAGTTACTGTCCCTCTAATGAGTCATAAGACAAACAAAGGCTTTGGAAGAAGCTCCATTGTTTTAGAATTTTTTTTTGAATACCTAGAATTTTTTAAAAAAATTTCCCATAGATTCAGAGTTAGGGGTGTCGTATATGTCTCTGTGTGTGTGTGTGTCTGTGTGTGTGTCTGTGTGTATGTGTGTGTGTGTGTGAAATGTATCAAATTTATGGCAAAATCCTGGAAGTGAAACTGGGAATTTGAGTACTCCAGCAGGCTGAAGACTTGGGAGAGGTTTTTAATGTAACATCATATTCTTATTCTGGTTTGGTTTTTTTTCTTTTTTTTTTTTCTTTCCCCCATCTGAATAGTGTATAATCAAGAGGCACTTTAGTCAGGATTCAGGACTAGGTTGTTTTGTGTCCATGTGACTGATACTGGCATGTAGTCTTAAAAGAAGGGCTGTTATTTCCAGAGGAACATAACTCAGCTTGATCTGACTAGAAACTTCATGCTGGCTTGGACAAGGGCAAGGTAAGTTTCTCATGTGGACATAGTCCAAGTCTCAGATCAATGTAAATTATTTTATGCATGCACCTGTTAAAATAAATCACCTTGTCCAACATTTGGAAACAGCTGTTGCAAGTGAGCAAGTGAGGTTTGGATGCCTGTCCTCTGCAACAAGCTCTAAAAATTGAGAAAGAAAAAGGACAACCTCAACTGTGTATGAGGCAAACACAGAGACAAGTTGTGAGAAATCCAGGTTAGTCAGGACAAGATGATTCCAACTAGTAGGAAGCTGTTCATAAGTTTACCTGATTGAAGAACTGCTCACAGCTTGTCAGAACTTCAGAGCTCTGTAACAGAATTGAAATGAATATGTAGCAGCTTTCATTACACAGAAGCAAAAAATAATTGACAACGACCACCTGCTGAGAGAACATCAGCACTAATGTAATGAACTTCAATTTGCAGAAGACAAAAAGTGCTTTGTCACAGTGATGAACAGATACTACTGTATCCTAGATTTCTGAAAGTGGTATGAAGAGAGCTGGAGTCCTTGGAAAGAGCACCAGAGGGAAATCACGTTTTGTGATACTTTTATAGAGTTAACCACTCCGACAGCTAAGGCCTGTGTGCCTCCTTATATGCCTAAATATGATATTATCAATATCCATATATGCATATTCTATATATGTTATGCATACACATATGAGTGTGTGTATATATTTGTTCATATGCATATGCCTATATACATGTCCATATACACATACTTGTATATCCACACGCAAACTTATGTAATTGCAATATATATTCATCCAAGATGGAAAACTGGAAAGCACAATGATTGATCATGAAGAATCATAAGAGAAGAGCTCATAGTTCCTAGAAAATCCTTGAAAAAGGACTAAAACATTTACAAAAAAAATATAAGAAGGCTCAAAACAGATGAGTACAATTATGTGAAGCTTTTCAAAGTCTCCAAGCACATTAAGAGTTCAAGTAACAAATACAAAAAGAGAAAAATAGCATCAATGTTTGAAAATTTGATATGCTCTGATAAAAGAAGGAAGAATCAGAAGGAGGAGTGTATTCTGCACAGCTTTCCAGAACTATCATGCAAATGCAAAATTAACTAAACTACAAGTCAGTCTGTTGAAGATATTGAGAGAAATGAATCCAGGGCATAAAAAGTCAATAAAGCTGTTTAAAAGTCAGTAATTTCTTACACTAATGGCAATCATAAAGACAAAGTATTGCAGTATTTACCTACACAGACCTATGAGCTGACTTTTTTAGAAATTTAGATGATGATGAGAAATAAATATATGTCACAGGAGCACTGACTTCAAAGCAAACAAGGATTTGACCTGCTAATGCTGAAAAAGTCTCACTGGGGATGAAACTGAAGAATTATATTTGCTAGAAGGTCAGAAATTTTAGAAAATAATGAATTGCATTTGTGTCTTCAACAGCATGCTGTTATGAAAAAAATATTCCTGCACTTCTGACTGTAGACTCTGATGCAACAGTTGCTAAGAGCCACCACCACTCTGGTGAGCACTTCTGAAAAAGATTAGGATTGAAGAAACATGATGAAACATAATTTTTATTTCCTTACCCATCAGTGCTTTTCTTCTTTATCTGATATGTGTTTCTTACTCAGGCTGTGCTGCTTATGCTGCTTTATGCAGTGAAAAACATCACAGAAGGCACCCCTTTTTTTTACAGAAATATCATACACACACACACACACACACACACGTTCTGTCCTTAAACACATGCAGGTGAAAGCAAAATTTGCTTGTACCTCTTCACCTGCTAAGGAGTTTTTACAGTATTTTATATTCTATGCACACTCCTGGTTAAAAAGACTTGAATAAGTCTGACAGTAAGGATACCTTTTGGTGCAAGACAGTGAGCATTTCTCTGAGTTGCAAATGCTTTTTTCTGTGTGCTCAGTAAAAGAAAACAATGTCCTGTGATTTCTATCTTCAGGGGAGCCACAGAAAACTGAAAAGCAGCAAACAGAAATAAAGCTAGGATGTTATATAAGATTGCACAATTAAGATAATAATTAACATAGTGAGTGTACAGGGTTTTATAATAGAAAAAATATCACAGAATTATATGAGCACTGATGTTAAGTGCCAGCATGATCAAGAAAGACACACCTTATTTACTGAAGACTAGTACTGCCTTTCACAAGGATACCTAAATCTATATGGCAACAATATCTGGAAATGGTATTAATTCAAATTACCCTATTATCTAATATTTAGGATAATTTTCAAAATTTTACATCAGTCATGTGGCAATTAGAGGAAAATCCATGTAGAAATAAATTGATCATTTCTGTGAATCCACACTGCAATAAAAAAGGGGTCAATAGTCTCAGAGGTTCAGTGCAGAACTGGACTATTCCAACCTTCCTCAAATGTCTTCTAAATTATTTTCAACTATCATAATTATAAAAAATTTGAAATTTAATCTACAAGAGGAATGAAGATACTTTTTGGAATTAAGGAATAGTACACTTTGAAATACACATATGGAACAATAAACATCTGAATAATTGAATGAAATAGGAAAAAAAATTCTTTAGGTACATATTACCTGATTTTTTTTTTTCAATTCAAATGGAAGGCAGTCAGGCTTGGAAGTTATATTTATTTCTAGAGTAAGAGAAACTGAGCTGATAGACTGAATCCATTTAAAAATAATAAAAATAAATAATTCTTTAAAATATAACCCTGAGTTTTGCATGCTGTTTTCAATGTAGACATGTTGCCATTTAAGGCTGAGACTGTACTCTGCATGATATTCCCTTATTCATTGGTCATACTGGAAATTTTATGAAATTCTATGGTATCCATGTCATCCACCTTCTCCTTCTGCAAAATTTTCAGTTGTTTGAAGTGTTGTTCTACATTGTGTAGGAAAAACAACAAGAATTTAAAAAAATCTTTTCTCAATTCCTGTAACTGAAACACATTCCAAGTAAAATAGCATATCCTCTTCATATAGCTTAAATTCTAAACTACACCCTTTTTGAAAAATGTGTGCTAGCCAATCCAAAAGTCATCTTCTAGTCAGAAAAAAATTTATAGTATTTCCTGGAGGAGTATTGATATATGGATTCAAGACGGTTACATGAAATGACCTAATGGCTTAAACTCTGTAAGAGAATGAAAACTATAAAACAATTTTAAAAGTCAACAGATTACTCAAGAACACTTCAAACACTCTACATCTTACGCCCCTAAAACATCCAAGTTATCAATACATGCTTGATTTTTCTGGTGTATTAATGACTCTTTTTGTGAAGCAGGTTAACAAAGAGACAGTTGAGGATTTTAACTGAGAAAACGGCTGGATTAGGATGATCACAGGTCTCAGATCTTTAATCAGATGATCACTTAGTGTGATTAGTGACTTCAGTCTATCACACCACCTCTGTGAGTTAGAAAGATATCATTGTTCCCATTTTCAGTAATCAAGAAGGTGTCAAATGATTTACTGAACACAGAACAGAGATTTACTCACTATCGAGCAGGAAATCGAGCTGTCCCAATTTTTATTTGGTTGTTAAAGTATTTTGTAGACAAAGAACAGTTATTATTTTCACTTATCAGGACAGCACTTTTAAATTAAAGAAATGGTAACAGCAATCTGCAATTCCAGTCTGCTGTTGTCTTCTCCATCCCACAGAGAGTAGAAAAATATTTGTACAAATAATTTAAATTGCTTATCTCA
>VWYO01018482.1:259315-286357 GCA_013400275.1 Rhadina sibilatrix | reverse complement strand
AAAAAAAAAAAAAAAAAACAAACCTTTTTGAAAAAATTAAAGAAATTATAACCTTTCCCTCCAGGGGAAAAAAAAATCATGAATACTTGCACATTTGAATCAAGGTTATAAAATCCAGTATTGTCTATACTGAATTTCATACCAGCATATGTATTTACAAAGGCATAAGGTATAAAATGGCCTTACAAGTACAGTCTATTGGCTTTTTTGACATGCACTACTATGTGTTTTCAGATGGAATTATGTGCTATTGACAGGAAATTCTGTACTTGTTGTGGATCATCCGTTATCCTATAGGATCTGCTGTGCTGGAGCAGACCTGTGATTAGCTCAGCACTCTGTCTCCAGCATGGGCCAGGGCCACATGCATCAGAGAAAGATGCAATGTACTCGTGTGGAAAATGATGGAGGAACCTGCCTCCTTAAAATGTCACTTTGTGCCCTTGTCAGCTAAAGATTACCTTGTGCCCTGGAAAGAGATGGAAATTAACTAAAGGATGAAGGATTGAAGGTTCTTGTTTCAAGCTGTAAAGTCTGATAAGTATAAAAAAGAAATACACTCTCCAAATGGGTTGTTGCAAATATGTTAGCTACAAAACATACTGTCTTCAACAGCACCAGAAAGAAAATATTAGATTAGATGGACTGCCAGATTGGTCAAATCTGCTTTCTATTTCCTCTAGAACAAGGAAAATTTCTTACTATCCTTCAGCTATTTTACAATACAATTTTATACCTATAAGGGTATCCAATTGTGAGGATTAATATTTTGTAGACAACTGCTTTCTAGGAAGGGGAATAAGATATTCCATGTTCTGTGGTAAAAATGTGTCAATGTCAAAGTTAAAACATTGAATATTTTTACATATCCCAACCTTAAATTAATGTTTTTTTTTCTATTAATTGAGCAGAGTGTTGGGAAAAGTGTCAAAAGGTGAAGAAGAAGAAGAAGATGATAGTTCTTGGTAGTACAATGGATAAACCAATACTGAACACACTGAAATTGTGCACACTGAAGAAAGCAATCCTGATTTTTTTCATGGAAACAGTGAAAAGGAGTTACCACTGGTAGTCCATAAATATCAATTGTTAACCTTACTACTTAGTCAAAGATTTGTAATTATAATGAAGAGTTCTATGAAAGTATTATCTAAAGGGAAAAGAGTAAAAAGGGTGAAGAGTGAAAAATAAAACCAAAACATATAAAAATGATAAGGAAAGGAAGAGAGTATAAAATACTTATGTTTCTCATATCCCAAAAGGATAAGAAGATTTGAAAAGATGCAAAGAAGGGCAGAAAGAATTCTCAAAGATACACAAACACTTCTGAACAAGATCTGACCTTTAAACCTCAGGCATGCAACAGAAGTCTGTGAAATCATGGATGCCAAGAAGAAGGTGAATAAGGAATGAATTTATAGTTCTTGTCATAAAACAAAAATGGAATCAAAGGACTGAAATCATCAGACTAGAATTTCAAAACAGGAAATATGCTATCACTTTGCTCATAGTTGAACCCTATGCATGCAGGTAAATGATTGCCTCAGCTAGCACAGGCTCAAAACATTTATCCTAATTTATGGGAGAAAAAAACTTTAAGGAATGAGTCAAGATGGTAATAGCTGACTTACAGAGCATATGAGTATACCTAAAAAATATAATAATATGGTTGCCTCTTTTTTCTTTTCTGTTTGCCATAGACAGGGATCAAGATTGAGGTACTGAAATAGATGTAGCTGTTTTCTGATTTGGTATTACCAATTTCATGCTACCCAAGAGTAAAATGAAACTATTACAACATCTTCCCAATCTCTCCACAGTTGCTTCCTGTATCTCGCAGTCTACTATGATACCATCATGCTTGCTTTACTTGTTTCTTTTTGTTCCTTGTTTACTTGTTTCTTCTTCTTACTGTATTTAATTTCATCTTTAGGCATGTCTCATTTTCAAATGCTCCTATACATTTAACAATACATATGTTGTGTTTATGTATATATGTACATACGTATATCACGTATCTTATATGATATACATTATTTAATAATGTATCACATATTTTTATATATATGATATATACTCACACAATTTTACATACAAATGGTGTGATACAACTTTAATATAGTTATTCCGAGTATTTTTCTGCTTGCCTCTTAAAAACACATTAGGAGCTACTAGGTAATTTCACAATAGTGAGTGGTCAGATTCTAGAAAGAATTCCTGAACTTTAATGAAGAATTTGTATCTTTATTATATTTTCTACTGAATTCCAAGCTCAGGAAACTAACTGAGAAAAACAAAAACTTTAGTCATAAGTAAGTTTTGGATTCAGCTGCAAAATTTGACACTGATTTGAGGCAAAGCATTTTCCCTTCTGGCAAAATATTACTGCTCCAAAATAACAACCATGAATGTCTTCCAGCTTCCTGCAACAGATTTTGTCCTAAATTCTGACAAGACATGCGACAGAGCTGATTTATGACTTTCCTTTTTTATTATATAGTCATGTCTGTGATTGATATTCTAGGCCAATATTTTAAAATATACACATTTTTTATGTTTCTTGGTGTTTTAATATAATCACTAAGTAGAATGAAAGGTAACATTCTTATTACTGGACTTCAAGACAAACAAAAAATTTATTGTGAATTTTCCCCTTTCAGGTAGCAGGCCCCAGCTTTTTCCATTGTTCTCTTGGAATAAGAGCCCATTTTTTTAAATAGAAAGAGCACATAGCTATAATCAGATTATGCAAATACCTCCTTTGCCTTGTTGTTTCTCTGGTTTATGTTTTTAAATGATTGTAGAACTTATAAAAGTTGTCAGACGCATTGCTCGGGAGGTAGCGTTTGAAAGTACAACTTCAACGTGCTCTTATCCTATTTATGGTATCCAAGACATACTGTTCCTTACTGTCTTAACACTTTGAAGAAGCAGCAATACCTATTTAAAAAGCCATCAATGCAAACCTTTCATTATAGGCAGTGAAACTGTGATCTTTAGAGACTCTCTAGAGAACCCCACATATGCAGGGTAATGCTGCTTGTTTCATTTACATAAAAATAGAAATATATGTGTCTTAGTCACTGCTAAATGATAATGATGCCTGGCAATCTGGATTCACTTTAAGTTTCATGGAAACAAACCACTTGGCATTCTCAAGACACCATTCTCAAACATACTGAAGCACAACTTCGATTAGGTGACTGAAACACACACTTATCCTCAAGTGGCAAATTATACATAAAAGGACATTTTCAACTAAGACTCCAATTTTGATCCAAACACAAATATGGAAAATTGTGACGAACAAAATGAATAACAGATAAGACCACTACTTGAATTCCATTTTGCTCATACTGGAATGTAACAAGACATAAGTTACATTACCATGTTTTTCAAAATTTGTAGTTTAAACTTAATTGTAGAATTTCTATATTAAACTAAACAAAAATCCATTCCAATAATTCAGTCATGTAATATGTTTATTATATGCATAGGCAACTGGTCTGAGCTCACCTCCATCCCACCACCCTCATCAGGATCACCCAACTCTAGGAACAAACCCAGGCTGATCCTAAAAGTCCAGCCAAGCAGAGTCTACAATTCAGTGTAAGATTTCCTCTTAATCTCCTCTTTCCATCTCTTCCACTTACATCCTCAGAGTTATCTCATCCTCATCCTTAATACCAATTAATTACAATCAGAAGCCTGTTAAATTCTTATCCATAATTCAGCAGCAGAACAGGAGTGGACCAGTGGTGACCATGTCCCCCCAAATGTCCCTGCAGTCCCAGCCCAGCCCCAGAAAGGCATTCTGCATCCCCAGGCCACCTGTGTGTGGATGAGCACACCCAGAAGAAGGGCTTGTGTGACGTTTCTCACATGTTCTGCTGGCCACTCCTTGCCCTGATTTTGCCCTTGAATGTACTGCTTCCTTGCAACCCTTTTTTGTGGCATAGAAGAAATGGTTTTCTTTGGGATTTTTTTTTTTTTTTAATCTTAATGGAACTGGAAGCCTAAAACTGGGTAAAATTATAAAAATTTACTTCCCCTGTTCTCACTGAAAATATGCAAGAACATATGAAGAGTCCACAGAAGGAGTGTTTTTCCCTGTAGATATACATGAAGCATTGCCAAAAGTACAAAACAAATAGCAAGGAAAGAAGACATCCAGAAGCATCCCAAAGTAGTTTGTTTTTCAACATGGTTATATTTATAGAAGGGGTCCTTTATTGCTGTTTTGTTTTGATTACTTTCAAAAATAAAATTGAGAAGTCTATCTGTTTTGTTACCTTGATCGTCTCTTCCTGGTTTTGATTCAGCTAAGGATCATTTTCCAAGGAAATTCATATTACATTTTATCCTCAGTAAAGATTGAATGATGCTTTTTCCTCAGCCCTGACAACCCAACATGACATCCAAGTGCCTGCTGCAGCTAAAGAAACAACCATTATTTCTTCGCCAGGTGTCCTGGAGCTTTCCAGTTCTGTTTACCAGCTCCAACTTAGCACTGAGCTGGTCAAGCTGCCTGTCATAAATGGGGCTGTAGAAACTCCTTCCAAATCAATTGAGTTCTTTTTCTTTAAGAAGTATCAGTCACAGACTGGTGGAGATGGTCTCACAAACGACATCCTAGACTAGATGTCATGGTCAGCCACCATGGGTTTTGAGCTGGATAGGGGAAAGTGCTTAAAGCAACACAGTAGAGACAAAAAACCCCAATGCTTATTTTCTACCTCTACAGATTCCTTTCCAAATGGTTGTTTTTTGCTTTGCCAGTTCAGAGGCTTTACGTTTCAATGGAATACAGAAGAAAAGGTAAGCATTTCAGCAGTGCTAGGTTTGATAATAACAGAGCTCAGCTTCCCTAACATAATTTTGCAAGTTTTTCTACAGTTGAAAAGCTGACTTATCCCTTAGAAGTAAACAGCTTATATTTGAAGCTGTTAATAAATCAGCTCTTCTATTCTGCACTAACTTACACCAATAGCATTTCCAATATAATAGCCTTGCTGTCCCACAAGGTAACTCCCAGAAACCAACTGATAATATCCTAACATAGTGAAAAATTATGTTCAAAAAATCATGTATAGAAACCCAATGTAAGGGATTTAATGATGGTAAAGTGAGAAGGTAAAGAGTTAAGAAAATATAATCTCTTCCTTTTCCACTATCCATACAGAATGTAGCATACATACCTTAATATTAACTGTCATATT
The DNA here is from genome assembly GCA_013400275.1 of Rhadina sibilatrix. Lineage (NCBI taxonomy): Eukaryota > Metazoa > Chordata > Aves > Passeriformes > Phylloscopidae > Rhadina > Rhadina sibilatrix. Next base: position 281,138 of record VWYO01018482.1, on the reverse strand, counting down.
CTGTACTCCTCAGGATTTACATAAATAAATATGTAAAGTTACATAAATAACATCATCACATGACATAATAAACATCACTGTATAACAAATTTCATCTCACATTTAATTTTTTTAAAGCATCCATAGCTTTGCTGGGCAGTTGAGGACATCAGCATTCCCATAACAAAACTACAAGCTTTCACTCCAGAAGCCTTGATCAGCACAAAATCAGCTGCCACAATGGCTATTGACTGTTGCTTGACAGACTGAATTTTTTGTTCAATCACTTGCACAGCACAGAGTGGCAAAAGATTTTATGATTGCAAGTCCTATTTCCAGTACTGACACAAAACCAAAATGTGTTTTTCATCATCACAAAGCTAATAGCAGGAGAAAAAGCACTATTAAGCAGAGAAATGTACTGATTAAATGTGAAGGTTAGGTTAGAGCCATCTCAGTTCTGTCAGTGCAGCAGTTTCCAGCAGAAGAATTTCTGATATTTAATACTTGTAAGTATTTGCTGTTAAGTGTCTAATAAAAGTCACTGATTAGCGTGTCATGAAGGAAGAGATTAGACACCATTTCTTTGATTTCTCACTTCTAACATAATTTCAGCATTTAGATTACAGTGTTCCCCTCTAAAATTTAACTTATGTCTCAGAATGAAAGTCATGGTGAATGCATTTGTATCTACTGTCTGTATGAAAGTAATTGGTAGCCTGCCATGCTGTAATTCAGCCCTTTAAACCTCAATTGCCACTAAACTACTACTACTACTACTACTACTACTACTATTACTACTACTACTACTACTACTATATTATTATTATTATTATTATTATTATTATTATTATTATTATTATTATTATGTGAAATATGTGCACAGACATTGGTACCTCAGCATGAACAAAGAAGAAACTGCAGGTGATGGTGTATTTTAGTAACATCCAGGAAGCTTATTCAAAAACTCTCAAAAATGTAACAAAGAAGAGACAATCACTTAAGTATGCACTTATGGTAAATGACTTCTGGGAAATGAATATGAGAAACTCATGTCAAAGATTTATAACCCTTATCTTCATAATTCAATCTGTATGTTCTTCCACTCGAGACAGACACTCAAAGAGCAGGTTAGGATTTCCATGCTGGAAAGTGATCACTATTTTTTGCACTCTGGTCTATGAGGTGTTGTTTAATTTAAAACCTTCAGCAAACAGAAATCTGCATATAAAAAACATAAACTCCTATTTCCTCACCACACTCAACAAAATCCCCATCAAACAATCCATGGTTTGTCCTTCAGATGATGCACCCTCATCTCTGTCAGCCTGCTGGGGACAGGCACTGCTGCTGCTGGGGTACAGGAAACAAAGTGGGCTCCACTCTCCAGTCACAGGACAGATCCTGTACAGGACAGTGAAAGTTAATTACAAACTGATGATAACTACTGAGAAAAGTGATTACCTGACCTTCTGGAAGACTCTTCAGGATTATGAATAGTGTTAAAAAGGTCCCGTGGAAGCAGAAGCAAGTTCTTGGTCATAAACAGTCTCGTTTATTATAAGAAATGTTGCATTTATTTGCATATATTAATAAATCATTAGAATTTTACGAACTATCTTAAAAGATAAACAACTTTTTTACAAATATTCCAAAAAATATAGTTAATTATCCCCAAAATAAGTCATGTCTGAAAATACCTTTCTCCCAATACTGATGTTCTCATCCTAACTGAGCTAAGCATTGCTATATCTATTTATGTTGATTAACTTTAACTACATTAAAGCAAATACAAATAATCCAACCTTTCAAGGAGAGATTGGTGGAATTCTAATGATGCTAAAATACATTAACATTTATGTATTCCTTTCTTTATTTTAATAAAGAAAATTTCTCTAGCAATTTAGAAATACAGTAGCATGGCAAACTATCATTCCTGAACCCTTTTTTTGGCATATCATATTTTACAGGACATATTCATAGACCAAACTGTATTTCAGAGCAATTTATTAAAAATACTTTAATTTGTTCTTGGGTTTAAAAACTTTTTTTTGGGAAATGTTATTTCTTTTGGTGAACAACTGCTTCATTCTGTTTTAGTGACTTGTGATAATAAAGCAGTTATAGACAAATCTGATAGAATTAACATCATAATATTTTGATGAAAAATAGCCAGGCATTTATTTGCCACAAATTTACTACTATAAAAGGAAGTCATAACTTTTTTTCCTATCAAGCTTTCCCTGCTTTTTTGCAAGAAGGTCTTAGTATGTTCTGAAAGTTGACTTTTTTTACTTCATTAGCTCTTCATATTTTTATCACTCTAGCAAAGACAGGAAATTAATTGACCTCAGACAATCTTGAATGTTGTTTCTAGAACTTTTGAGATACATACCACTGTTACACTTACTGTATGGTTCAGATACGTTCAGGGCTCTACTCACTGAACCAACCCCCCTCCCAGACAAACAGAGGCTATGTTTAGAAGAAAGTATTTCATCTTCTAACATTAATTGTGAGAATCTTTAAGTCCATGCACAAATGGACCAAAATGGATATTTTACCTACTGTCAAAATATATAAATATAATTTGTAGAAAAGAAGCACAACAACTAGGAATACAAAAAAAAAAAATTCTACACATTGCGTGGTAAATCTGTCACGATGCTGAAGATACCAGCTAAGCTCTGCATGAAACACAAACCAAAGAAAATACCCATGGCAAGCACCCACTAATGCATTACCCATTGTGCACAAGGGCATTTGGGGCTGAGGACAGTTTCAGAAATTTCTTCCCTCATCTTCACCACTTTACTGCCCATATAGTCAAATTGTGAAGGCAAAGTGTCACAGACCTTCGAGGGACTTCAAACTGCAGGTGAGCAAGGAAGCCAGAGAGGCTATAAGATTCCCTTTCTGCTGTCTTGATTTTTAGATTTTGGAGTTATTACACGTTAATGTTTTCCTTCTTGGTGCATGTTTTCCTTTAGGACTCCCTAGAGCCTAACTAAATACTCCCAAGACACAGCATCTCTGCCTGATGCAATCCTGCAGGAGTCATAACATGGATAGAAATAGTCATATTTGTACTTAAGAGTTCTATCATTGTTTAATATCATAATCATATAATTTTTTTTTCAGAATGCCATTTGTAAAAGTTTTACATCAATATCCCAGCAGAACTTCTTGTCTTTTAACAAACACACTGTAAACAATTTAAAAACACATCATTTTTTGAAGGGTTACTGCTATCACGCTGTTATTCATGTGAGAGCTCCACAGTTTTAGAAGTGAAGGAAGAGAAAGGAAAAAGACTAACCAGCAAAATAAACAAAAAATGGATGCTTCTTTCATCCACCAAATTTCCTACCTTTCAACACTTACATATTCTTTCCCTCTCTCCTTTTATTCACTGTGCCCCGTGAATTGTACACTTACTGACTTCTGTATCTCTTCCTCACTTTCTGAAATGAAATGTGTAATCATGGCCCAGGTTAACCATTTCTATGCTGAAGTCAGCAGATAATAGCTCTAAGAATGGAGAATCTGAGATGATCTGTCAAAACTAAATCATGGATTATCTTGCTGATGCTTCTATTTCTTTGAACAAAACTCTCCTGTGCCAGGCCAAGTAATTGGTTAGTTTTATATTTCCATGTCTACCTGATGGTTTATTTTAGAACATAATGCACTATAAAAATTTGTGAGAATTTGAGGATTGTGATTATTGCATTTTCCCTAGGATTGGGGAAATCATAATTTTATCCTAATACAAGGTATACAGCCTGAGCTCACTTTTTTTTTTTTCATTTATTATTTTAGTAGCTTTCAATAATACTGCAGACTAAAATGTGAAATCATGGTTCATTTCTACTTTGCACACCATGAATTGCAATGCTTAACAACTCTACCACAGAATTTCATCTACACTGTATTTCACACATATTATCAGGATTAGCTTTATTAATGCAGGCAATGTCTCCTCCTAAGCACAGGAAGGAACAGATCTGCAAATAAGGCACTTTTCTCCAGTCACTCTACAATCAGGAAATTCTCCTTCTGAACTTTAGTCTTGCCTTCATACAAGCCACACTTTCCTCCCATGTCAGCCCCTGCTATATTATGCATGATTTCTAAAATCCTGTCCTTCTGCACAGTTGGTTTTTGCAGAGGGAACAAAGCCACTTCCTTAACAGAACTACAATCTAACAACTTTCCTAATCGAGATAGGAACATTTATTTACTCCTTATGCATTATATAGATTTTTTTAAATAAGTACAGATCTAGATGACATTCCTCTATCAACACTGTTATCATGTGGGTTTCAGCACTTTTTTACTTGAATTATAATAACCCTGCAAGTGCATCCTGAGCTTTAGTTGAAAAAATGTCATCCATGTACTTCAGAGAATAAATCATATCAGCCTACCCTTCTGATGAGTGGCTAGGAAGTCAGTAGACTTAACAATACATTGATTAAAGAGTTCTTCTGATGGAAAGCTGTAATATATCACAAAAACACCCCTATTTTTTACATACCCAAGTATCTCCAGGAAAGCTCAGTTTCTATCACAGTTTTGCATTGGGTGTTTTTTTGTAGGAAGTGGATGCTGAAAAGATCCAATGATGAAAACTATAAATAAATGACATTCATTCCTCCTAAACCTCATTTTTCTGTCATTCAGTGATGGGAGTACAGACGCGTTTAACTTAAGAGATAATGCANAAAAAAAAACAAAAAAAAAAAAAAAAAAAAAAAAAAAAAAAAAAAAAACAAAAAAAAAAAAACCAAAAAAAACCCCCAAACAACAACAACAAAACAAAACAAAACAAAACAAAACAAACAAACCAACCACCAGACAACAAAACCACACAACCCTACTTTTTCAAATATGATTTATATTCATAAAACCATCAAGGAAATGAGGAAATGAAGTCTTATTATTTTACATCACATTTAAATGTGATAAACTGAAACAGGGGAAATTTCAACCACATTTAAGTTTAAAAATTTTTCACTGAAGATAATTCACCAATGATTCAGGTCATCCAGAGGGGTTGTGGAATATTCATTCTTGGAGGTCTTCCAAGACCTGACACAACAAAGCCCTAAGTGACCTGACTTCAGTATTGTTTGGAGCTCCTGGCTGAGCAAAGGCTGTGTTAGAAACTTCTGTGGTTCCTTCTCTTCTGAATGAAGTCCTAAGACTTGTCAGAGCAGCAAATTTTTCAGCTCGTGATTCATATCATTATTTGGAAATCAGTCTGGAGTTCAGCACGGCATCAGGGGTGAGCTGCTGTGTTTGGATTGCAGGAAAGCTTTCCTCCACCTGGAAAGTCAGTATGATGTTAAGGATGTGTCCTCTCTGGACCAGATAGTTATTTGCAATGATTTTCTAACTCATAAAATTGTTGCACATGTTTTTAAAGTTTTCAAAAAAAAGGCACATTTCAAAATAAAAAACAAATAGAAATGCACTAGGTACTCATTTAGTGCTAGTCTTTGCAACGACTTAAAATAAGTTGGAAAGATTCCTGAGATCTGAAGGTCATATTTTTTTGCATAGACTTAGATGACTACAACATAGTTAGACACTGGGCTGTTTTCCAAAGTGCCCAGTTACTAAGTTTTAATGAGAATTATTTGCTCACCCAATTTCACTTCATCTGAAAAATGCAGCTATCCACTTACCTTAATTTTAGTGAATGTATGTGAATTCCAAATTAGCCTTAAATTGACTAGTATTTGAATTAAAGGCTTTTTTCATTACTCAGTCTAAAACCCTTTTCAGAATATATATATATATTTAAATCTCCTGCTATAAAATGTAGCCTTTCTTCTGTCTTGCATTCACTGTTAAATATGAGTGATCAAAAGTACTATTTACTTTTGAAAGAAAATAGTAATTATCTTGACCTTTTAAATTAGGTTTACCTGAAACACAAATGACCAAAGATCATTATTTACCTGCATTTTATAGTCCTACAATAAGCAAAACATGGCCCTACAACCCAGCCATGGAATATATCTTGTTATCAGAGACACAAGGCTGAATCTGACAAGGGGGTTCAGCTGCTCACACACAGATTAAGCATCTTTGGTGTTGCTTCAGTTTGCTGAGGTATTTGGTAGGTATGGCTCACAGGAGTATTTCACCTTCTGGGCAGGCAACTGGAGACCAGAAAAAAGCACTGTGGAGTGTCTAACAATGCTAAATATTTACATTACAGAATTGCTCCCTAGTAGCCCTTATGCAGGATTAACTCACTAAATAGTGGAATGTTAGTTGACAGACTTTGTCTGTGTATTCACAACTCCTTTATTTAAATTATAGTAAAAAAAAGACCTGACCTTTTATACCATCTGTGTACATTCACTACAAAACAAGTAATATACCTTAATAAAATATTTATCATTTTTGATGTAAATATCATCATTTATGTGTTAAATACAAATTAAATAATGACACTCTTGAAAGAAGTTATTCAGTGACTTTCCAACTGTTGCCCTCATTGGTATCTTTTGCTACTCTGGTGAGTTTGTAAGGGATTGATTAGACATGGTCTCTTAAAGATGACATTTATTTTGAAATTCTTGTAGTTACACAGAATTACATTGCAGTCCATAACTGCTCCAAGGAGCTGTTACATTTAATTCTGTCAGTCATACCAGCAGATTTTGTTCTTTGCCCAACATTTTGTCCACAAAAACTTAACCACCAAAGCAACCACCACGGGTGCATCCAGGGGATAATACATCAAGTTCCATCTTTCCAGAGGTGGCAGGTGCAGCAAAGTCCTCTTTAATTAATAATTCCTTCCATGGCTTTACGGGCTTGTAGTGCATGAACAGCGACTAATTGTCAGCCTCCCCATATGAGTTTGATGCCACGTAATTGTGTGGGTCCAGCCCACAGAAGAGAATATCACATGAAATGTTACCTCCTTCTTATAAAGCACACAGAGTGAGTGATGTTCATTTCCCCTGCAAGAAAGTCATCCAGGTCTGACCTTTCCAAAGAGATGGAGAAAAACTGTCAGTGATGTAGCTACAGTTTGTGCCTGCCATGTTTTGGTTTCAGGAAATTCTTTCCCAGGATTGAACTGGTACACAAGGTCATGCTATCACAAACTAAGATGTTTTTCTACACAGTTTCCCAGAGGATGGGACTTTGCGTGTTTACCCTTGGTGTGACCAATGGTCAAAGGGGTCCTCACCTCTAAGGTGGGTGCTTTGTGAAAAGGTATAAAATAAGCTCGGAAAATAAACCACTTGGCCCCTCCTGTCAGGGGTCCAAGCAGCCTTCTGAACCAGACTCTTGTCTCCTCATTCGTGTCCCACAGCGACACAGTGACTCTGCTGTCCTTTTTTCTTTATTTCCCTACCTTCAGCTGTTGACACCCCTGGACTGTGCTACAGATTACTCACTTTCCATTCATTCAAACAATGACTGCTAAAAAAAATTCCAGCCAGTTGCATGCAGGGTCCACACTCTTCACACACTCATAATTGAGGCATGTATGTTTCTTTGATATTCATGTTTACAGACAATGATGGATCCCAGGCAGAATGGATCATGTTAAGTCAACAATGTCTGCTAAAATTATCATTTGTGCTTTTTCAACTAAGAGTTGTCTTCCCAAGTCAATTAATATTGATTCTCTTATTTACAACAGATCTATCACATCTTAATTTATTATTCCACATGCTACAGTTCTCTACAAAACCTAGCAAAACAATTAATGATAATAATGGACATTTTTCAAAGTCCCTTTTGTGTTTCTTGTTCCATGAACCACCAACAATTAATAAAGTTGTTAAGGGAAAGCAGACTTCTTTTGTCTCTAGTGAAGAATACACTTGAATAAAATTATAAGGCTTAATAAATCTAAGGTAACTATGGCCATCCCAATATGAAATGTTATAATCCCAACAATTGAAGAAGATATTGCTTAAGCAAATGTTTAATGATTTTTATCAAGGTTTAGAAATGTTTTAGTTATTTTTTAAAGAAACATAATTTATTTTAATTATGTGATTTACCTGATTTTGCTGGTGGTGTTTATAAGTCATAGTGGTTTTTTTTCCCTACCAAATTAACAGGCTCTTCTTTCTAAATGATGATTTTCTCATTAGATTCTGCATTGGAGGGATATTGATTTTTCTTTTCAGTGCAGTCTTTTTGTAATGTATTTTAATTGATTTCACTTTAAATAAATAAACTGCAATCATTTTACATTTAATCTGTATGTAAATCTATCTTATCATTTGCTTAGTTGTCAGAAACTTTATTTATGTTATCAATGAGGTCTGACCTTTAGTTCTTTGGGCTGGAGAAATTGCATTTCCCTGCAAAGTTTTATAAGTTCCTAAGTATTTCCAAAAAGAAAGTGGCCTTGAAAAATACAAACTCCTTAATGGTAATGTTCACTGCTCAAAAGAATAAGGTCAATTTTTTTTTCAGTGATCAGCTCATCTGATAAAAGTACCAATAATTATTTGCTCAAAGGTGGCATATGCATTTGAATCTGAGTATTCTTCTTAAGCTTTAGAGAAAATCCTAAAATAAAATGAGGAAAAATGTGTTAATAAACAATTCTAACCACAGAATCATCACATTGGCATAAGGTGAAGCGAATTTTCTGTGTTTATTAGAGAAGTAATCGTTTCAGAACTCAACCTAATACATTAGATATTATGTAGGTATTGGATAGGGTTAGGTATCACACTACAGCTCTGAATACACATGAAAGTACTGGAATGGCCTGCCCAGGGAGGTGGTAGAGTCACCACCCCTGGATGTGTTTAAAAAAAGACTGGATCTGGCACTCAGTGCGATGGTCTAGTTGAGGTGCTAGAGCATGGGTTTGATTTCATGATCTTGAAGGTCTCTTCCAACCTAGAAATTCTGTGATTCTGTGAAAATATTTAGGAACAAATCTGTCTTTTAGAAAGAAACTATAAGTGAATCTATAGTCTATTAAAATAAATAATTCCTAAATTGACACTTTCCCTCAGTTGTCATAATTCCTCATTCCTTTAAGTTACAGAGACACACCATATACTCTACCCCATTTTCTGGGACAATAAGGAGAACATGCTTTCAGAAATTAATTTTCTAGCTCACACTGGGCACAAAACCAAGTTATTCTACAGAAAGCAAATGCATTAGTGTGCAGTTTCAAAGAAAATCAATGAACTCAGGTTTACACTAACTATTTGACAGATACTGGAAGAACTTTACAGAGGTGAATATATGTGTATTTTGCTATCATATTCTAAACAACAGCAAATCCTTCTTTCTACAGAAATTTCAGTGACTGGAAGATTTTTTTTTTTTTTTTTTAATTTTGTTGCTTTACCCAATTGCTCAAATAAAGCAAATAGCAAGAAAATTACTTTTCATCTAGGTAAAATATAACTTGGAATTTGTATTTTTAAATTTTTGAATCAGGAGAAGAACGGAAAATTTTGGAACTGATTACAGATGAAATTATAAGGAAACATTTTAAATCAAGTCAATGTTTTTGGAATATTCAGCATTTTTAAAGATTTATTTGGACAAATTCGAGACTTTCTTTTACAGTACATAAGGATGAATGATGATGTATATGTTCCAGAACGAGCCCTTAGAGTAGTGGACTCTACAGATACTTGAAAATGCCATGAACTGAAACAAATGTCCCAATTTTTACAATTTAACTGACAAAGAGGAATAGGTTCCATTGTAGCACGCAAATAGGACTGAAAGTACAGCTCTAAATATGTAATTTCAATTGCCACCATTGACTTACAGAAGTAACCAGCTTCTCTTTCCAAAATATTATTAAAGGAATCTGGGGCTTTCCCCCCGCCCCCCACCCCCAAATGTGCAGGTTTGCTGGTGGCAATATAAAATGCAAAAAGCCAGAATAAAACATTTTAACAGAAGATGGATTCCTGAAGTTGCCTGGCTGGAAACAAAGCTACATCTGTGCAACTGCAACTGATTTCAAGTGGCTCTGCTGCAGAAAGCTGGGTAGAACCTGTGAGTGCTTATGTTGTACTCTAGCCTAACTGCTTCTCCTGGAAAATACACATTGTTAAAGCTAATTTAAAAGGAGTTCTGGCCTTTTCACATAAGATAACAAATTAAACATGCTCTACACATATGATCACTCTGCAGATTGGTGCTTTTCCAGCTGAGTGGTTGCTATAGCAGAGTACCAATTAATCAATTAACTTTAATTAACTTGGAGAGAAAAGAAAAGACAACAGAATAATGAAAACACGCTTCCTGCAAAATCAAACAGGAGATCATGAGGGCTTAGCAGAGGATTTTTAAGATCTTTGTCTGTGCCTGCCTAGAGTATATAGGGGGACTGGAGTTGAGGAGGGCTGTGAACCCAAACCCAAAGCAGATTTCCCCACAGAACACACCAGCTACAGAATATTAAGACTTGAGATAGAGGTGGAAGTTGGAATGAAGGAACTCCTTGCAATGCATACATTTTCTGCCACAGTGGTGAAAAACCTGGGAGAGGAGATAAGACAAATTCAAGAGGCAAGTCATATAGACCAGTGGCACAGAGCTAGATACAAGGGAGGGAAATGACAGCAGATGATCAAAAGAGCATCTGAAAATTCCTTTCACAGGAACTGCTCCTATTGCTTCCTTCTCTTACACCATGGGCAATAAATTTTGTTACTCTGTGAAAACCAAGGGGATTTATCCCATTGAAGCCTTCCTGTAAAGCTTATGGGAAAAGGAATATTTAGGATTCTCTTCCTGATATCAGAATTTCTATGCATTCCTACCCATAAGCCTTATGTTTCATACAAGGTGCTGGAACAGTCATTTGCTTAGATACTCTGAAAAAAAACAAAACAAAAGAAAACAAAACAAAACAAAACCCAAAAAAAAAAAAAAAACCAACAAAAAAACCCACACAAAAACAAAACAAAACAAAACAAAAAAAACACAAAAAACAAAAAACAAAAAACAAAACAAAAAACAAACAAAAAAAAAAACAAAAAAAAAAACCCACAAAAAAAAAAAAAAAAAAAAACACCAAAAAAACCCACAACCCACCACAACAATCCTCCCTAATATCCCTAATGAAGGAATTTCTTAGATTAAGGCAGATTTTTTGTATTCTGTAAGGTCTGGATCACACATCTAAGAAACATTATTTCATGCTTTTATGTAAACCATTAAGATTTGATGAAGTTGTACTAAGTTTTTCACTTTCACAGATAGAAAAAATACATGATCATGTAATGAAAGATTACATTATAATTCAGCCATTGTCGAAATAAAAGTTCTCAAGAAATGCTTTGCTTTTTATTCTCTTTGCAACTATATTATTTTTTTCCCTCATCCTAAACCAACTCTTAGGTGTGTTCCTGTGCTACCTCTTCATGACTTGATCTGGAGCTGCTTCTGTGACAGAAAAACTTCTTGTTGTTTCTTGGAATACGAGAGTTCCAGTGGGCTGATCAACAACAACAACAACAACAATAGAAAAGAAAAAGCCTGCAAATATACTAGAGAAGAAATGTGAATTATTCAAGCACAGGATCAAAAACTATGACATTCAAAAGATGGAGAGCTGTTTGTTCATTCCAAAAAAAAACCAAACAAACAAAAACAAACCACCAAAACAATTCTAAGACTAAGGATAGCAACTTAAATTCTCCTCTCTAAAAGCATGGTATTGATACTGTTTCCTTTCTTCTTGTCTCTAGATAATTTTTCTTGTGGGGAAATTGCTCACAGACACACAGAGTGCGTGTAAAAGTCACTATTGCAAACGGGTTTTTTAATTTTTAGATTCCTGAGATAAAAGATCCTGAGATAAAAGGTCTATTCTTCCACAACTGCTCTTAGTTCACTTATCATAGGAGAATTTGTGTTTTTTTCTTGTATAAAATTATAGTGTTCTGTGTAACAGCTGAGAGGTTTCTTCAGATATACTAAGAATAGGGATGAAGAAGTGTCAGTGTCCCTGATTTTAGTCACGAAGATGAAGGAGAATTTTGTAAATTCTGTGTTTATAAAAATCAATATCCTTCTAAAAGACCTCACTCTAATTTGTGTTGTGACAAGCAAAAAGTAGTCCTCACCAAAATAGTTTTTTGTACATTACTCATAAGAACGAAAGAAAGCGAGGGAAAGTGCACAGAACTGAAGGACAGAACTCAAGTGTAAGTCTACAGCTGCAAGCTGACAGATAGAGTGGAACTGAGAGAAGACATATTTTGACAAATGAGAAACTTTCCACCTTAAGATCATCTTGGATAAAGATTACTCTGCTAGCCCTGTTGCCAAAATTGGCAGATAAGCAATGAAATGTTGTGGCAGTTCATACATGTTAAAGACAAGCAAACACAATGTTATGCTGAAGAAATGTCAGTACCCATATTTGGCCCGCTCTCCAAAAAAAGATATTGGATAACTATTTTAAAAATATAGCATGCACTGGCAGTGATCTGATCCTTTCAAATATTTTGCTTTCCAATCTGTATATAATCCTAAACCATTTATATTTAGTGAAGGTTTTCAAAAATTAGCATAAAAAAGTAGATATTCAAGCAAAACAAAAATGAACAGATTTTACTTAACTCTTTTTTAAGACATTGTATACTGACGTAACAAGAATAGCAGTAAAATAAAAATATTTTACTACATTCCAACTCAGTCGAAAAACTGCCATGAACTTGAGGTTATCCACTGAGTCCTTCTGTACAATCTCTTTCTAAAACGAGAAGTTTCTAGCAAGGCAAGATGAAATTTGTTTAATTTGCCTAATATTTCTTCAGCAGTACTCTGTGGAGAACACCCCTACTTTCTTAAATCTGAACACTCATCTGACACACTGATGAGTAAGTCCAGTACATAATTCATGACCATTTTAGGACAAAGTTCTCAAATTAAGGCTTGTTCCTGACTGCATTTGGCTTACTCAAGCTTGATGTTAATACTCTTCCACTGGTGTACTGAAAGTTGCTTCTGGGTTTTTGTCTTCTAAACACACACACACACATATTTGTATTTTCTTCAGAGCTCACTAAATCATGGAAAATATCAATCTACCAGACAAGACCCTTATATCTATAGTAGCCAGAAGCAAAATAGGCCACAAAGAGTGCCCTAAAATATGTTTGTTCCAAATGCATCAAAAGCTCTTGAATTCTGTCTCTAGCAAGCCCATCAATCAGCGTAGTTGCACCTCTGAGTAATAACATTTATAATACATGTTACTATCAGTTTAAACAAGACTGCCTTTTCCTTGTATTTCCTTGTATATTTTCCACATTTCTTCATAAGTTTTTCAAGCCAGAAAACACAACTAGTTCATGCCATCCCTTAGCACCAGCTGTTAAATTATTACTACTTTTATGTGTTAAATTTACAACTTTCTGACAGCCAGGATTCCCAAAAAGAGGTGCAGAAGCTGCCATCAACTGGAAGCTTGTGAGCCTTTGAACCTCTTTTTCTTCCCACTATCACTTCCAGAGGACACAGGGGAAGGAACAATGTTTTCTCTAACCATATATTCTCAGAGATGTCTTGCCTAAACTGAGGTACCAAGAGTGCCCAGGAAAAGAGAGAACAGTGAAGCTGTGTGGCCATGAAGGGATTTCCATAGTGTGCAGGAAAGAGCATAAGTAACTGAGCAATACTAATTGTGGGGAAAGATATCAATCCATATAGCAAGCCTTACAGAATAAATCTGTGGCTTGCCTTAATATTTCATATTCTGGTTTTTAGAAATTTAAATTTAATAACTTCTTGCCCTATGAGTGGGCAAGACATGATTGTGCAATTTCAATTGTGGCAACAGCATTTTACAGTAATTATTAAAATAACAGACTTTTATAAGGTTTTAAATTCACAATGTGCTGCAAAAGTGAGTAAAGAGGAATGTTGTGAAGCCAGTATTATTATTTATTCATATGGCAAAAAATTAGTTTCTTTGGAGGGTGCTGCAGAGCATGTGATTACATGATCAAAATCAATGGTTATGATACCCTCCCTTATAACCAAGCAAACTACTAAACAGAGTCCTCAGATGCACCTGAGAAAATGCAGTTTTGCAGTGTGATATATTGAATGAGAGTAAGTGGGAAATAACAGTAGCTCAAAATGCTCATCATCCACAAAAAGGACAAAAATAGCTCCCAGTTCCTTGCTAACACGATGGTAAGAACCAGGCACTGCTTTTGTTTTGGAGGTAAAAAGTGATCTTGTCATATATATGTGGATGGGAATGATTTCAGACACTGGCTAACACCTGTAAACTGAATGAAAAATCAGCTATGCTGCAGAAGGGCAGCTAGGAGGGGGTTAACAGAGAGCAGAGAAGGGAACAAATGTATCAGGGGTATTAACTAGGCACTTCTGTTTCTAGGAGATTCTTGAACACTAGTGCTTTCATGTTTTGGTATGATTTTGAACAGTTCAACTCCAGTTTTCTGAAAATGTGATTCTCCTTTTAAACTTGCCATCCTTTTGTAACCTCCTCTTGGTTCAAATTTGTAGACTGTCACTGTCAAACAAGAAATGCAGGATAATTTCAGGGAGTTATCCAAAAGACACGTCACTTCAAAATCCTTCCTTAGATTTTCTAGCTGCTTAAGCATCTCATAACTGCTATTGTTAAAAGCTTTCCTATATTAAGGGACAGCACTCCAACTCAGAGCTTGGGTCCTGGCCAGGGCCTCGACTTTATCTGGATGGATGTTTTTACCAACAATATATATATTGCAGTTATAGACATAGAATTTTATTTCATTTTTTTTTTTACCCTTAAAAACATATTTTCAAAGTACTTGCAAGCACTTTTGACTCCTTTTAAGACCTTGTCAAAGAAACACTTTAGTGGAGTCACTTTCCTGAGACCGCCACAGCAGTCTGGCAAGGGAATCAATAGGAATTTCAGACTTGGCAAGTAAAGCAAAAATAGATCACACCAAAAGCAAATATACAGGGTAGGGAATGTATTCTACTCAAATGTGAGTTGACTACGTGTGTCCTCTTCTCTCTCCTGGAAGGGTTTGTTTTGATTTTTTTTTTCTTTCCCCCTAACAAAAGTATTGTGAGCATTCAATGAGAAGTCAAAGGTTGCCTGATGAGGCAAAACCTCGTGGCATTTTTTAGCTTACAAGGACATAATACAGCAGGAACACCATTCTCAGAACACACCAACCTCAGTTTAGCATGATTCATTGTGACAAACTCACTTAAACACAGCATTTTTCTTATATTAACATAGGAAAAGTCTCAACATACAGAATTCAATCCAAACTTTCCTGACAAATGCAATTTTTCAGACTTTTTTTGTAAATTCTATCAAGTTTCATGGAAATTTATGCAGATGAAAAATATTTCATTATCTTATTTATTATTGTATAACGTTCTGACCACAGAGATTGTTCATAAAAAGTTGACCTATTATTTTCTCTTCTTAGCTTTTCTTTTGTCCCTCAGATTCATAGTGCCATAAACAAAAGGCCAGGAAAGTTTTCTGTCCCAAAAGAGTATGAGATCAGCTATTGAAAACTGCAAACTGCAAACAAACAAACAAAAAAATTAGAAATTTATAATTGTATGATACTTGAGTTCAAAAACATTTCACATAAATATTATTCTTTTACTTCTCTTTTTTTCAGGCATGCAGTAACTATGCTGCCAAGTTAAATGTGGTGTGGAGTAAAATTAACCCTTCATTCTGAAAAAGTTCTCATTTTCATAACTTTAGGACTTAAAAATTGGGATTTGAATTGAGTAAAGTTAAATAAAGAATGGCTATTTGAATGACTAGTATCTCTTATCCAATGAAAAATTTACTTGAAAAATTTCTACTTATCTATCATTCAATGATCTCTTCCTTGCCCTGTTAATTTGTAACACTGTTTTCCTCACTATATTAAACTATTATGAAATGATAATGGCTTTCAGATTATAGAGTGGGACAAATAGCAGAACTATACTCAGAATGTTGAAAGAAGAAGCATGCAACTTTCCATCATGAATTCCTAGATTTACTTCAACTTTGATATTAAAAAAAAAAGAAAAAAAAATACTTCCAGGCTATGTATCTATGTTCCATTTAAATATTGTATTTAATCTCACATAAATGGAAAAAAGAAATATAAAGCAATAGAAAAGTATGAGCTGTGAATTTCAACAGTTCTTGTTGTTTTCTCTCTTGTCTTTTTTCTTTTTTTCTTGCAGATGCACTTTACATATGACATAAACACAATCAGTCTTAGTAAGAGGTTCTTTCTGAGAGGTATTTCAAATGTACTACAGGTACTTAGAAAAGAAGACTGTATTTTTCATTGAAAATTCATTGGATTTCATTTGAAAGGGCCAAAAGATATTTGTGGTCTTACTATTCATGAGAATTCTGCTCTAAACAGAGGTTTCTAGCTTATTTTCAGCCCATGAACTCCCACTGATGTAATGTGGATTTTTTAGAATTCTTACTCAGAGTCTAATATCTTCACTGTCTTCAAAAATCACCTTTGGGCAGCTGAGGTATTTTTCAAATTCAAGCAAGACCCAAGAGACCACTTTAGAACTCCAAATTACCTAGTTTCTTATCAGCTTTTTTTTTTTTTCTTTTTTGGTATTGGTTTGCACTAATTTTTACTCTCAGCTTGTTCCTTAGACAGCATACTCTTTGAGAAGATTTTGGCATAAAATACAGCTCAGGAGGAAATAATATATATTAAGAATAGCAGGGATTTCACATACATGAAAGGCCTGCACTCACTTCTATTTAGGTATATTTACTTTTAGCCTTCACTCCAAGATGTAGAAGTTTTATGAAATACAGAATAAAAAAATCACAGCATATGAACTTACCAGCCACCTTTAACTGCATGTACCCCCACTCTGTTTCATATAAGGCTATTTCCTATAGAGACTAACTGTTTTTGTTTTTTTTTTTTTCTTTTATATTTTCCTCAATACCTCATTTCAACTCAACACAGGAAAAATAAAGAATGTTATGTTAGTACCTCGAAATCATCAGATCAGAGTCTGTCACAGCAAAACAGTGAATTCCTAAATCTAGGGTACCAGACAGGAAAATACAAATCATCCTGAAACATTAATGTCATGCTACTTGTGTTTCATGTTGAATAGAGAATGGAAATAATGATCAACTCATTCAGTAAATAGCACAGATGGCCTTGAAGGGAATTTCAGCATGTAAGGGTTATAATATAATCTTTTCCATTTGACATTTTGTGTTCTTCTCTGTGAGTCAAAAAGGATTTTGTTTTGTTTTTTTCTTTAATCTTTTCCTTTGCTCTAATATATCTTTGGATGCATTATTTTTTCTCTATTCTGATGGGCAACAGTGATTGATTTTGTGATTTCTAATGGTCATAAGAGATGTGGGATGGTCACAAAGCAAGTTCCAGGATTGTGTGTAGGCCTGGACCTAACACTGAAGTTTAACATTTTTGTCTTCCTGAAACATTTGCAGAACCACTTACAAGGAAAGACTACTGCAGACACCTAACCTTTTCAAAAAATATTGAGAAATAAAAAAAGTATTCACAATCTTATCAGGACATTTACAAAACAGAGAAAAAAAAAAAAAAGATTGAATTGCAAGATAGTGAATAAAAGTAAAAAATAAACCCCACTGGTAACAGAAAAAATGCTGGGCTCCATTTAATTATTAATCAATGTCCAATTAAATATTTTGACTTGTCCAACATCTTTTAAAACATATACAGTTAAAACAAAACTTTTTATGTCTCTGATATACTTAAAAACACTGAAAATGTTTTTTAATGTAATCCTGAATTGTATATTGTTGTCACAGGGTTTTTCCAGTGTAGCAATACAAAGTTTTTAGATATAAGGCTCTTGGAAAGACATTTTTATTACAAAAGCTTGTGGTTCTAGAGGTCATGGTAGAGTGAAGTAATCTCAGCATCCTCATTGTCTTTTCTTCCCAGTGGGGGAAAAAAAAGACTAAAACTGTACACTTTAATATATTGGTCACAGATAGCTTTTAGCCAGGCTCTGCTGACAGTTCTTTGGGAGCATGGCACCACTGAAAAGGTTCAGCTAACCTAACAGAGTATGGCTTCAGGCAGTTGGTGTTCTCAGCAGACACTGAAATGGAGTAAAACAGATTCTCTAAGCTCAGATTTAACCTTCTTTTCTCTTTCAATCACTTTGATTCATATGAGCTCTTGATCACTCCTGCCCTATGCCTTGCAGAGTGCACATGGCGCCACAGCCTCCAAAGAACAAGGTAGACACAGTGGCTCAGTGCCAGTAACAACACCTGGGAAACAAATCTGTCTCCTGGTCACCTTCTGACACTTCCTCTCACTCAGCACGCCAGCATGCTCTGTACCTTTCTGAATCATTGACTGAATTATCCTAGTACCTATCCTTATTAGCCAAGATTGATCAGTTTTAAAATATAGACATGTCTTGGGTTATGGAACCAAAGATGTGTGTTCTATTTCAGCTGTTGAAAGCAGTTGGGGAGATGTTTTTTCTTTATCTCTTGTAACTCTGGGGGAAGGGGGGTGGATGCCTTCTGATAATGGGCCAACTGTTAAAACCAGGTGGGGCAGTGTTTCTTATCTCTTTCACCACCCATCCTCCCTCCGGGGGATATCTTCTGCTAATGGGCCATTAAGGCTCACCAAGGACAGGACACATTCCATCATCCCATTGTGAGATGCTCCACCCAGTCAGGGGAGCCAACCATTCCAACCTGGATAAAAACTGAGACGTAGGACCATGAGGTGTCTGGTTCTACCAGATTCCCAGAGGAAGACTGGACCCTTCTCACCATCACTGGGCCCTTTTCTCTCAGGATCATCTCTACTTCAACAGAACCACATCTGCCACTCCAGACGGACTCACTTATGGACTGCTTCCAACACCTTGACCAACAGGGTGTCAGGTTGTAGCTCTGACTTTGTCAGGATTCTCCAAAATTGCTGTTTGTTTGCTTGTTTGTTTGTTTTTTTCTACTACATTTGTATTGCTAATATTCCTAGTAAAGAACTGTTAGTCCTATTCCCAAATCTTTGCCTGAAAGTCCTTAATTGTAAAATTATAATAAGGGGGTGAGGGGTTTACATTATTCATTCCAAGGGAAACTCCAGCTTTCCCTGGCAGATACCTGTCTTTCAAAACCAAGACAAGACATTATATTATTATTATGTAATTATTATGTAATCATTTGGTTTCCTCTAATTTCATCAAATTAAACAGAAAGCCCGATTCATTAACAAATAAATTAGGCAAAAAGAAAAATTTACGGTAAAAATTCACACCTTACAGTCTCAGTTCTTTACAGTGTGAAAAAAAAAATGCTGCAATTCCACAGTTGTTTTGTTTTCAGTAGTCCTTGATAGAACTGAAGGGAATATGACAGGATTTTAGGTGAGATTAAGAGTTTTCACTGGTGATAAAAAACATATATCTATATATACACACACATATACATATTTACCTCAGTTCAACAAAACTGTAAGCCTGGACTTAAATTTTTCCCGGCTTGGTGAAGTACAAAAAAGTGTATTTACCTCTTTAAGGCATGTAAAAGAACTATTTCCTCTGATGATGGCTGTGCTAGTTTTGGCTGGGCTAGAGTTACTATTCTTCATAATGGCTAGAATAGGGTTACAGTTTGGATTTGTGCAGAAAACAGTGTTGGTAACACAGGGATGTCTGAGCTATTGCTGAGCAGCACTTTGCATACTGTCAAGACCTCTTCTGTCTCACACCCTAACCTGTCAGCAAGGGAATTGGGGGTGCACAAAAATTTGGGAGGGGACAAAGACAGAACAGCTGAACCCAACTGACCAAAGGGATTTTCCAAACCATTTGGCACCATGGTCAGCATATAGAGCTGGGGGAAGAAAAAGGAACGGGGGGACATTCAGAGCGATGGTGTTCATCTTCCCAGGTCACCATTCCATGTGATGGAGCCCAGCTTTCCTGGGAATGGCTAAACATCTGCCTGGCCACCACAAGTGGTGAATGAATTCCTCATTTTTCCTTTCTAGCATGCATGGCTTTTGCTTTGCCTATTAAACTGTCTTTATCTCAACTCATATTTCCTCACTTTTACTCTTCTGATTCTCTCCCCCACCACACCAAGGTGCTGGCTGGGGCTTAGCTCTGACTGAGTTTAAACCACAGTACTGGCTCATTTACTGCTCACAGAAACAGCAGTTTAGAGGTTTCTAAATCTCACAGTTCCCACTCATTTAGTACCAGTTTAAATATACATAAAATGGGAGTGATCAGTAGGGATTAGATTGGAGTATGTGTGTATGTTGGGAGAACATTAACCTGGTTTTAGTCTAGTCATTATTTCACTTAAAAATTACAAAAATCCCTGTCAAATACCAAAGTGACATACCCTATTTGTATTTAAAGCACTTCCTACAAGCAGGAAACCAGGGGTGGGAGGTAGGCATTGTGTGCTTAATTTCTTATCCTTTGCCAGGGGGCCTATACCACTGAGATTGGGGCATTATGAAGTTTAAATCCTGAAAAGAAATCCATTCTTCTGTTTTGGATGATAGAGGCAATCCATCTTCCACTTCTTGAGACCTGGAGTGCCAAAACTGCTCATGATCAGATTGCAGTGTTTATGCCTATTTCCCCTATTTTAACCTGGTCATGCAGCCATGCTGACATACCTGGTTGTGCATCCCACATTCCCCCTGAATACTTCCTTCTTTGCCCTTTCTTGCTCTGCAAGTTTGCCCATCATCTTAGGAAATGTTGCACCTGACCTTTTCAAAAGGGCAAGGCTATATCTTTGTTTATATTACAGATAATCACAGACCTCAGACTAAATGTCCACCTCTGTTTCAACATTGCTAGACATAAATATCCTACAAGTTTTATCGACACTGTTCTTCCAGCTGGCAATCAAACTGTGTCACGGTGTTGAGGTGAAGTCAGTCTTTGTTTCTCCAACCACAGAACATGCTTTGCACAAATGACATTCTTCCAGAACACGTGAATCTCTTCAACTTTGTCAAATAAATTTTACCCTGCAGTTCTTCCTGTCACTTCTGGTATTTTTGTGACGTCAAGTGTTTGCATTGCATGAGCAAAGACTCTAGATTTGCAGTTTGAAGGTGTTTTATGCTGTATTATTTTACAGCATAAAAAAATACCAACTTCCGTGAAGAACAACCCTTCAGTCAAACAACCCCTAAAATGAACACAGATCAGGTGAGCTTTCTTTTTTTGTCCTTCAGGTGTTGAGGGTGACAATGCATAATTTGAAAACTGTTTTTATTCAACTGTAGTTGAAATATGTCTGTGTGTACCTGAGCACGTACGCATGCAAGTGAATAGATATGCATGTTAGCTGAGAAAAAACCCCAATATTTATCCTCATAGAATATTACAGCTAGATACTAACAATATTGAGGAGGAATTAAGTTCAGAAACCCATGAACTGTAAGGTTAGGCCAAACATACAACACTAAAATTGAGCAAAATGAACATCTAATCTTGATATTTAAGATTTAAATAGGTCACCATCTTCTATACTTCTTTACTTTTTCTGGCTTGATAAATAATATTAAATGCAAAAAGGAAATAGTACCCCAAGGCCATTCCAAATTATATTCAATGATATTAATATTTGGGCTTTCTTATTATATATTTCTTAAATATGTTACTTCACTGAAGAGACAAAACCTTGTGTTCATACGCAATAACCTTTAAGCCTCAAGAAACTTTCTCACCTACTGAAAAATCTGACACCTTAAAAAACAAAGTCAACTAAATGTGATACCAAATAAGTTGTTCTATTTGCTAAAAGACAAAACAAACCAAC
>VWYO01018482.1:238301-254013 GCA_013400275.1 Rhadina sibilatrix | reverse complement strand
TTTTTTTTTTTTTAACAGTATGGTGGCACTTAGAAAATTGGTTGGGTAGCAGGCAAATGGAAACCCAAATTATACCCTAATGCATAATAAATGCACTATCTTCCTTTGAAATTGCTACTAGGGATGTCTTTCCTCTCTACATGCAGTGATAGTGGATGTAATGCTCCTACTTGTACAGCACATTCTGGTCCAGAGTTCTGAATACAATGTAGAAAAATGTAATCTGTATTCTCTTTTGAAATACAGAGCAACTGCTGCATGGAGACATTAAACATTTCACCCACAGCCACGGAATGGCTTATTCTCCATCACAGCAGGGCTCAGTAGTGGTGGTAGAATAGGGAACATTAATTCATACACCAAGAATGTTCGTTTTCCTGTGTAAGTTGCTATTAACTACCTGTCACAAAGAGTTCTTTCCAGGAAAACTCTTCCAATTTGAAAAGTCTAGGATGTAAACATTATTCCATTGAAAACTTGTAGCATGGAAACTGCTCTATTAGCAGAAACTCAGAAAGATTATTAATCACAGCACTTGAGCAGGTCACATCTGCTAAGGACCTGACAAATCCTGTGCAGAATAACTAAATAGGTCCCTTATGAGAGATCAGGAGGCATCCATGAATATAGCGCAGGGATAACTGAGGATTTTTAATTGGACCACTTGAAGGATTATGAATGTACAAAAGTATTGTTTTAGATGTAGAGTCTTTATGCAGATCTCACTGAAAAAGCCAAGAGATATGACAAAGTTTAAGAGATGATACTTCGAGTCTAAATTCCTGATATAGTTGTTATCGATCCTGTATTTTAAAAAATAACTGGGGGATCTTTTCATATTCTTGTCACTCTACTACTTATTCACCTCTTTCTATAGCATTTGAAAGATTTAAAAGGAGGTTCTGCTAAACACTTCTGGTTTTGTCAGTCTGAACTTTCCAAGCTCTGAGGTATCTCCAGGCATTGTGTGATGATTGATTAGGTTTTTTTGGAGAAAGAACATGAACAGCTGGAACAGTTAACAAAGTGAAAAACCCTTCAAGTGCAAGGCAAATAGGGAAATATGTTTCTGTAACAATCATGTTTTTCTAGTGACTCTTTGAATAGGACGTTGAGTTTTTATTACAAACTCAGGCATATCTATATACAGTAAGGACAATCAACCCATTCAAAGTATCAAAAAAACATAGATGACTCTGGTGATAAAAGTTAGAGCCACTCAGGGTGGTTTTAAAATTGTTAAAGTTACCAAGAGGCAGCTGAAGCGAGCTTGTTGAACTATTGTTTGGGTATCTCAACAGTATTGTTAAAGTGTCAATTCCAACACTGTTCCATTAATGATTCTTAAAAAGACTATGACTGAAACCCTCCAACATTGACCATGAGGGTTTTTCAGAAGAAATACAGTTTCATGCAGCTCTGTTAAGAACACTTTTTATTAGAGCAGCAGGCAGGAGGAACTGGTTCCTTAGCAATAGTAACTTGAAAGGAAAAGTGCTTGGTCCTTTAAATATATGTAGGGGTTCATATGTATTTCTGTGGGTGCATTCATTCATATATATATATAAATATACACACACACATATATACCCTGATGAAATGTGTATGATTCTAATTTTTAAAGAGAAGAAGGAAAAAAGGAAGAAAAAAGAGACAATATTAGTTCACACATGATTTAAAGTAGTTTTCTGAGAAGCAATTTAGGATGCTCATCTACAGCAATGCTGTAGACTATGACAGGAAACCTAGTAGGTTTACAAAGAAAGAAAACTAAAAGCCAAACTGCAATGCTAGGGTGATGGGTTTTATCAGCCACAACAAAGCCAGGGACAACACTTACTTGTCTATCAAAGAATTCTATCAATATTGAATGATACAAAGTTATAGATAGCACAGATGGCTTTTCCAATCAGATTGTACAAATCCATGTTTTAGTGATGGGCTGGAAAAAATAAGGAGGTTTATCTAATGTTTTCTGTCAGGCTGTTTATTGCTCTGTACTAGAAAAGTTAGAGATGAAGTCTTCCTTATTATCGTCCCTGAATTTTAATATTTCAGAACAGAAATTATCTCTAAGTTTAGCATCCTCAGATTAAATTATTTTGTTTCTCATTTTGCAAAAGGGCTTTGCCTAGTCAGCATCCATATTCAAATTTGTATTTGCTTATTTCTTGCAGACAGTCACTCATTAGGAGTCGATACAGAAGGCTAGACATAATGATGCTGCTTAATCTCACAGGTTTTATTGCAAACTGTTAAATGTTTACCAGCTTGCTGTAGTCGTATCTGAAGATAACAGACTTTACAGTTTTGTTATTTAAATCCAGAGCTGATTTTGAGGAATAATTTTGAGATCAAGTCTGCAAAGGAGTTCCAAGTACTTCTGCTAAAACTGACCTGCAATGAATATTTTTTTCTTCCAGAGCCAAGAGTAAATGATGTTAAAACAGATACTGAAGACTCTTTAAAAAACAAACAAACAAAAAAAGCAGGCTACCATCCCCCTTAATGCCACATGAGTCACTGATGAGGCTCAGAAGTCTGAGATTCAACTAGATAATCAGATCCATTCTTCTAGCTTGTCCAAACATTGTCCAGTGCCCACTTCTTCAACTGAAATATCTTTCAAGTGAAACCGAGCAACAAAGACTTAGAGAATTGTCTAGTAATAGAGCAATTTTTCTCTGCCATGTCCCATGGGTTAGTTCTTAACACAAGATACATAATTAGAAGGCAATTAGCAACATATGTGGAAAGCAGCAGTAGAGATTCTACCACACCTAGAATAAAGAAGACTTTGGAATGATCTAACTGCAGTGCTTGAAGGGAACTTACAGGAAAAATGGGGCAAGACAATTTAAAAGGGGACATAGTGACAGGACAAGGCAGAATGGCTTCAGACTGAAAGAGACTGGGTTTAGATTAGATATATGAAGGTATGCACTGGAACAGAGAAGTTGTGGATGCCCCATCCCTGGAAGTGTTGAAGGCCAGGCTGACTGGGGCTCTGGGCAGTCTGTTCTAGTGGAAGGTGCCCCTGCCCATGGCAGAGGGTTTAGAACTAGATGATATTCAATGTTGACTTCCAACCCAAACCCTTCTGTGACTATGTCTCTTGGGAAGTTGCTGCAGTGAAAATTTCTTTCTTCTGTTGAGATAGTCTGTCCCACTGCAACTTGTACCTGCTGCCTTTACCTTGTTCATGTGGCTAAGTGTGAAGAGACAGCGCTCTTTTCTCACTTAAGAGATCAGAATATGAACAGTTCTATAAGTGAGGCCCTAGCACTGACTAAAACCAGGACAGACTTTTCCAGAGATACGTAATATTTGCAGTTAGGTCATCCGTAAGAGACTGATTCAATGAGAGATGTTTCCTGAATTGTCATCTCTAACTGATGTACTTTTGGATTGATCATTATTAGCTATGAACTGCTCCAGTTCTCTTCAATATCACCAAAGCTCCCTTTGGCATATTTGTCATTCTTCCTGTAATGTCATTAATCAAAATACTAATGAGGATGAATATGAAAAAATATCCTTGAAAAATTTCATTACTAATTCCTATGTAGAGAACTCTTAACATAAACATTTTGCATTCTCTTGTTTAGACAATTCTTTATCTTTTTTATAGCCCTTCACTTTATTTCTATGACGTACACCTTTAGTCACTCTACTGTAGCAACTGAGCAAATTATTGATTTGAATCTAGATAAGTCAGAAAACACACATTTTTTTATAGGTTTGAAGTTGGGGGTTTTATTTGCAATAGAAACATATTTAAATAATTGTCATTTACCTTTGATATAATCTTGAATGCTTTATCACTATTTGTTTTCCCATTCTAATTAGCTGTTCTTGAGAATATATTAAATGATGTTTGAAATTTGGGCACCAAAATTAATGCCAGTTAATTTTTTCCACAGTTACAGAGGATGAGGTGAAGGGCTGCAGAAGGGCTTGAAGAAGCAGAAAAATATTTTTGCATGTTATTGCCTCAATACCTTATACTCAAATACTGGACAAAGTAAATTGAATATTAAGTAATAATGCATAATTACACATCCAGAGAGATGATAATGAAGAGTGAAGTACAACAAACTGTAATCTAAACACAAAGGCAAAGCATGCAAATGAAACAATCAGGTTAAAGATGCTGAATTGGCAACGTTTAATAAAGATTTATAGAGAAAGAATATAATTTGGCCTAGCAGAAAAAAAAATCTATTAGCAAATATAATCTCCCTCATGCAATTCCTTTTTGGTACATGTTAATTCTTCTATTAACAAATCTCCAATGATTTTGCATTGAATATTCAAGGGGACTGAGTCAATATTAGGGAATCATATAATTCCCTGCCAGAAAGGAAAGGATTCATTACAGCTACTGAGAATTCATTTGAACACGTGAAATAAAATATTGCCAAGTACTAAGTGATACAGGATCCAAGTGCTTGAGACCTATGGAGTTTTCATGGTAACCATCACCACTGAATCCATGACATATGATGTCCAATCTGGATGCAGGCTGCTTCATGGTTCCCATCTTAATTTAGATTTTTGTTGGTTTCATTCAAATTTTATGTTACAAAGTGCAATACTTTGTACAAAGATTTACATATACAATAAAACAAGAAATCAAAATATTTTATATTTGATCCAAATGAAGAACCACTTAGTCAGCAGTTGTGTGGAGGGCAGTACCATGCCTTGTTTCTGGTCTGAAAAGCTTCAAAAGAGCCTCACTGACTACAAAATTACATCCTACTTCTTAAAATGAGTACAACTAAAGCACTTTCTTGAATAGATATGAGTGATTGTGCACAGGTAAGATGAGGATGAGTTTACCTTTAAATTAACTTGCTTTTTTAATTTAATGAAATACAAATATAGGAAGGAGTTCAACATACATCCATTGACTATTGACATTCTAGAAAACCTAGCAGAAAATCTTTTCTCATTAGAGTGATTCTATGACTAGATTTTGACTCACCACAATTAAAACATACCTAAGTGACAGCACACAGAGTAAAACACAGGCAAATTTGATTTTTAATTAGCAAAAATTACCAGAAAACATTTCGATTTTTTGATGATGTCTGAATTATTCATACACACCATACTATGTTTCTCACCATTCACGATTCCTACACAAAATAACCATTAGTTACATTCTGAAAACATTTCATACAGCTACTTTGATTCTCTGCTAACAAGTAATAGACACTGTCTACTCCTTTGGAAATGCTTTGTAATCTGAGTTACAGAAGGGGCCTGCTCCGTGAAGTGCTGGCATTTGAGGTCTGAGCCAATAGCCACAACTGATTTCCTAATGTCATTTCTGTCACAGCTACAGAGGGAAGATAATTTTAGCTAGAATTCCAGCATTTGGATCCGGAACACAAACTGGTTTATAGCCAGCACAAATCTGCAAGCATTTAATCTTCCTGAGGGACCAGAAATTTTATTAGCTGTTCACATATCATAACATTGCCAGACTGCAATTACTGCTGAAGGGCTCAATGCAGGACTTGAGCCCCTTGAAACCCAAGGACACCACTGGGCACCAGTGCGTTGGCACTCCCCAGATGGGCTTTTGCCCCTCCCTGGTGCTTTCAGCATGTTTTCATTCCCCTCATTTCCTATTCCACACTTAAACAGCAAGAACCCTCACTTTAGCACTTGATGACAAGGGAAAGGGGTGTGTGAGGAGCAGAGAACAAAACTAAAGTTAAATATGTCCCTCTGCTAATTTAATAATTAAAAAAAATTCCCTCTACAACCTTGTTCAGAGCAGCACTTAAGTTTCTCTGAAATCTGTAGCTTTATTCACACTTTAAAGCTAAGTGCTTTGTTGGACAAGGGTATTCATACAGATAATAAAGGTACTTTTCCTATTTCCATCCAGGAGTTCAAGAACATTTCCTTTTGCAATAACAAAGAAAAAAAAAATTAGAAAGCCTTTTTACTATAACAACAAAAAGTTATTTTGACTTTGAAATAGGATAGAAAATTTCTGCCTCCAGTGAAAAGGCTAAGCATTTTGTCAGGAAATTAAAAACCAAAATACTTTTGCTTCTGTTGCTTCTAGATGTCAGTTTTCTGTACATTAGAAGAAAGAAAAGTGCTTAAAGACTTTTTTTTTTTTTTTTTAATATATTCAGCCAGAATTTACATTTCCTGAGAAGGAGGGAACAAAATGATCAGACAAAGACCTGGAACAATCAATTAAAGATTCTAGATAGTCCTGTGAGAAGGATTTTTCATTGAGCTAGTTTCCTTATGAATACAGTCTTACCTCCTGTAAGAGTTGCTGCATTGCTACCATGGTGCATGTGTTTGATATTCTGCATGTGCTTCCTGCTTTTTTTTCTTGGTGGGAAACAGGAAAATTCTGTGCTGTGACAGCTCAACTATTTACAGTCACCCTGGTGTCAAGGCAGAGAAACAGTGTCTAGGTATCATCAGAACAACTTTCCTCTCCAACGACTGAGTTGCTAAAGCCAGAGTAGTAATGTGCAATCACAGAGATAGGGGATCAGTGAACAGTAAGATATTCTAATATTGAAGTCATTTTTCACACCTCTAGTAAAGTGAATACATTACATTCATTCATCTGTGTCGAACCTTAATTGTCAAACTGAGTTTATGGATTTAAACCATAAACTGAGTTTATGGTTTATTTAAAAATATTTATTATCAGAACATGTGCACTTTTAGAAATTTCATTAAAAATATATTTAAGGCATGCCAAATTGTGTTTTTCGTCACCAAAAAGTAATGATCCGTTGCATATTTATTTTTGCAGCCAGCTAATGAAATGCAAAACAAAGTGACACAGCAATGTCTAGTGCTGAGCAAGTGCATATGTTTTCAGGATGAATAAAGTTCTTACAACACTGACTACTGTCAGGCTTAGCCAGTGATCAGAATTTTTTAAAAAAATCATTTCTGCTTACTGGTGTGGAGTTTTAGTCACACTCATGCATATGTGTTTTAATAACCTGAGTTCTCTGTTTCATCTTAGATGTAATTAAATCACAGTAAATTGGGGATCTTCAAGGTGCCCTTCATGGAAATACGTAGCATTCCTTCAAACAGAGATGGATCTCCAGTTGGTACATTCTCTGCACTGTGTTCAGTGTACTGTGATAGTACTAATACTGTACTGTAGTGCAGGTGTACAGTGGATTATGAAGTTTCACATACTTAGTGCAAGACAAAACATAATAATCAACAAAAGAGAAATATCTTCCTGAGCTAAAAACCATAAAATCATTAATAAATCTCAGTACATTTCATGCTCATAGCTAGGATAGTATTCTTCTATCATTGGATCTGTGCTAAAAGCTCCATGGAGGAACCTCTCCAGCAATGAAACTCCTTTGACCTGACACTCAATCAGTGCAGTGGGAACAAGCCTTGGCAGCGTGTGCTCTTTGGACTCACAGTTGTGAAAAAATAAGGCAGATGCAATTTCATGTATGCTTTTGTAGGCAACCCTAGTCTAGCTGTAGGGCAGATTTCAAGTCACTCGACTTCAAGGCAAATCAAAGCAGAGAGGAATAATTTCCTGCCTCTTTGACAGGGACACAAACTCTGAACAGAGCACGGTCACATTCTGCCTGGAAACTGTAACAGCTGCAGCAAACATATGGAGCTGCCATGGAAGAAAAGCTGTTTAGTTTGTGGAGTGAGACCCTAATCAAAGTGATTGATGCTGGATATGATGCAGAAATGCAATAGATATCCCTTTTGAAGGAAGATGCTCGAGAGATAAATACAAAATGCTCTAATAAATGAAACAAGCTGAAACACCTGTAATACCTCTAGGATAGATGTTAAAATCACTTAGGCTTATTATTAGCAATGAATCATTTCCCTTAATACAAAATATAGAAGATAAAGAGTAAAAATAAATCACTGGTCTAATATTAACCCTGACATATCTGTGTTTTATGCTGGTTTTTGGTGGGGTTTTTTGGGGGTGGTCTTGTTTTGTGGGGTTTTTTTTTGGATAGTTGGAACTGTTATGCTACATATTGGAAAAAGGTGTGATATAGGAATTTATGTTTAATAGGATACTAAACTAGGCCAATGAATCTCTTGTCAAAGGCCAGTTTCTGTTGAACTTGCTTGCAATGAACATTAACATCAAAGGGTAACTATTTTAAAGTCACTGGACCTTTGCCATTGCTATTGAGGGAACTGTCTTATCCTTTTTGAGTAATTAGTTGAAAACTATGAAGACAGAACACATAATTTCCTGCTAATGAATCATCAATATACAAGTATGAGAAGTCATGCAATTTTCATCTTTGTTACAAGACAGTGGTGTGAGCAATAGTGGTTGCAGTTTCTGAAATTCTTTAAAGTCTAAGAGAAAAGCTGAGAAAGGTTATTTCTATCTCACTATTTTCATGAAGAGCTGGTACACTCAAGGTACCCTTATTCCAAACATGTAAACTGAAAAGAGCAATTTTGGGTTGAAAATAGCATAGTCTTGTTTTCTAAAAGAGTTTTGATTGCCTTTCATGCTATTTCTTTCCCTACATCTTTTGTTTATTTTCATGTGCAAGGGAAATGGTAAATCATTCTTATTAGATGCTCATTTGACTAGGTAGGATACTTGAAACAATATTTGGGAAAGCCATATTCAGGCAACACAATTTTTTAGTTTCCAATATTATTTAGAATAGTTATAAACTTTAAGTGGTGAACCTTAATCTAACAATAAAGAAAATTATATTAGTTTGAGTAAATGATTAAATAAAATCTCAAGGGCAACAGAAGTAGTCTGTGTTTGAGACTGACAGATGGGTCTGGATCCAAGGTAACAATGTTCTGTTTCTGTTCTAGAACATGACATCAAAATAATATACCTATTGCTCTGCCAGCAATAACATGTGCAGAAAAAAAAATGCACACAAAGACTTTGGGGTAACTAAAATAAGGGAAATAACTTAGAAAGGACAATTAACTTATAAATAATTCAATTCACAAGAGATTTTTCTCAATCACTACATCAGAGTTTCCAGCTGTCTGCATAGAATTTTCTCTATATGGATGGACATGTTTTCTGTTAGAATAGTCCAAGTGGAAAAGTGACTGGCAATAAAAACTTGTGCTTCCAAGCACAGTAGATCCCTTTTATGTACTTATGACATTTGGCAAATGTCCTGCTCTTAAAATCATGAGTGCATTTACCTCCCATTGAAGTAATTGAAAGCCAACAATTCTCTGGATCAGTACAGCCAGGATCTACAGTAACTGCAGGACTATAAAATTATTTCAGTCAAGTCCTTTCTTGTATAAGCGGGCTTTTACAATAGATGAAATTAATTTTCTTTCAGAAATATTTTAATTGTATTGCAATCTATTTGATATCAAAACTTCTTTTCAATGAAAAGCAGCAAAGGCTTTTTGGGCAATCACCAAAGGCTCAAACTTTTCCTTGCAATAACTTTACTGTATACTCCAAGCAATTATATATAATTTAACACACATTACATTTTGAAAGGGAAGTCATTAGCTTGCCTATCATCTTAACCTTTAAAATCTAATGAAAAATATCCATGACAGTGGCAATCCTGTATTAATCCAACCATGTATTTAGGGACAAGGCTACAAAAAGGTTTATGTTGTAATTTTCCTCCACTCCATTGCTCTAAAGAGAATGATTCATTTACTGAGGTAAATGCAGTTGCTGGTGCCCTCTCTGCTCACACAGCCACACACTCTCCCCATCTGAGCAGAGAACTGGGAGAGCAGCTCACATTCAGCTCCTTCCTTCACATACTGACAGCAAAGTCAATATCCACATAACTGCTGGAACTGACCCATGGCTGTGGGACCTAGGGACTGTACCTAATTTTTGAAATAATATTTTATTTACAAAAAGAAAAGCCCTATTGCACTCAAGGGTAGTTCTCCTAAGATTTTTTTTTCCCTCCTACATGTAGTTTCTCACTTTGAAAAACTGTGAAAAGAGTCTTACAGATGAATGTTGTGTTAAAAGTTTGTCTTCCATACATTTATTCTAGATACACTTTAGACTATAGATATATTAGACCTCTTAAAATGCTGGAATTTCACTCTACATCAAGATATAAGCACATTCTGAGGAACAGTCATGAGCAGATTGAAAACTCATGGGCAAGAGTCAGAGACCAAGGCAACAAAAGGAAACCAGTGTTTGGAGTCTGCTGCAGGTTGCTCAGTCAAGGGGAGCCTGCTGCCAAAGCCTTCTTGCTCCAGCTACAGGGTCTTCTCCTGCTGGGGGACTTCAACCATCTCAACATCTGCTGGACAAGTAGCTCAGTGAGCTGTAGGCATTCCTGGAGACTCCTGGGATGCATGAAGAATAACTTCCTAAGCCAGGTAATAGGCCTACCAGAGGGGATGCAATAGTGTAATTTAGTAATATGAGGGAAAGTTGTAATTGAAAACTTTCTTTGTGTACTATGTTTTCCAGTTCCTGCAACTCTGAGGACAAAGAATGCAGAAAACATCACAAGAGCCTCAGGAAGAAAAAAAAAAAAAAAAAACAACCAAAACCAAAACCAAACAACAAACAAAAAACAACAACACCCACCTACTAGATTCCACGAATCTAGATTCCCCCAAATGGATAGACTTACCATGATCAAAAACTGGGGTCAGAAGCACAACATCCTCTGCAGATCACTAGAGACTTCAACAAACTCAGTTAACCACTAACTTAGAATAAATATAGAGGATAAAAGAAGTGACATGAGTCACAAGAATTAGACTGGGAGGAATGAAAATATTTGGTTTAATTTCACTCAAAAATGTCAATTTCCTCTGCCAACATATATTACATGGATGCTTTTCCAATGTTTTGCAAAATGTGTTTTACAAAATCTCCATGCCCAGGTTCAAATTTATCTTAAAAAAGACAGCCAACCAGTACTTATTAGATTCAATACTTATTAGATTCAGTATGACACTCATAGATTGATGTATCTTGATTGCCCTAAGAACATTAATTAACTTTGCAGTGAAAACATAACCATACAGAAATATACCTTTTAAAAAAGGACATGCATTTTCAAATTACATATGTCACAAAATGCTTCACTATATTCTGACTGTATTTAGACATGACCAGCAACATGAGAATTTGTCACCAGATAACTAGGCAGGTGATGGACATGACTCTGAAATGAGAGATTCATCTTTGCTTATCCAAGAAAAAGAGATCAAAGCATATTGTTTAACCAAAATTCTACTTAAAACCACAACTTTGAAACTATATATATCAGATTTTAGAGAAATAAGTGCAGCATGTGCCATAACTATGTACCAAGTATGTACTGGAAAGAGTACTGGTATTAGCAGCAAGCATAGTAGGTGACTGGTATTCTTTCCATAAAAGATAAATATTCACAGTTGATAAAGTAACCAAGTCTTGTTTAATCTTTCTTTCCAAAGGAAATTACCTTCTGTCTTTCTCATAGAGGCAACAGTTGCTACTAAACTCCATTTCTCAGTTTTGTTGATTTTCCACTATCTAAACATCTTATCATTTTACTCTTAAAAGTCCCCTAACTCAAGGTACAATTGCTGCTGTCTAATTATGTTGAAGAAAGTGGTTTCCTTCATCTTCTAGGAGGCAGTTTTTGGTGGGTTTTTTTGGTTTTTTTTTTTTTTTTTGTTTTTTTTTTTTTTTTTTTTTTTTTTTTTTTTTTTTTTGTTTTGTTTTTTTTTTTCTTTTTTTTTCTTTTTTTATTTATTTTGCTTCATTCTAGAAAATAAAAGAAAACTACTGTATCACTGATTTAGTGAAAGGTCTCAACAAATCATGAGAATTCTGTAACAGGAAGGAAGAATAGTCTAACTCTCAGACATCTAACTTTATATTTAAAAGTCCTTATTCTTTTCAGTGTAATATGTCTGTAATAAGTTGTCATAGACAAATGAGCTTTTAGGAAGCTGTATCAAATTTATTGACAGGTAGCAATTACAGTTGTGACCCTATCTAAAGCCTAATCCTTTGCTAAGTCAGTTCCTTCTCTTTCTCCTCTTATCTTTCAGTTTCTTATGCAGGCTCCTGTAGTTTGTATTGGATTGATTTCCTACATACAAGGTCTTCCAGTTTTGCAATATAGCTATTTTTCCCCAAATTTCTTTAGGGTTGCCATCTTGACTTGTCCTCATTGACCTCTAAATGTTATTCACCATATTCCTTATTAAAGTTTCCAGCTTTAGTTGGACTGTCAGCTTTTTCAATTTTTATCAATCTTTGTCTCTCAAATATCATTTACTGTCCCAAATCGACACAGAGCCAAAACATTGCAATAAGATCTTGTCAACTCTTCCTCCTTCCATCTTGAGTGGTCTTTGGATCATTCTCCTTGAAAGTTACATGAAGTTTAAAGATAGACAAACCTGGACTCAGAGAAGTTTAGAATACTTCTATCCTTTCATAAGTACTGCCATAAGAAAAATATCATTCTCGGGCAT
Organism: Rhadina sibilatrix; assembly: GCA_013400275.1. Lineage (NCBI taxonomy): Eukaryota > Metazoa > Chordata > Aves > Passeriformes > Phylloscopidae > Rhadina > Rhadina sibilatrix. The sequence goes on along the minus strand of VWYO01018482.1, from coordinate 241,530 downwards.
TTATCAATATCTCAAAGCTCGAGAATATTTTGGTGCCAAAATAACAGTGGATACACTTAAAATCTGCCAGTAATGACTGTTTGAGCAACAGATGAATCCAGCTGACATTTGATTCTCCTTCATTCTTTGCCTTGAGAGATGTAAATTCTGAGGAAAGCCTAAACTTGAAGTGAGTCTCCTTTTCCTCTCTATCAGAACAGCTTCTTATTCAATCACTCTCTCCTAAATCTTTATATTTTCCTCTTAAGTGGAGTTCTTATTTTGAGTGATTAAATATCAGATACATAATTGTATCTTTGAATTAACATTTGCTTGTCTCCCATGACTTGTGTTCCAGAAAATTAGAAAGCTGAAGAACTATACCAAGTATTGAAATGCATTTTTTTTCTCGAAGGAAAAATGTAATATTATCATATATAGTCTTATGCATATACTTTATGTCTGATGATCATGTGCAGTTAAAATTATGCCTGTGTCCACTGTTGTAGTCATTTTGTTTTGTTTTGCTTTTTAAGTAATTATTCCTTGGCTAATTTCCTTTTTGTAGAAAACAAAAGGTATTGGTTAATTTTCAAGGGAGTTATTACCAGACAAATGGAATGTGAAACTCATAAAGAGCACAAAAAATGAAGAAATTGATATGAATTTCAGTGGGAGAAGAGCTGGACCTAAGTTTGATAAACAAGTTTGAACTACAAGATATAATTAGATAGAGAATTCTCAAAGAACATTGAAGTCAAATGTCCACCTGTTTCCATCTATTTTATTTACTTGACTTCACTTGACACTCATCCTCTCTTGAAACAGAAAGCAAAATCAGTACAAAATCTTCTAAACCTGATCAAGAAACTCATGTGAAAATAAACATATGAAAATAGCCACACTTTGATTTGGAACAAGTTTTCTGCCCACATAAGTGAGAGGATAATAACTTATTTGGGACTTACAGGTGTATTTATTTGTCCTTCAAGATTTTGCACAAAGGAGTCTTTACATTTATAACAGTTTTTGACAATACAGTATCTATATTTTAAGAATACACAGATCATTAGGATTCATTTTTAGCCACAAACACAAGTCATACTGCTGAATGTATCAAACCCTGTAAATCCTGCTAATTAGTAACACTGGCAGTTGTGTGATATTTTATTGTCATTCATCAGACAGCTTTATTTTGGTTTAAAAATGATAAAACTAAACGGCTTTTATCCTCTGTCATTCTTCATTTACAATCTGATGTGGGGACAAACCCACACAGGCAAACCCACACATAATATGGTCTTACTGACTGAAAGCAAATGCAACTGAAACAATCTCTGCTGATAAAATTATGTTTTTGCAATTTCTGACAACACAGTAGAAAAATTGGCAATCCAGCAATTTAAGATGATGCACATCCTAGAAAAAAAAAAGTGAATTTATCTGATAACATTATAAATCTTATATTTCTTTTGAAGTAAGATTTGCAGTTCTTATTATCTTTACAAAAACTCAAACAACACAGCCTGACTTCATTCTAACTCTAATAAAATCAGATATTTCTTTCTGTAGTCATTAGAAAAGTTTGCAGATGTTTTATTTACTTGGCTTTGTTAGTAATTTATCATCTTTCCTTTAGAAATAAATAAAGAACAAAATAAAGTGCAAGGTATTATAGAGCTAGTCAAGGATCTCAATGCTTATGCTAAAATAAAAACTAAATAGGACAAAAGTCAGTCCCTCAGTTTGAACATGAAGTTGGGAATATAAACCCATGCAAACGTAAGAAACCAACATTTACAGATGCGTCAGCACATGATTCTCTTAAGTACTCATAAAACTCTAAAGCCCACAACCTCTTTCACTTGGAGAAGAATAAACTTGTTTAACAAGAGAAGCTTCTACCTCAAAATAGTAAAACCTTTAAACAGATTTATGAGGCAGCAATATTAAGCAGTGTGTCAAGCACTGCACTGGTAGCCAGCAAACCCTACACAGGAGCCTGGCTGAGCAGCCTAAGCAGATGCATGAACTGCCAGGTGAAAGGTATCCCCCATCCACATCCCCCAGAGAGGTGCAAGTGCCTGCAGGCTGGGCACTACAGCAGCATCAGGGGGTCTCAGCTACCCCAGCACACCCCAAATGCCAAAAGGTGGCCACATGAAAATCCTACCCCTAGCCAATACAGGCACTGGCCTGGGGCAAGAGATTAATTTCACTGCTCAATGGGACCACCTCAGAAGGAGAGCAATTGGTCTTTAAATATTTAATTTAGCAGGTGCCCATTTATGATAATGAAATTTTGAACACATGGCAGAGGTGTGGTTATTCATGTAGACACCTAAAGACAGATAACTTGTTTCAGAATAATTTCCCTGCCTCGGACATTCAGAGTCACAGAGTCCCCAGAATAAATACCAGCGCCAGCCAATTGATCTTCAATGCAGTAAAGACTAATGAAATGTCTTTACAAAGAGGTGTCAAAAAGAAAAGTGAAATTATACAGATTGTAATCTCTACGAAAATCAAGTATGAGTATGAAAGCCTAAGTGAAATGAACAAAAAGTAAAATGTGCCAAGAACAAATAATTTCCAGAGTATGGAAAAAACCTGCTGAAAATTACCAATATAATAGCTGAGTTGTGAAGGAGCTGGGAAAATGTACTCTTTTGAGGGGCAAGTATTGTTATTTTCTTCTATTTACCTTCAGAAGTCCTAAAAAAATGTAAGCATTTAGAGTTTGAAAGGTCAAAAGTAGACTCCCCAGGGCCTTTTTCTTCCTCATGAAGAAGACAGAGACTTGAATTACCATTTTAAGTCTAAAGAAAAACTTAATTTTGAAATATCACACCAGAAGTTCGTAAGATAAGCTTGATTTCAGAAAAGTCATCTTGCTGCAACATATCACTATAATTTCACAAAAAATGCCTTCAAAAATTATAAAAAAGATTTATTCTAATGACTAGAAGCACATAAGCCATGCATAAAATTTACTCGTTACAAATGCAAATGGTGGATTCCTGGATAAATGTCTTTCTGACACAAAATTTAGATAATTTAGTGAGAACAAATCAGCACATAAAACAAGCACATCCATATTGAACTAGAACTTGTAAGAGCTCCCCTTGTGTAGTGGGAATGAAAAAAAAAAAAGGAATTTTTCTGCTAGAAATTAAATATTTGTGCTTAAACAACAGTAGAAGGAGACTTATATTGTTCAAAAATGTGTTCTTACACAGAGCCAAAAAAA
>VWYO01018482.1:218547-238292 GCA_013400275.1 Rhadina sibilatrix | reverse complement strand
AAATGGTTTTTAAACAAAAGCAAAAAAAAAAAAAAAAAAAAAAATCAGTCCTAGTTTAATTGTTCTCTATATTTTGTTTAACACTTCAGCAACCACCAAAGTAGTATTTGAGGTTTTATTTCATAAAAACTGTTTACTCTCATGTAGCTGTTGTATTTTTATAGAATGTAAGAAATTCACAAAATAATGCCTTGTGACTGTCTGTTTCACTGGGAGTTGTCATAGGAAAGACTGAATGTCTAATCTTGCACAGTGACATTATACTGGCTTGTTTTCAAAGATGAAAATCTTGAATTCTATTTAAAATGAGATGATGCTCCATGGCAATATATAACAAGCAGTCTACTGGACAGGTGGAAGAAAACAAAGGCATTCATCACAAAGAGATCTGACTGCTAAAAGAGAAAAAGGAAAGCAGCACAGATATATGGATTTATGTCTGCCGGGCCAGAAGCAGAAGCATTTATGCTCATGTCATAGACTTTGAATTTGAATTATTCCTAAAACCAAATGATGAAGTGTAATCATGATCCAACGCTTTCTAAGCTTAATGTACTTCACTGTTTCTAACCACCTGCATTTTTTTTCAGTCTGTCTCTTTATTAATGATAGAGAAAAGGAGAGAGAAGGAGAGATATTATTCTTTCAAAAGCTAATCCTTGTCTTCTTTCTACTAGAAACCACTTACGTCCACTGAAATTATGAACATTAAAAAAGGGCAGGCTGAGACTATATTCTGCTGCAATCCTACAGAGAAAAAACCTAGTGAAGAGGAGTAGAGGCACTGTCATGGTATGCCATAGCATGAATTCAGAATTGATTTTCTTTACTTGCTGGACAAGAGCACATTTTTATACAAAGCTCCGTTCATGTCCCATAGCTATTTAGGGTCTGTAGGAGGAAATGTTGACAGTCTCTTTCTTAAGCCTTCTTGTAGCTAATACTGCAGCCTCTGCCAACTTGGCATTGTAAGGCTTCTATTGGACTCTGTGTGGGATTTGTAAAGCTCAACAAATCGAGAAAAATACTTTCCTCAGAGAAACCTCAGGATTTTCTCTTAGGAGATAAGTATTATGAAATGCATGTTGCCTAAATGATTAGAATTCTTTATCATTTAGATGGGACAAAAAACCTGTATGGACCTACAGTAACAAAAATCTACACTTTAAAATACATATTTGTGTTTGAAAGAACAGTTTTATATCTTCTAATATCTCTGCAGTGAAAATATGTGTAGATTTGCAGTGACTCGCAAGAGGAAGTAACAGCTATCATTTCAAGATGCTAAACTATTTATTGTTTTAGTTCAGTTCACAATTAACATTTTAATACAATTTATAGAGGTTTAACTCTTTCTTCTTTTCCATAACACTAAGCAACCCTTGCAACAAAGAGCAGATACAATTTACAAACTGCCACTAACAGCCAGCATGCTGCACAGCTCATTGAGCTCCAGAATGGTTAAGCACTTTGCATTTTGAACAGGCATAAGGTTCATGAGCAAACAGAAAGGGGGAAGAAATTACTGATATTTTCCCTGCAGAATTTTATTACATATTCCTGGACTTTTATTTCATGAAAGAGCTGATCATACTGTACTTGACACATATTGTGAAGGTATAAAAGTACACAGAACTGTCTTCTGTCAGATTTGAATCTCATCAAGCCCAGTTTTCTTCACAGAGTGCCCAGTAGCAGATGACTAAATAAGAAAAATGGCATCCCAGCATGGTGTGTGCCAGCACTGCCCCTGTTTCCAGCTCTGCTATTCTGCAAGGAAACCTTTGGTTCAGGTTTCATGAGAAAAGAAGAAATGGCTATATAACTATATTATGCCACTTAAGTATTCACCATCAGAAAGCAATTACTGTCCTCCTTTAACTAACTCTTAAGATGGAACTGAACATCAACAGGTCATAAGAACAACATTGTTTATTGTAGAGTGGAAGGAAAACAGTCTGGGAAAGAGATGTCTGTGTCTAGACTTTGTATGCTGAAGCAGATTCATGGGCACAGGTTTTCATTTACCTGGAGAAAAACAGGGGGAGAAGCCACAGCACCAAAGGGAGGAGAACTGCTGCTGGTGGCTGTACAAAAGGTGAAGTCTGTGGCTTTCCAGGCACTGCTTTTTCATTCAGGTGAACTTTTAATGTAGTACAGTACTACTGCTAATACAGTTTAGAATGAACTGAAGTCAAATCACTGAAACTGTGGCATATAACCCCCCTCTCTGCTATTTCAGTAAATTCCAGAAGGAAAAGCCAATCCTATACAGTATTTTCAGCTACAAAACTGTCATTTTAAAGTAGTGGTCTATTGTCATGCACAGAGCAAAGCCATTTTCTGAAATGTTTACAACTCCACAAATATGTTTTCAGTTACACTATATTAAAAGTTTTGTCAGATCAAAAAATCCTGTGCTATTGATTCTCCTATTAGTGTTAACATTGGTTTGTTTGTTTGGGTTTTTTTCCTCATTTTTGTTAAATTTGTTGCTTCTATGAAAATGAGATCAAATCTTTAGGCACATTGGGACCTGTATTTTGGATAGAAGATCAGCTCCTGATTTTACATACCCTTGTTTCTTTCTTCAGAGTGAAAACCATCAGAGGCAAGAATTCATCTTGACACCACCACTATTTTCTTCACAACAGAGTTACTTAAAAATTTAAAATGGCAACGATTGGTGAACCACAACAGTAACTGAAATCAATAATGAAAACAGCTTTTTAGCTCTCTAACTGCTCCTATGTATCTTCTGTAAACTTGTTACTCTTTCTTTCAGGTTCCAGAAGGATTTTTCACATTGAGGGTGGGAGGGAGCACAGTTTATAATCCTGAACTAGGTGCCTGAATTAAGAAGTGTTTCTGTCTGTTTTGATCATGGAAGTGATTTTGGTTTTCCATTCTCTATAGAGAGACTGAAATTACATTAGACTCATAGTTCCATTACCAAGAGTTGGGCAGTGGGAATATGTAACACTTTGAAACCTGCCTAAACAACCATGAGGATGACAAAGAGACTCATTAAAGTTCCATACATCTTACAGCCCATTAAAGTTTTTGGGCACCCAACAGTCCTGTTCAATTCTGCATACACATGTCTACAGAAGATGAAAGCCATAAAAAATAAGAAGGAGAGATTTAGTGTTTGCAGCAGTTTAAAACAGAAGGTATGACTCTGGGTTGTAAATTTACTTATATATATATATGTATATAAAAGAAGTTTTGATGACAGATATATAGAAATTTATGTGATATTTATGTTCAAGCATACCCAAAAAATTATTCAATAAAATAGTAATTTCAGTGTTTCCAATCCAAGCTTTTATGCTGAATCTGCTCTCCAAAGACTGTAAGTATATTATGGAATGTTTGCTTCATCACCTTATCTAATAACTGAAACTAATTTAAGAATTCATAAGTTCCAAAGACCTTGTAGGCTGTCAATAATACATCAGAGACTTGCCTTAATAATATCTAACTAATGCAATAACTGCATTTACTCCTTTATTGCTTGTGTGGACAGGATCAGATTTAATTATAAAAGCAAAAGCATACAGATTTTAGCAAATTGCTAGTTTCATTCATTAAAGAAAACAGAAAATACAATGTAAGCTGAGTCCTCTTGAAATCACAAATTTCTGGTTTCTAAATGCTGTAATAAATAAATACAGTGTTTATACACTGTTTATACAAACAACCATATGTACCACCAAAACTGATGTGGACAGCAAAAGAGCTTGTGTTGTGCACCTTATCTCTATGATATACATTTTTCCAGGTTTTACTTTAGACTGTTTTATTCCAGCTTCACAGGCAGAACACAGAATCATGACTGGAAATTTGGATTTAGTTTCATGCAAAAGAAGCCAAACTGTTCATTCCAAGAATGTCCAAAGACACAAATCAAAGTACAGTAAGTGGGGAAAATAAGGCCATTGACTTAATAATGTAACATTTATTGCTGCTTTAGCACTACTTTCCAATGAGATGTCCTCACAGAGTTATTTCATTAGGTTTGGTATCCACTTAATGAAAGGGGAATATTCTACTCAATTGAAGTATACAGCACTGCATACAGCTCTTGGCTATTTTCACCTCTTTGAATCCTACATTATCAGAGCAAAGGCTCAAAGCCACAACACCAAAGTAAGCATCATCTGCTTCAAGAATATATGATCCACATGCTATAAATCTGTGGTGTCTGAAGAGTTGCAAATTTGAAAAGAAAAACTTTGGAACCATCTTGAAAAAAAAAAAAAGTTGAATTTGTAATTCAGAATCTAAGCATCAATTAGCTACACACTGGAGTAAGTCAGTATATTAGAAGATTTTTCTTCTTTCACAGGTTAAGAAAAGTTTTAAATTTCTTATAACAGTTATTGAAACTATTTACCTGTTTTCAAATCTACATATAAAAACCCCCTGGTATGTTCGTCTTCCCCTGAAAAGATCACTAAGTTTTCTGGAACAGTTTCCTCTAGTCATGCGTATGCCCCAATTCCTGGAGCACATTCCCAAGACATGTCCCCCTGTCAGTTAAGCCATGGGGCCTGAAATGGTGTGCTCATGCTCTTATAATTGGGAAGAGTAAATTGATGTTCCCTCTTTTATTCCATTGCCAATAAGGATCCAAACCTCAATATTCTTTTAAATGAAAGGTCTACTTAGGCTGAACAAAATCACATAAATGTCTGGTTTAGTAAGACAGAAGCAAATGAAAGTCCAAACATTTAGTGAAATGAGTCATCATTATCTGCATCAAAAGTCATATCAAAAACTGAGGAAAATGTTTACACTTCATATGACTATTTCTACAGACATTAGGATATGATAATTTAAGCAATTTTAGCTTGTGTGAGTTTATTTGGGTAAGGGGGGAATGCCCGAACTTTATAACACTCTACTGAATAGCCTGAAGCACTGACAGGTAGCACTGAGAGAGGCAGGTCTTTCCACAGGAAATAGTAGGGTCCTGATTCTTCTCCATGTCCAGGAAACTTGGAATGGAGTGTAATTAAATGTCAGTTGCAAAGACAGAGAACTGAGATCAGATTGGTTTTTTTTTTGTTTGTTTGACCGTGAGCATTTCAATTGCTTACAGGTCAGCATATAATTTGGGGCAACTGATACACAGAAAAGAAGTGATTGACTATAATCACTTCCATGATGCCACAAAACTGTGCAACTCACAGAGACAGGAGACTTTCTAATGAAAATACGCAGAAGGTGGAAGGTACAGAGCCCTTAGTGACTTAAAAGCCTTGACACAGATATTTAGGACCTCTGTAATGAAGCCATGCTCAGACAAACTTCCAAAATTAAAATTCTAGACATAGACAAATTTGCCATTTTATTTTTACACATCCTGTAGTGCAGCTGTGTGGACTTCCACACCCCATGCTCTGAGNTTTTGGGGAGCTATCCCACATGCTGCCCAGCGCTGCAATAAACACACACTTTCTAACTGCAAACTGGTAGAGAGTTTTTGTCCGTCTCAGTTGGATATCGGTCTTAGGTCGATATTCATATTTTTAATAAATCACTGGAAGATCTTCCTCCCAGCCCAAGAAGCTGACACTGAAACCAAAACACTGAAAGATCTGAATGCATTTCTAGTGCCAACAGATCTTGGAAAACCCTGACATGCATGTCCTCTCGGCATATAAAAACCCCAGATGATTCCCTGTTCTATCCTTCCTCTCTTGTCTTTGGCTGTGGCAAAAAAGTGCAATCAGGTATTTTCATTACCCATTTTCCCTTTTAGAGCTATGAAATTCAGTCCAAATATTCAAGCAAAGCAGAAAAGATAGCAAGAAACTACTGCACAATTAATTAAAATATTCCATTTATATATATAATAGTATGGATTTTGCAAAAGGAATAGATTGCATACATACTGCTTTCTATAGCTTTGGAGTACAATTTACTAAGACTGCAATATTAAGAACCTGGTTTGTTCACTTCTATTTTCTAGGTGAACATACTAATAGTATATACAAATAAGAGGTAATAAATATACAAAGCCAGTAAAGAGTTAGTGCACACAGTAAAATATACATAAAGAACATTTTCCTTGAAAGTTACACATTCCAGTTTCTAGTAATACGAATCTGCAACACCAATTTCTTCAAGAATATAAATACATCATTCATATACACACATACATCCTCTAATAATATTGGTTTCCTTTTATTTAGCCAATTTTCCTGGCAGAAGACTTCTATATGTGACTCATAGTTAATGGGTAAAAAAGTACTAAATATTACTCTATGTGATAGTCAGATTATAGCTAGGGTGAAATTAACATATATTAATGTCAGAATAAAATGTAACAAATTACCAACCCAAAATTTTATTTTCACACAATGCTGAATTACTATTCTTGCTGGTTATTATCTATGTTCTATACAAGATATTCTACCCCTATATTAGACTGCACTTTAAAGAGAGAGAAAAGACATGGAATTTTATCATGAAGGACCATGCACAGATTTGAAAGATGTTATGCAGATACAATTATGAAAATGTTTTCTGATTTTATGTTGACAAATTCTATTAAAAATCTAATAAATCATGCATAAAGTTTCTATGAAATAAATGAAAAAATCTAGTGCCATCTCAAAGCTATCCAAGTATTTATTTATTATGTCTAGAAAAATAACTAAAAAGTTATTTTATCTGGCCTGAAAATACATTCATTGTAATCTTTACAATCAGACATTATTTTACTGCTTTTTGAAGTGTCATTACTCTCTGACATCTCTTTTGCACACGAGTACTTAACTTCCTTGTGCAAGACAATTATCTTACGTATCTTTTGGATGCATTAATAGCTTCTTTATTCTCCTGCTGCTTCTTTCTTTTCATTTTGTCCAAGACCTCTAGATAGGTAACTTCTGAATAGCCTGATTTTATTGTATTTTTTATATTTACTACATGAAAAGAGTAGGTTCTCTGAGTTTGTATAATATAACTTAAAAACTCCAAACTCATGGCATATATTACTTTCTGACAAAAAGAATTCTGAAGACTTAAGTCTACAGTAAGTATTCATGACCACATACCATATTTTCATTACTCTGTTCAATTCCCACAAAAACTGACTTATAAGCAGGAAATGTGCAGAAAGACAATTTTTTGTACTTATCTTTCAAGTACACACCTATCTGGGATAGTGTTTAAAAGTCAGTTGCTAGAAAGGCTATTCCTGCCTTTAAACTCAATCACCTTATGGGCTAACAGCAACTGATATGCAATCTAGTGATCCTGTTGCATTCCAGTCAGTAGAATTATTATTAGTTACTTGAAGTGGAAATGGATCGAATCTGGAATAAATGTGCTGTAGAAACAGCTTTTACATGCACTATTGAAACTTATGGAATGTTTTACCCTCACACAATCACTAATGGAGAAGTTTACAGAACATTATAATCCAGTGATTTGTACTCCAATATTTAGAAAAATGTTGTGGAGAGGTAATAAAACAGTTATTTTTTTACTGAAGGCACAAAACACAAAAATCCTCCATCATCTCCCTCTTTTTTTGAGCATTGTACTCCATTCTATACCTAATAAAAATAATATTTCTTTGAAGATTTTAATCAAGACATTCACTATTTCAATTTTTATATGTATAGGAAAAATTAGGAGCTTGCTGCTCTATTTCTTTCCATTTGCAGATGCATAAAGCAGTCTCTTTAGAAAATGAACCCTGTTAAATTTATGGCAAGTGTGTTCTCATTTAGACTAATCTCTGCTGGCTCAGCGTAACATGCTGTCTTTACAGAGTGCCTACCAGAAAAGGAACCTTAACAAAAATTTTAACAGCTAAGGAAGAAAAGTGAAATCCTTGCTTTAAATGTGAGTATATTTTATAGAAATATAATGGTGTCACATTTGCATAATAAAAGTATCATAAACAAAATAAATAAAATTATAATGTACTTTTCATTCAGTAGCTGAGCACCTGAACACAGAATTGTTTCTTTCATAGCAGATTGATGACCATGTTTACCTTTTTCTATTAAAAAGGAAGTAATTAATTTTGAGAAAATCATTAAAGCCCCAGATAGTGTACTGTCAATTGTCTCTTGATTTCAGATAAAATAACTGCAAGCTTACATCAGCTATAACCCTTGGAAGTACCTTTCATAGTTCTACACTGCAATGCTGGAAAATTCTCTCAATGAATTGATTACACTATCTAGATGCCAGGTTGAACTGCAAAACAAAGTTTTTTTCTTCCGACCTCAGAACATGAAGAATGTTTACTTGCAGTCTAAATGCTTTTAATTGCAATGTACTGAATCCCCCACCCAGAGCAGTGCACTCAGCTCCTGGATTATCAGCACAGGAGGGACATGGCCCTGTGGGAGTGAGTCCAGAGGAAGCCACAAAGATGATCAGAGGGACAGAGAATCTCTGCTGTGAGGAAAGGCTGAGAGAATTGAGGACTTCAGGGTGACCTTATAGCATCTTCCAGTGCCTACATGGGGCCTTACAGACTCCTTACAGATGCTTTTTACAGGGGCATGTAGTGATAAAACAAGGGGAAATGGCTTCAAATTGGAAGAGGGTAGGTATAGATCAAATATTAGGAAGAAATTCTTCACTGTCAGGGTGGCGAGACACTGGCACAGGTTTCCTGGTCTAGTGGAAGTTGTCCCTGCTCATGGCAGGAGGGTTGGAACTAGAAAATCTTTAACATCCATTCTTAGTTCTATGACTGCTGAAAAACTTTGTATCTTAGCTTTTTTTTTTTTTTTTTTTTTTTTTTTTTTTTTTTTTTTTTTGCATACAGGAATGTTCACGTTGCCTGAATTCATGTTTAAATAAGCTCATGAGGCAGCAGTGACACTTGAAAACAATGTCACTGGTTGGATTAAAAGCAGGTATTAGTAAAAAGATCATTGTTGCATGAAGATAAAAAGCTCAGCAAATGTTAAGCATGGAATTGGCTTGAACTTCAAAGTTTTCTAACTCTTGCCTGTATGTTTCAGCCCATGCAATTATGAACTCACATTACTACAAATCCCCTTCTGCTATAGTAAGTTGCTGTGAGCATCTTGGACTCCAGCCCTAGCTAAAATTACATTTCTTTCTTTATGCCCCAAGCACTCAAAACAGTATTGAAATTTTTCCTGTTTTCATCATAAAAAAATCCCAACTCCTAAGATCTGATGGAGAAATCAGACCTTATAAGGTGCAGAACTCTTATCACTACAAAAAGAGGATCACAGGAAGATTTGGTGCTCAGTATTAGAACAGTCTCTGTATATTCATTTTCTGACAAAAAAAAAAAAAGATCTGTTTGATGATGATCTGTTTACAGGTCTGATGATTTTCTTATAGGAATCAGAAAACATAGTTGAATTATTCATGTACTTCCCATTAAAACTGTTGAAAAATTATATTCTGGATTCTGTATATGATAGTAGAGGAAAAGTCCAAATCGCTTTATCTGAGAAAGTCATAGCTCTAAAAACAATATGAAAAGGAAGAATAATAAATTAACTACTTTAGCTAGAAGAAAAAATGTCTTTTTTTTTTTTTGTCAGAAAACACAGACTATGAAACACATTTTCATTTTTCCTCCTATTATGTAAGATTAAGGGTAAGGAAGGTAACTACGCAATTCTAAGTCTATGAGTAAGTTAAGCAAGCCTTCCTCCTCAGCAAGAAATTCACCTAAGAGGCATTTTTTTTTTCTTTTTTTAATAATCTATAGAAACAAGAGCAAAATCCATCTTTCTGCACTATAGGGTTTTCACCTTGTAAAATAAAATTTCTAAGGCATACTTTCCTGTTATTTCCCACATTTCAGTATTGAAACTGCATCCTAAAAATATGAACATTTTTTGTAAACCCATGGAAAGGATGCTTGACTGGCAATGGGAACACTTTGTGTCACCTCTCCATTTATGCCAACATACCTTGTTTCTGTAACAAAGTTGAGTAATTGTCTCTGTTAACTAAAATATTAAAATAATTCGCTAATTTTGGAGACTATCCACACTAACTAATGCATGAACACTTCAATCAATTAATTTTTTCTCCTTTTAGTTTTCTATTTTTGAAATCTGTAACGATCAGACAATGTTTGATTAAAAATACAGTATTTAATAGATGCATTATCACTATATCATTGTTCTTACAATTATTTAAGCTGAGGAAAAATGCAAGATAAATGGCAGCCTACTGTACGTATTCTAAGTAGTGATATAAAAATTAAATTAAATTTTCAATGGAATTTCAATAGGTTTAGGAGAAAATACATGCAGTTGTAGCAAACTGAATTTGAGGATGCCTTTGAGAGAAGGTTTATATCAGAGGTTTTGTCTTCATATACTTTGCCTTCAAAAGGTTAGTTAAAAGTATTATAGCAAAAATGCACTAGAGGTTCAGGGTGACATCAAGAGATGTCAGAAAAGAAGATCCTCAAAATCTGCCAATTCTCTGAGCTGGTGCTAATGAAATGTTGTTTTATTGGGGCTGTAGGATTTCCTATTCAGTTCAATAGCTGTGCAATTCCAGGGAAAGGAGGGGCAGCACCTGAAGGTTAAAGGAGGAAAGAGAGACCCTACAGACACACGCACACACACATTTCCCCCAAGCTCCCAAGCAAACCAAACATGAAGAAAAGTGAATCCTGAGACATCTTTGTCATTTATTTTACTAATTTGCTTGTCCATTGCTGGGAACATACGATGCATGTTTCTGTTAATTTCTCCTTAAAACAGCTTCCCCATGTCCTCACTACACAAAACTGATATGTCTGAATTCTCACTTACTTAGTTCAAACTTAAGTATAGAGACTGAGTTTCAATTGGTGTGTCAACTTATTTTTTTTACGAGAAGCACTATTGGTGTGGATTTTCAGGGTGAGGTAAGTTCTGCTGTTACACAGATACATTTTGATATGTGATGTAGAAAGGCTATTTCACCCTTACATTAGTTAGGAAGGTTTAATTTTGGCAATGTTTTTTGATTACATGATGAATAACTTCTGGAATAAAAATGTCTCAAAGAAATCTCTCAAAGAAATCTCTCAAAGAAGTCCCAAAGAAATCACTTGACAAGACTATATGGATAATATTATGGGATTGTACCAAGACAGACCTAAATAATATTACAAGTCACTTAAAAAAAAAACAAAAAACAAAAAACAAACAAACAAAAAAAACCCANAAAAAAAAAAAAACAGAAAAGTCTATGTATGATGCTTTTACACCACATTCTAGGACCTCAGACTTGTGAATAAAGAAAAACTGAAACAATAGTGATAGGGATTGCCATAGTGATAGAAATAGCAGCAGTATAACAATATTATTTGGTTCTTCTCTTCCAAATAGGGATTAGGAAGAGGAAAGGGAAGAAGGAAAGGCAAAAACAGAAGAAACAGAGCTCAACATATGGAAAATATCTTTTCACTTCAGTAATCTGTCTCTCAAAATAATTTGACTATTATTCAATGTTTTTAAAAGGGTCTGCATACCAATATATTGTGACTTCGTCTTTCTCTTGTTCAAAAGAACCATCTGGATTGTTTTAGGCAGTTTTCTGTTATTTCTTTTTAACATTAGGTTACTGAAATAGCTGGAACAGAAAAATTAAAAAACACTAGATATTTCTGTGACAGCAAACAAAAAACACAAAGCCATTTTTGTTATTCAGGAGAGATGTTAATCTCATCTTATTTACCTGAATTAGATGAAATAAGCCCTTTGAATCTGAAAAACTGAGTCACAAATCTGAGTTTCCATGGTGATCATAATTACAGTTCAAATAATGAAACTGGTGGCATTATTAAAAAGTTTAACAGTTGAGGAAAAACAATCTTATGCTTTTGGTCAATACACTTTGGAAAGTAAGACATTTTAGGAATATTTCCCAGCATAAGTAATCATACATTTTGAACTAGGGATCTTTCAGATCTATAATACTTTTTCTGTGAAAATCCTCAGTGGCACATATATCTCCAACCATTAATAACCACTAGTATATCTCATTTACATACAGCAGCTGGTGCTTAGTGGATGTGAATTCTGCAGAATATGTGTTCACAAGAAAAAAAAAATAATAAGCGGACCTGGGAATGTCAATTCTCATTATTTATCCCAGGTTTATGGTATAA
Organism: Rhadina sibilatrix; assembly: GCA_013400275.1. NCBI lineage: Eukaryota > Metazoa > Chordata > Aves > Passeriformes > Phylloscopidae > Rhadina > Rhadina sibilatrix. Next base: position 226,153 of record VWYO01018482.1, on the reverse strand, counting down.
ATTTCTTCTCACTGATAGCATTACACTTAGAGAGGTTTGGTAAAAGGAAAATGGAAATACAACCAGGATACAATGAGGCCTTCAGAAGGACACCAAGATGTGGAAAAACCCTCAGTCTTAGAAAGGCACATATTGTTGCTCCTAAATTTTGATACCACAGAAGTGTGAGGCAGAGCTTGCATTAAAATGGTAGGATGATTCCTTTAATTTGACTGCAAAATTCAGTATTGGAAACCATATTTCCCAAGAGTGAGCAGTTCTGGGGCCAAAAGTGGTCTCATTATTAATATTTTAATTCCAGATCTACTTGCTTATGATAACTTTAGTTTGAAGGCAAGTATGTAGCATACAGAAACTAACTGTACTATTTAAATCTGTAGCTATTCTAGTGGAAGCTTTCATTATTTAAATTCTATTCTGTATTGTCTTTTAGAAGTCATAATTTAAACGGAAATCTCTGGGTTGCTGGGTTTTTTCTTTTACTTGGGAGTTTTTGTTGTTTTTTTTGGGTTTTTTGGGGGAGAGGTAGTTTTGGTTTTTGATTGGGTTTTTTGTGTTTTTTTTTTGTTTTGGTTTGTTTTTGTTTGGTTGGGTTTTGTTTGTTTGTTTTGTTTGTTTGTTTTTTTAAGCTGGCATCATTATGCTGGCAGTGCATAAATGTGTCTTTTCACTTACATCATCTTGTTTTCTCACCTGCAGGCTTGCAGATAGCCTTACCAGGTGGAGCAGATGCAGGAACAGGGAGTCATGGAATGAATTTAGGGCATTCACACCTAAACCTTATACAGTTCTGCTATGTGGCAGCTTCTCTCCTTAAATGCTGGAGTAAAAAAAATGAAACACCTAGAAACTCAACCAGGTGATTTATGAATCCAGGATGTTATGGCTGTTAATGGCCTTCAACAGGATTTTTTTCAGCTTTGGCATTGCTGCAGGGGTCACAAATGATTTACTTGTATCATCCCTCATTTTGGAAAGGCATGTTCTGTGTTTGGCTGCAGGAATGAGAGAAATGCATAGACACTGTACTCCTTGGAGCATGTTGGAAGATAGTTTCTAAAAAGAAGGTTTGGGAAACCTGCCATCAGTTTGAACTGCATGGATACTAGACCTAGCAAAATCAGAGAGTAGTTCAACAAACTGAATTTAGGAAGAAAACAAACAAATAATATGAAACATCCAAACAAACAAATGCCCAAACAGTTTCTAGGAAGTTTCATCTCAAGCAAGTACTATGACAATGTGATCCCTGAAAGGGAGGAAGTGAATACATTAGAATATGTCACAAAATCACAGAATATTCTGAGTTGGAAGGGAGCCACAAGAATCATCAAGTCCAGCTGTTAAGTGGATGGCCTGTACAGGGACTAGACCCACAAACTTGGCATTATTAGCACCATGCTCTGATCAGCTGAGCTGACCCTAGGGATAAGGAAACCTTTATGGCACCAGGAGGAACAAAGATGGACAAGAGAACTTCCAAATAATGCATTTCCTTCTGAGAAAAAGAAAGGACATTTTAGGTACCATAAAATAAGAAAAACAATGGGAAGAGACACAAAATCAAATTGGAAATGTAGAATTTAGCTGAACCTGGTTTAAAAGGAATAATGGTTTTAAAGTAAAAGAGGGCAGATACAGACTAGATGTAAGGATGAAGTCTTTTACAATGAAGTGAGTGAAATGATGGAACAGATTTTTCAGATAACCCAGAGAGGTAGATGGGAGGAATCCCATCTCTGAAAACATTCCAGGTCAGGCTGGAGAGGCTCTCAGCAACCAGATCTAGTTGAAGATGTCCCTGCTCATTGCAGGGAGGTTGGACTACCCAGCCTTTAAAGGCCTCTTCCAATCCAAAATACTCTGTTCTTCTCTGAACACAGTATTGACTGCACATAGTTAATGTTCTTAAAAATCCCCTTGGTTATTATCAAAAATGAGACACAAGAAGTGTGAAGTTTTCCTAAAGCTGAAGAGCAGATAAGTTAGGATCACAGACTTGCACCTACAACCAAATTTGCCAGCTGCTTCCCACACTGACCACCTCCTTTTAGCACTGTGTATGAGAAAAAGATTATATATTTCATAAACAAATCAGTGTCTGGTTACTTGATTAAAGAAAAAGCCTTATACTGTACACCCTTACATTTAGCACATATATACATTTATAGCAACGTTGGCTATTACAGCTCTTTCTCACAAATATATTTAATGTCAAATGGAAAGTATTACAGAATTATCCCTAAACTTTTTTTTTTTTCTCATGTCTGTATTAAGTCTGACAGAAATATTGCAGATGGAAGGTTGTTAATGTTCTTAACACTTTACGATAAAGGAAAGAAGGATGTTCTCATTTGAAAAGTTTGGAAAGGCTGTGAAGGTTATCTGAAATAATCAAATGAGAAGAAAGAGAAACAGGCAATTAATGATATCTTCCCTGTAGACTGAGAAAGCTTCACTAAAGGGAGAAAGTTATCTTTTCCTTTATCACTTTGTGGAAAGATAATTTTAATATACAGAACTACAATTAATTTTCTCTGGTTGATGTAGTACTTAACAAAAACCAAAATCATAATTTTTTTACTAGCTAACACTTATTTATTCCATGGAATTACACTCCATCACAAAAAAACTCAAACTGAAGCTCTGAAGCTCTAATAATTGATTGCATTTTTAAAAGTACAATACATTAAAAGAATCTTGGAAACCTAAACAGACCAAAATGTCTTAAAAGAAAATGAAAAATTTGTCTATTTCAAGAAATAAAATTAATCGTCATTGGAAGATTTTATCAAGATAAGCCTAGGTTTTAATTCAAGTCTTTCAGTGTAAATTAAAGACAGATAAATAAAATAGAAAAAAACCTAATAATGTGAATATTTTGAACATTATTCTCATAGCTAAGAAACAGAAAGAGAGTTCAATATATAAACTCTAATAACTATCACTCCTGATGATATTCTTCCTTCCACTTCCTGGAACAAACTTCTACATTCAAAAACATTAAAATATTTCAAATTATTTACTGAGATGTTATGATGGTTCCAACTCTCTCTAACACGCACATGAACTGTCTGCTAACACAGCTGAAAGTCCATGGACAGATTCTCCCCTGCCGGCAACAAAGGCAGTCCATTTTAAGGTAACTAATTAGATGGCAAAAAGAAAGCCATGCTCTGATTGCTGCATCGTGAGAACAGTCTCAAGTGTCTTTGCAAAGTCACACCTTAACAGGTATGGTTCTGAGATATTTAACTTATCTTCTGTCTAACCCTGAAACTTTGTACTTGGTAATTAACATCATTACTATTAACTGAGGAACTTCAAAGTAGCTTCTTGTTCTGATGCTCCTTCTACATTTGAATTTGTTCAGAAATACTATGATCCTAGATCACAAAGAAAATTAGAAAATGACCCAGGAACGTAAATTTTTAATCCTAAGAGAACACAGTCTGGTACTATGACAATTTGCAGTACCCAATACAGTTGTATTTTAAATTAAAGCTGTAGGAAATGTTTGTAACCACTAATTATGATTGTCTTATAGAGGACATCAGTATTACTCCTCTGTTTGAAATTAAAGGTGGGTCACCTTGCTGAAGGGAACTCAGGTATCAGGTTTACAAAGAGGAGAGAAACAGGAACTTGACATTGCTTCTCAGTGGTAAATCTCTTTACCTGGGGGATGGATGTGTGGGATCTGACTCCTGGCCTCTTGGACCAGTTTCAAATGAAATTACTAAATTTTCACAAATATATTGATGCCTTTGGAAGCAAGGGGTAATACTGACAATTCCAAGCATTTAAATTATCTGCTGGAAAATTACTGTCTTTCATCTTCTTTTCCACACCTAATGAAACTTCCCTTCTTCTCCAGTAAAGGAGAGCTGCACAGAGCACACCTTTTTTCACAGGTGTGGGATGAGAGCCCTCCCAAACATGTCAGACATGTAAAAGAAACCTCAAGCCATATCAAGGAGTTACCTAGACTCTAGAAAAAACAAATGATGAAATAAATGTTGCAATTTGTCTTACTCTGTAGTTCTAAGAAACACACTCATTTGGGACTGGTCTCAGTTGGCTTTTTGTGGTTTATGACACTACTCTAACATGCTCAACCACCCCTGTGGGATGAACGACACAGTTGTCTAAAAATGAGCTCTGAATTGTGTTCAAGTGATCAGACTCTATACGTGCTATCACTAGCTTTTACAAGTACAGAATACATAATCTGTAATGGACATAAATCCTAATTATTCCTGTAGTGAACAGCATTGGAGCCTGTCCTACCAGAACTGTAAAGTGATCCTACAGCAACCCAGCTAGCACTCATAGGGACACCTCATCCCTATGAGTGGGATGCTGTGTCACCATTCTATTGTTTTCCACCTACAGGACAAAAGTAAGATGGAAACCCCAAGAGCTGAGCATCTTCCTTATCCTTGATATTTATCACTGTATTCATGTAGACCTAAGCTGCCACCTGGCCCTTCTTGCTGAATAGACTGGACCTTCCAAGAGCAGGCTAAAGGATGATCATGTCCTCTCTGAAGGTACTGACTCCTTCTCCAACAAAAATGAAACAATTTTTGTATGATTTTGCCCCTGTAGACAGATGGAAATACAATGATATTGAAAACATCTTGGTCATTTGCATTCTTTGCTCACTTAGGACATCTGGAAAATGTATAAGGTCTTTCCATGCACTTAGGCCTAAACATATGAATTTACGTGAAGCAATTATTTCCTTTTCCAGTCTTAATGTTTTTCTTAAGATATTTAGGGGTTTTGAAGTTAATTCCCAAGTTTACAGTCTGCTGTTAAGAGAGTGCTTGGAATAGCACACACTTTGTCTTCCACGCTGTAAATCTTAACAGTGCAGAGCACTCCATGTTTCACAGACAACGTAAAAGATACATCATACCCATTAACCTTCCCCTCAGCTGCTGATAAAGTAAAATAGGCCCATTCTTTACAGTAACAGTAATGTATCTGTTCAGATAAATATTCCTCTTGCTGCAATAAAGTACAGCATTTTACAGCTGCATACCATCTTTGCAAACTCTAACGTGGCAATTAAAATTGAGTATGAACAGAATACCAAGTGAAGATTTGAAGGCGAAAGGGGATGAAAGACCTTTTCCTAAAACTTTCCTCAGCAAAATCTGAAGTTCAACCTATAAATCAATGTTTGCTTATGTGAATTTTTAAGTCTACAGCAAAGATATAATATTAAATTAATTTCTGGTAATCACTTCCTGAAGGCTGTTAATTTGATATAGTCAAGCATATGTTTATATGCCTGACAAGTTTTTATTGCACACAAGCTAGTTATATCAGGAGGCTGTAACAAAAGGACTCATATAACTTAAAACTTAAGAATCTATTTTATAAATATATAAACAGAATTATACTTAAAATACTAATAATTTATAAAAAATTGTTATGATTTCATAATTGATCGTAAGAGATGCAGAAGCTCTAGCCTTGTCTCATTTACTCTGTAGCCTTGTGCAAATCATTAAGTCAGTTTCTCTCATTTTCCCACACCCACAAGACAGAGTTTTGTATTTCCCAACCAAGAAGCATATTTAGGATCAGACCAACACTGACTGGGAGGATTGGTTCATTCACATTTATTTGCAAGGGTTACTCTCCTAAACAAGAGAGATCCACTTACAGAGTGCCTTGTACATTTATGTGTACATGGTACATTTATCCTTGACTGATTCCAGATAAACACTTGTGATGCTATTACACCTGAGGAGATATTCAGGATTTGCACTTTATAGTAATACTAATACTTCTGAAAAAAAGGAATCTATTGATGGATCTCATCATATAATCTTATATCCACATAATTTTTTTACTGAGTGGGGCAGGAAAACAATACTTGCACAGCTTTCCTCACGCCTATAAATCAGAAAAGAGGTTTTTTTAATTTACTTCTGTAAAATAAAATAATAGCTTCAGAAATGTAGCAGTGTAAGGATACATGCCACCTTATAAGTTTTTGAAACTGTTGGAAAATAAATGTTCAAATGCTGTTTTCAGATATCACTGTTAACATCATTTTAATCTCATGTATCAGAATCCACTTCAACCAGCCACATTTTTCAAAACAATTCTTTATCATAAATTTCATGATCAAAAAAACTAAGAAGACAAAGTCATTTTTCTGTGACTCTTTACTGCTTATCCCACAGGACCATGTGAGACTTCATGCCACCCTAAACCTCCCAGGAATACATTTTTTGCCTAAATAAGTGAAGCAAGAGAAATTTATAGGATTACAGCCTAACAGTCCAACTATTTTTTTCAAGTGTACAGGCATGAGATGATAGCATTAAATAGAAGGCACAAGAACAAATAAATTAATGTAGTTAGTTTGACATATTCTTGGGTTCAAAGATTATAAAATAACTTAAGTTTCTGCATATACCCATGTGTTTCAGAAAAGCTGTGAAGTTTAAAAGCCATGCTGAACTAATTGCAAAACATTTCTCATGCCTTTTGTGCTCTGAAAAATGTAATTCCCAAAAAAACAGAACAAAGAAACATGAAGTGAAATGAGCTATACATAGGTCACTTCCAAAGTTTTAATTTTAAAAAGGGGAAAAATATGAAAAGATCTATCTTTGTCAGTCAAAACTGCTTCAGTTACAGTGCTGTTATGCTTCTTTCCACACTACCAGATGAAGAGTAAGAAAGCAATATAAAAACCTTTCCCTGCTCAATCCCCTCGACTCTTGAATATTGAGATCATCTGAACTGGAATGAAAATTATCAATATAAATTTCAGCTTTATTAAATGATTCAATCTAGAGATATTGGGGTAAAATAAGAGGACGTGTTTCCTAAAATGACGCTGATTTTTAGGCTTATAGCTGCTGAAAACTTAAACATTGAAACCTACTTTAGTCAAATTCCACCCTGCAGACAAATACTTTCTAATAAGTAAGAAATAGGAAATTATCATGAGTCTGAAGGTAGATTAAAACCTCAGTTTTAGTGCACCTCAGTGCACAGTTAAAGGGACATGCAATACGGTGCACATACATGCTAAAGATGCATGAGATAAATATGAACATGGGGTTCACATGAATGATACACATGCACAGCATGAGAGATTTGTGTGGCCTGAGATAAACAAATATGCAGGTGTAGCTCAGGCAGCCTGCACAGCTTTAAATTGCCCCTAAAGTCCTGCTGAGCTGATTCACAGAGGTGAACGTGGCAGAGCATTGGGGCTCTATGCAAACAAACACAGGGTTCATGTTTATCTTTACCTTGGAATTTGTTGCAGTTATGAGGCACTGCATATAAAGCAGATTTTAGAAGGGGATGTAGATTTTCCTAAAGTGCATAGAGATACTCTTAAGCCTTGGTGTAGACATTCTTGAACTGTAGAACTTGAAATACTCAAAGTGCTTGAAGCACTTATTTACTGCTTTACTCATGATCTTTGCCTGATGTTTTCTTCCATTGCTGTGCTTTTAGGTGCCATGCATACTTTTCTGCTTTAACCATATGTAAATGCACATCTTAAAAAAACCCACAAAAACACACTAAAAAACCCTCACAAAAACCTCACCAAAAAAAAAAA
>VWYO01018482.1:176392-218481 GCA_013400275.1 Rhadina sibilatrix | reverse complement strand
AAACAACCCAATAAAAACAAAACCAAAACAACTCCAAAACCCCAAACCCAAGCCAAAAAACTGCATACCAACCTCAAAAAATGACCACGTATTTTATTTTTAAAATACATAAATAAAAATAGTAATAGCAGTAGTGTCCTTACAAACAATAGATAGCTGTGGGCCTGACTGCCAGAACTTTTCACTATGCACCTCTCTTTCTGATTTTCCTATATCATTTGTCAGGGGTCTGGGAACAGCTTCTCTCTTTTTTTTGTCCAGCTCTTAGTTCAGTTTGTTACTGACAAAAGAAACAAGACAAAATACAAAGTAAAAATTGCATTTCTAACAGTAAATGCTAGTGGAACAACTAGGAGCAAATTTCAGCTTCTGAACATCAGCTTTCACCTTTTCCATAAACCTTCAACTAATATTAACTATTATTAAACTACTACTTGAACAGTTTTCTGTTGATCATCTCCCAGCACTGTTGTGGATGCTGGAATGTTTAGCTGTTAGCTGTTGTGAATTGTAATAATGCCAAGTATTTTAATATCCGTAATTATAAATCTCATGCTTTATATGGGTGATTTATACTAATTTCAGCTGTGAGTGACACTTTGCTTGCAGTCAGATCTGGCAGCTTACTGATGGTGGCTGCCCTATTGTTTCAAGTTCATCTACACCTACAGCTCTGACCAAAGGTAAAATTTCACTTATTTCCTCATGCTGGCACAGGCACTTCCACACCAGCCCAGTGAGTCAGATTAGAGACTTGACATAGTATCAAACAAATCTTCAGTCCTCTTCCATTTCTTATTTAGTTTCCAATTTAGTTTTTCTAATAAGGTCTCTTCAGATTAATTAAAGTTAAAATGATACCTATGAATAATACAAAATTCAGCCACATATTCTATGCTGTTTTTCCTTCCTAATTTGCAAAAAGTTGTATGTCTTAATCCCAGACAAAACTGCACCCCAAAGAGTTAGAGAGGATCATTACTAATGAAATACTAATAATTTATAAAGACAGTGAAAAAGTTTCACAAACTGCTAAAGTGCTTTGGGATATATTGTATTACAGAATTACTGTGGAAATCCTGAACATCTGATTGGTGAAAAAGCCCCAAAACTTTCACAAGGCGACAGCTGTTGCAAGCATTGAAGGAAAGAGGAGAAAACAATTGTGAGCCCTGAAATGGGAAACAAAAGAGGAATTTCTGTGGTTAGTACAGTAGTTTTGATGAATGCTACCAGCATGTGAAAAGCTTTTCCTGCTTCTAGGAAGGAAAGGATCAATACAGAAAGATCATCCAGAAAGTTGTTCAGTAGCATTGCTCTTTAGATTCTGCTACAGACTTGTGTAAAGAAAGTCCAATTAAATGCAGCTGTCTCTCAGTTTAAATATTATATACAAGTACATACCTAACTGTTCTACAATATCTATATTAAAGGTTAGATCTAACTCAGATCCTCAATTCCACTAATGCCTCATTTTTGGGTTGTAAAAGGCTAAAGGTCTTGATGTTAAAATTACTTAATAAAAATTAAGGTGGCCTTGAAAATTTCACACTTAGAAATACAGATATTTGCATGAACAAGGAATTTTTACTCTGGAATTTTACATTTCATACTCTGATGGGAAAGCCAGCTCTCTATTAAGTCATTTGAACAATCTTTCAACTCCTTTGAACCCTATTATTTTAAAAATTTATCACAGCATATTTAATGTAAGTTTATTGAAAGTCATTTTGTTACAGACTAAGCAGAGCATCATACCTAATATTACTTTAATGCTCAGAGAAAGAGGAAATTACAAGTTAGAGATATGTTAATTCCATAACAAACTTTCCAAAATAAATGTTTAAAAATAGTTCATTGGATCTGTAATAATATTCTAATTTGTAATGTCCGACTTTTAACATTTACTGTGTTAGTCACACTTTCTCAAGGCACAAAGAGAACTGAGGTAAGTATTTATAAAAGAATCTGAGTTTTTTTAATGAAAAAAAAAAATCTTGCCTCTAAGTGATCCTTTTACTTGTAGTGATTAATTGTACATGCTATCAGAAGGAAATTTGGGGAAAACAGTTAAAAAAAGATCTTCTTTTATAAAAACTCACATAATTTTTTATCCTTAGTCACGACATTGTGACAAACGATGTTCCACATCAGTGGAAAAAATACTGAATTGTAAAGAATAGCTTTTAATATGAATTAAATGTTTAGTCATAGTTTGTAGGCAGTACTCACTATCTCTCAGCACCTTGGATGCTTAGTAATCTTCCTCATTTAACAAGATACTTTCATATACTGCAAAACAAAATAATAAAATTAAAAAAAATCAACTCTGCAATTTCCTTTTATTCTTCCTGCCATTACCTGTGAACATCCTAAATGTTCTGGAAGCATTTCTATCACTGTACAACAGAAAGGCTGAATAGAGGCAGGACAAATGGCCAGTGACTGACAGATGAACGACTACCTAGTAAAGAATCTCTGCAACTCGGTTGAAGGAAAGCAAAGGTTTCCATTTAACAAAGTCCAGATTAGATTTGTAGAAAAGGGAAATGGAAAAATAGCATCTGCATTTTGATCTGGCATCATGGTCATCTGCTCCCAAGGACATGGGAAGAAGCTTAATGCTGACTTGAAGCTTCACACCTCATGGGAAGGAGCTTCCTGCTTTGTCAAGGTTCATGGAGTTCATGTGAATAAAGGACTCCACTTTATTCTCTGTTCAGTTGTGAAAGTAGTATTATTAGCAGCATGTTAAATAATTTTAAAGTGGAATATTTTTAATCTCAGAGAAAGAACTTTTTTATTGTTAGGTATTTTTTCTTATGGTTTATATATATTTAAGTGATTTTTTATTTATCTTGAAAAACAACGGATTCTCGTTTTAAAAGCCACTACAGAGACAGTGAATTTGAGCAAATACTCAACATCAAAGTACACAATATGTCATTAGCTAGGCATGTCTTTTCACTGTGTGATATTTCTATCATTTTTTATCTCTGAATCACCATTTTTAATTCTAAATAATCCTAATGTTTATTTCCTATGACCAAAATCTGATTTTACTAACTGTGCCCAATAGTAATCACTATTTGCTTCAGTTTTTGCTGTTTCCTCCTCTTTTGCTTCTCTAGTTTTTGAAAAATGGCTTTGTTTTCCATTATAAAATCTGTTACCAAAGTTGTTAGTTTACTTTACTGCAGAGGTTAGGTGTTCTGGTTTTGCATTACAATAGGGAATGACATAACTCTTCCAAGTGACTTCTTCAAGGGGAAAAAAAAAAAAATCTTCAGCCAAGATTGACTGCCAATGTAGTGCTTGTTAAGGATGCAAACAAAATATTAAAATATCAGTGGTCCATACTAGGACACAAAGCTAATGGGACAAGGTTAAGGCAACCATCGTGACGTACAGGACACAGGACTATGTTATAAATTATTTGTGATGTGGAGCCCTCACCATTCAAAGGGATCATAACAAAAGCTTTCTTCAAAGGGAAATTCCAATTCTGAAGAAATAATAGAGTCTAATTAAACATTTCTTCATGAGGGGTGACAAATAAGCATTCCAAAGGCATTTAACATATGTGGGGAACGGTAGAGATTTTGTTACAAAAGAAAACAAGTATTTGTGATGGTATACAATTCTAATTTATAAATCAAAACTGAAGTACCTGCAGGGAAGACTCCATTTCATGTCTAATATTGAAGAACTGCAGTTTACATGATGCTAGCAGAAACCTAGACCTGAGGTCATACAGTCAAGAAACATAAATGAAGAATACACCTGAAGGATTAACTGCTCGAGTTGAGGTGTTGCCGCCCAAGGGTCTGATGATTTGCCACTGCAAAGCAAAAGTCCTGTTGAAATTTCTACCAAACAAAACCATGCAATTCTCTCAGTATTGGCCATATTTTACATACTGTTTTTTATTTATTAGAATTATTTCATTTCAATTACTTAGAACCATAAAATGGTATGCAGATAAGAATAACACTTGCAGAGACTGAAAATGAAAAACGCAAAAACTTGTATTTTATCACCACAGAAAACAGTTAAAGGAGCAACATCATACCTGATTTGTGAATAATGGGAACATTTGCATTATATTTATTGTTTTGTGTGCCTTTATCACTTTTATTGTTGTGCTGCAGTGTAGCCCTTTGAAGGTCTGCCAAACCACTGCGGCTTACTCAAATGCAGGGCTGAATTTTAATTAAGCTAAGCAAAATACTCATTGAATTTGCTGAGCCTGATTAGGCCAGTCATCCTGATAGACGTGCAGAGGGCATCTTGCTTACTTATTTTAACAACTGCCAAAGACAATTAATAGATTCTTGTAAAATAGTGAAATGTGAAAAATACAAAATGTCATCACCTCTTTTCATCGACAGTCTTGTTTTTTTATTCAACACGGCTAGAAAAAAAATTCTTGGTATTGTAATAATGGAGTACTGAAGAGTAATTCAGCATTCATATTCATGAAGATTAAATCACAAAGATATGCATTTTGTTCCACTAAAGTATTCCCCATAAAATCACAGCCCAGTGAAGAGGAGTTTCCATGGTCTCTGCAGGGTAATATTAAATATGTATGCAAGTGGATGCCTTCTTACAGATGACTTTTCACTTTTTATAGAAGGGATACTGGGACCTCTCTCCAGCTTATGAAGTTAGAATATCCTCTTTCTCTCTCTACATATATCCTGTATCTCCAGTCTTTCCTGTGAAGCGTGACTATGAATTGCAAACCCAAATGTTCCTTTATTTCTCCTCTCTGTACGAGTGGCAGTTTCATTTTTTTGTAAGTTTAATAGTCAGGTGGATTTTGACTTAGCAGCAATGTCCTTAGTACATTCCTGTATATTCTTTATGCCTAGCAGTGTTTGTTTTGTTTCTTTTACCTATTAACACAAGTTTAGGGAAAGAAAAAAAGATTGTAATGTATAATGAAGAAATGTATATAATACCTGCCCTGTCAACCAACCTCTTATCCCTAGAGAAAAGGAAGAGCACAAGACAAAAAGGCAAACAAGATAGATAGATATATACTTTGATAGATATTCTTTGAATGTAACTTAATTTTTTGTCATGAAAGGATATGAAAAGTTCAACAAAATTAACAGAATTTGCATTCACTTCAAGTTGTTTACTATCAGGCTAGTGAGTAAACAAATTTTTAACCATAAAGATAAAAATTCATTATACAGTAACTGAACTTCAGTGATCAAAAAATCCCAGAATAAACAAGAGTGACTTGCAGCAGAAGCAAGAACAGTAAATAAATTACCACAAACCACAACATTTAAAGGTTGAATTGCAGAGAACAAAGAGCTGTCTTCTCTCTAACTGAAAAGCTGTGGGAACAGTGTAAAAATGGAATACATACAGTTGAAAGAAGGGCAGCAAATTTGTGGTTTAGTGTCCTCCAGTACAACTAATACACAAAAGGAAAGGGTGGGAAAGGTGGCGCTAATATTTGATTTCACTGCAAAAAAAGCAATTTTCACAGGTTTTGGTGTGCTAATTCTAGGCTGAGGGTAGCAAAAATGCAGAAGTACTTGGGATAAAAATTGTCCTAGGGGACGTTGTCTCCGTCCACAGGCAAAAGACAAGGAAACAAACTAATTCAACACAGAGTTTTTAAAAATATTGTTGATTACACCCTTTCCTCAGTCTCTTGTAATTCCTCTTCTTTGTTATAAATCAAGAAGACAACCCCTTATATAATCCTTACTATTTTCTTATTAATTTGGATATTTGTACGCCTAAGCAAAAGATTTACTTTTAATAAGCATGCCAGAATTGGATAAAAACAACATCAGAAAGCAAACAAATTTAAAAAACTAAAACCAAATAACACAAAAACCTTTTGCTGATTACTTATTCTAATGAGAGAGAGGTTATATGGCAAAAATCATGTGCAGTACAGAAAATTTCTAGAAATATTAACGAACAAAAAAATTTGCTTGGAGTAGAAGCATTTAAACTTCTTTTCTGGGGTTTTACTGACACACAAAAGGGGGAAAGAACACGTACACGTGTTCCTCATCACTGTGGCCATTGCTGCTAACCACAGCATTTTCACATTGTCACTTCTAAAAGGGTCAGTCACATGCCCCAGGTGGTGTCTTATTTAGGATGAAGTGATTATTTTTCAAAGGACTGATGAAGTGCAAAAAATAATTTGCATATTCCAAAATCTGACTTTACTATGCTGTTTACAGGAATTTCCCTTTGAGTGCTGTATCTTTGTTATGCAAATTCTTTCCTGAGTCACTGCCTAACTTCACCCACTTCAATCCATATTTATAAAGCAAATCCCACTATTAGTGGGGGTTTTTCTAATCAAGATATCTAAGGGTTATTGAGCTTATCATAACTCATTATTTCAATTTTTTGTGCAAGATCTCCTTGCCACAGAGGTATGATGTATTTTTTTACTTTAAAAATCTACAGAATTAGGATCAATATTCCATCATATTGTTCAGGAGACAGATCAAGGTCACAAAATAAGTACAAAAAGAGAAGAAATAACTTTCAAATATAGAATAATTGTTTAAGCTAATGGAGGTTTTTTTCAAAATCTTCTGAAAATTACTAGCATTTTGGGTCTATGTCTAGGAGAACATAATTGGCATGGAAGCATTAATGAAAAAATACTAATAATAAAGTTATAGAGAGCTTTTATTTGATAAAATTATAAATACCTCTACCAACAATAAGGATTTATCATTTGTGTTTCTAAAAGTATAAATAAACATTTTTTTGGAAGAAATGTTGTGAAATAATTTTGCAGGATCTATTTCAACATCAATATCGCAGTGTGTTTTGTTTGGTTGGTTTTGGTTTTTGGGTTTTTGTTTGGTTGGTTGGTTTTTTGTGTTTTGTTTTGTTTTACTTAAAAGACCATTTTTTTTTGCAATTTTTGTAAAATCTAGGCAGCTATCAAGGTATTTGTTCTCAGCAGGTCCCTGTTCATCACCATCATAATGATTTTGGCAGCTTTCCAAGGGAGTTACTCTCCATCTGCTACTGTTTCACAGAAATGGTACCTTGAGGTCCACTTGACCTATGAGCCCTCAGGCACTCCAGCAATTTAATAATAATTTTTTCTCAGTCAATTAGGTTGACAGAAAGTGCTGCATGGAAACATCTCAGGTTCTGCACTTTTTTCCAGTTCTCTAATCCTGTTTCTTTCATGGTTTCACTTTCAAGCTAAGACTTTTTGACTCTCCCTTGCGGCAAGATCAGGGGAAAGCCCCATGAAAAGAAGGTGCTGAATTTTTCCCTCAACACTAAAACAAAAATAACAAAAAATTAATTAAAATGTTGTCAAGTCTGTGGCTCTCATGATCCAGGGCTGTGATCTCTAGTGAGTGAACTGGGTAATGCTGAGCTTGAGACACTCAGGCTTAGATCCCTCATTTACAGACAAAAGTTTGAAGACCACCTTTGACGACAGGAATAAATGTAGTTTCAATCCCCAAGCAATTGTTGGGACTACTCAAAGATTACAAAGGTACAGAAACTAATAAAAAAAAAAATTCTGCTACCACAAGCATAAATAATTCACAAGTGTAATGGGAGGTTCTACTTCCCAATGGGTAACAAGGCATCAAAATTAATTTTTATTCAAAAATAGTAAGCACACTGATACATAAAAAGAGATTTCAGATGTGACAGCACAGAAAATATGCTTTTATTCCTCTGATAATTAAATTCCTAAGGTTTCTGCACGGATGACAGATTTCCTGGTCATAATTTCTTTTGCAATTATAACAGAGCATCTATTGATAAAGGAATATTGCAGAACTCTTCCTATTTTTAGAGGAATCATCATGCCACAGGTCCAACAAACAAACTAACAGCTGAAACTTTGACTTGGGACAGCCCTATGTTAGATCTCTGATTTGTTGGTAAAGACAAATCAATTGTTTGATTGTGGCATCATTTGTCAAAGACTGTGTCTTGAGTTGTCTGGTTATCAAATATTGTAAGTTATAAGTCATATATATAACATATAATGTATATGTTAAAAGTTCCAGTTACCCATAGCAAAATACTAGGAAGAGAAAGCATGGAGTAGGAGTGAAGGTTGATTTAATTCTTGTCTTTGCTCAACTCTGGAGCTTGAGCAAACACACTGGATGGGGAAATGAATAAAAAGGGAAGAGAAAAAAATTGCAGAGTGGAAATAAACTAGCCATTTCATCTCATAATTCAGAAATATTCTACATTCCCACCATTGGAGACAAGTTCTGAAAATAGCATCTGCATTTTTTAGCATGTCCAGTTTGTGTCTTGAGAGTATCTGCTGTAACCTACTTCCAATTATATTAATGAGAAGAAAAGCAGTCACTGACATTCTGATATAGCTCGGTATCATCAAACTTACTGGCAAACAAGCAAAGAGAATTTGCATTTCAGAATAGTAAGAAACCTTAAGGAGGGAAAAGCTCACATACACGTGCACACACATATGCAGACAGTGATGTTCTGCACTTAGAAACTGTATTAACAGAACATTTGTTTCCACAAGTAATTAATGCACATCTTCATGGACAGTACATTAACTACTGTTATCCAAAAAGGAAAGCCTTAAAGCTATGAAATGAACATTTCCTTCAAGTCACTCTTTGTATAAAGTCACTTGGAAAGAATAAAAAATATTCACAAATGTTTTTAAGTGTTTTTACCGACTGAAAATAATTTTTTACTTATGAAATAATATGCATGAATCAAGCTGAAGTAAATACAACAAACACAAGACCAGCTGAAGCAGAAATTAGAGTAGAGAGATTTTTGGGTCATCTATTTTTATACACGTACTTGCATGGGTGTGCATGTCTTTGTGCACAGAGAAAGAGAAAGGTTACATTGCAGCAGAAGCTTGTTCTGAGGAAAGGTGGGAAATCGTCTCTTAAATTGCAACAGCCATGTAAGAAGTGCTCTGGATCTACAAATGATATCCACAGGTCTGACATAAATAGAAGCTAGGCTACTTTTCTCTGGATTATTAGGGTTTTCTCGAAAATACCAAGGAACTACAGTGACATTTAGAAAGTTTACATGAGAAAGCAATAAAACTTATAGCTTCATTTTCAAGATACACAGGAGTTTTTGTTATATCACATCCTCCTACTTTAGGATGAACTCAAATATCTTGTTGATCTGGCAAATACATGAGCACTACTGAATAAGCTGAGAAATCCAACTTCATTTAATGAGGGTTGCTGATTTTGGACTTTAAAAACCGAAGATTCTGCTCCTGAAATGAAATTTAAGTCCACTGCAAAATGTTATGTGACTTCTTCATCATCTGAATAACCAAGACCCTTTTCTAGCAACATTATGAGAGACCAATAAAGCCCTACAATGGAAGGAGGCGTAGAGGAGATGGGCAGGGAGACATTCCATGAAGGCCAGGGAACAATGCAGGGTTTGACTGACCAAAGCTGTTACACAGAAGCTGATTTAGCACCCAGAGGACCAGAGGGTGGCCTTTGTTTCAGGTAAACATCTATCAACAGTTGAGTGGACCAACAGTTTCTCCCTTAGTTCATCAGAAGAGTGGGAATGTCTCTCTGAGTTGGTTAATTTAGCACAGGTGAGAATAAATGCCTGAAGAAGAGAAGCTGTGGATTAGCCCAGCAAAGAGTATAAAACCTGAAAAATTAACAAAAGAATTTTGAAGAGCTCCATAGGCTTGAGCTGGCTTAACCAGCCCATGTGCCCTCCTGATGAGAGGGGATGTTCAGCATGGTGATGGTGAGAGCACTATAGACTTGTGACTGGGCTGTATATATTGCTGTGTTTCACTAAGTGTAACTTACATTTGTACTGTGTCATGCAGCATGTTTTGTACTGTCCTGCTAGATCAGAAATCCCAGGGAACATCAGCTGTCTTCATAGAGGTAAATTAGATATCCCTCCACACGTGGAATATCTGAAGGAACCTGGTTGGAGAGTATGGAACTCTGGCAAACAGGCAAAATGAAGGCAATTCCCAAGTGAGAAAGACAATTATTTACAAAATCTGCACCCGCAATTTGTCGACCAGAACAGTTACAGCACATCAACACAGGTTTCTTTTAGCAAAGTGTCATGGGCAAGACAAACTCATTCCTTGAAGAACATGTTTCAAGAAGAGCAAGCATTTCTACACTGAATGAAGAAACTGATGTTAGTCAATGGGTAATGCTCACACAATATACAGCAAAGTTTTGTTTATGCTATCTTTGCAGAGGTAAAAGTGGAGGGCATGAAACAATTCAATCATGTTGGAAAATCTGTAGTAAACACTAATGCTTGTTATTAGCTGGAAAAACAAGCAAACAAAACATAGTGTAATACTGAAGCGCCAATATAGAAACACTTTTTTTTTTTCTTCTTTTTCTCTGACCTCCAGTAATTACTGCCTGGTTATACACAGAGTGGAAAATCAGATCTTTGAGATTTTTCAAAATGAGGGCTCCATTCTATTTTCAATGAAACCAGATTAGAACATTACACCTGACATTAATGTGAGCAGCATCAATTCCTCAGAGAAAAAAAAGTTTTGGGGTGTCTCAGGATAGTTGTGTATCACAGTAGACTTCCTCATTTCTATTCCAGATTTGTTCCTAGTTATAAATAGTTTAAATTAAACATAAAATAAACAAATCCCATAGAAATTGGGGTCATGAGTAAATTATAAGAATAATGCTAACTGACTTCAAAAAGGCATGGTCTCTTTTTTTTCTGTCTTGTCTCCTCTTTATCTCCTTGGAATAAATGTCAAGTTCCAGTAAAATATTACTAAAGAATTTTTTTAATGACTTCATAAAGAATAATTTTCAGGTAAATATTAATGCTTATACTTAGCAAATTAGAAAAAAAAATCTTTCAAAAGTGGCAGTGTCCTATAATTCAAAATCTTAGGTAACCTTGCAGAAAGGAAAGACTAAACCTCCTAATATCTTCAAATTTTTCTAACACAAATGTATTACTGACTTTTTTAACAAGAAAATTAGCAGAACTTAATAACTTGAATTTTTACCATATATATATTTCATCTGATCTTTTCTGATTACTGCTCCCTAGACTTCTATGATTTTCAAGAATCCTGAAAGCATCAATTACAGTGGATTTTTCTGAAAATTTAAGTACTACATTATAAGAATTACTACTGCTATTTCCTATTTTTGTTATTGAGAAATACTGTAAGTATGGTTCTGGGGTAATTGATAGCAAATGTTGACATTTTAATAGCAGCTACAAAAACAGGTGATACCAAGGCCAGAATGGATGACCTATTACTCCTGAAGCCCAAATACAAATGGTATTTCTCAGATTTATGAGTAAATTTAATAGCTTTCCTCTTTACTGTACTTGACAAGTAAGGGGAAAAAAAGTGAAAATGGAAAAAAAACCACACTAAACAATGCTTTCAAAAAATCTAAAGCTAGAATATTCTCATGTCCTTTTAAGAATACAGAGTGAGATGAGTGCAGTTAGTTTTTAACTGCAGATTAGAATAATGACTGCTTTTCAACATTCATGACAGATAATTGGGCAAAATTTCCCTTGAATTTGTTTTTCTAGAAATAAGACATAATGAATGTATTCCATTAACTGTTTAGTACCTGGTCTGAAAACCTTTTGATTGTTCCTTCTTTAAAAACAAAACACTCTTGGAAAATCTCTCAGGAAAACGGCTTAAAAATGAAGAAGTGACAGACAGTGTCACACTTCACTGCACACTCAGGTTTCTGTCCAAATGTTTGTATGAATGCACACTCAACACATGACTGTGAATGCACACAGACACTGGTTTTTTCTCCCTCCAGTTTGTTGGTGGGGGGTTTTTTGTTTGTTTGTTTTGATTTTTTGCCTGAAGTTTCTGATTTGATAATGAACGTAAAGGAAATTCAGAGCATACCTTGCTTTACTTTTCAATACAGTCTTACATAAATGGTGCATATACCAACTCAAAGGCTAATAAAAACTAAATCCATTGTCTTCGTCTCGTAGAGCCCAACAGAGAGATGAACTAACTGGCAGTGAAGCAACATTTAGTCTCCTAACACAATCATTTCATTAGGTCTTCTGTCATTTGAGTATCTGTGGCCACTTTTTTTCTCTGACAAGCAACAAGAACATGACAAGAAAAACAAGAAAACAAAAAGCACACAGGTGTAATCTTCCCAAAGCACAGAAAACTAAGCACCGTGGGTAAGAGAAAGGCATTTTTAACAGAGACAAAATACTGCCTCAGTTCTGATCAGTCTTTCCCAGAGACATAATACAAGCCTCATCTGAAGTCCATGTCACAGATTCACAGGCACAATGAGGCAACTCCATGGATAGCTCAGCCCAATCCCGTGCTCCCAGCAGCATCCAGGTGGTGTCCAGGATTCAGTTTTAAAGATCTCCAGGAATGGAGACTTCACACAGCCTCTCTTGGGAAACCTGTCCCACTGTTTATCCTCACAGTATAAATCACATTTCCTGTTCACAAGGAATCTCAGGAGTTTTGTTTTGTGCCCGCTGGTATCTGCCCTGTCAGAGGGCACCAGTCTTGTTCCCTCTGGATTCCTTCCTATGGAATATTTGCTGAGCTGCCTTCTAGCCACCCCTGGTCTGCCCTGGTGGCCGGGGTTGCTCCATCCCATGGACAGGACTTGGCACTGCCTTTTTTTGAATATTATGCCACTCCTCACAAAGCTCTGGGCACAGATGTTCAGCTGGATTTCAGTGCACCCCACTGTCCACTCATTTAAGTCATACTTCATCAGCCTACGATGATGCTGAGAGGCAGCCTCCAAAGTCTTGCTCAAGTCAAGACAAATCTTCCTCACTCTTCTACCCTCATCCACCAAACCTGTCATCTCATTGTTGAAAGCTGTCAGACTGTGTAAATGGAAGGAAGAGTTTATTTCAGGTCTTTGGTTTCTAGGTGAAAGGGAGTGAATGGATGAGGTAAGAACAAGAAAAAGATTCAGACCAATTGCATATTTTGCGAACAGAATTTTCTATTATTAGATTACTAATTACTATTTTGCACTCAAGGCACTCATTGGCATTCTCTTAGCTCCATTTCTTCTCTCTCTTTTCTCTCTTAAATAATTAACTAGAACATTGAAGTGCTGGATACATACAATTCCCCAAATCAGTACTGTTCTGACATGCTCTGCTCAATTTCATGTGTTACGAAGAGTGACAGAAAAATGTCTCCCTATAAATTAATGTGTTTTATTTATTTTATGTTCTAAGTAACATTTTATGTTTTAAGTTACATAGGTAACTCTTTTGTCCTATTTCAACAAATTCAAAATGTGTTCCTGGAAAAACAATATCACTGTCTGTTTTAAAAAAGAAGAAATAGTGAAATGTCACTTTCAAACATCTTTGAAACAGTAAAAGAAAAATATAAACCTTCAATATTTAGAGAAGCTTTTTTTTAATGAGGTAGTAGTTAGATCAGTTAATAATAAAACAAAGTTTTGCCAGACATTATCAGAACTCTAAAGAAAAATGTTGACTTTCCTGTAGCAGGAAGGTCTATACAACAAACAGCCTCCTCTGAACGAGTATGTCAGAGAGGGATGAGAAATCTTTTGAGTAGTAGACAGCTAGATTCAGATTTGGAAAGGATTTGTCCAGTTACTTCAGCATCCGACTCGTTTGCTGAAGGATTTGAATCATGTGTCTAAGTGCTCTGCTGAACAATAGAGCAACAATTTTGTAGTTTGCTTGTGGGCTTGATTAGTTGATTGATTTTGCTCCTTCACACGTTATCAGTGGCAAAATGAAAGCACTTGCCATTTGGTGACATTTGAGACTGTGATCTCCATCATTATAACTCAGAGACAATTACTTTCCATGTTGGGCCTGATGCTGCACCCTTACAAATTTCTCTGCTACATCATTAAGCAAACTGATTAGTGTATTATCTTTCATTAAACAAAAATAGTTCATTAAATGACCACATTCATAAACAGATGGTGAGGAATGGAAAAGGAAAAAGATGAAACATGGAATTTAGAGGTGGTAAACCAGCTCCCAAAGCTTGTCAAAAGTCATGCCAGGTGAGGCTTGTGGAAAGGAGGGAGACAGGAAGCATGTAGTTAAGGCAGGTCTATCTGCATTTAAACTTGAAATGGCTGTAATTTATATATATATATATATATACACACTAGAATTTACAGAATCAGGCTTGAAATAGCTATTATTATTTTTTAGTGCACATACACTTCAAATATTTACAGTGTGTTCCAATGATTTTAAACCTCCTGTAATTTCTACAGTGTAGGTAACCAATGGAAAAAATAACCATCTGTCTGTATTTTAAACATAGATAGATATATATATACACAACAATAGTTATTTTTCTTACTGGAATTAGAAATTATTAAAAATGAAAAAAGTTAAAACATGAAAAAGAAGATTTTTTTTTACATGAGCAGCAGCCAAGACACAGTCTTGTTTATTTATTTAAAACATAAAATGTTTAATTCCTGTGTCTAAAATCAGTAAAAAAAAATCTCTTGGAGTGAAATCCTTTTACTACTAACTTGTTTCAAATTTCCCATGGACGTCAATGGACTCAGGATGTGTAAGTGGGTATTAGCAGTTCCCTCTGTTATACATCTATCTATCTGCTTAGTTGTGCCTTTAGTTGTGCCTGCATAAAGGAGAAATTGATTTTTTTTCTCCATTGATCTCAAACTATGAGTAAAGAATTGATTTTTAGATACTAACTAACTAACTATTCTAAAAAACCCCAAAATATTGCCAAACTAACTGAGTCCTGAATATTCTTACCCTTTTGCACAAGCATGTTTTATTGACATGGTAATAGATCATTTTTTCCCCTAGAAACCTGCTGCATTCAATCTTATAATGTGTGGTACTTGCTTAATGACAAATCACTCAATATCCTCTTTCCTCTTCATTGTTAGACTCTTCAAATCATTTTCTGGAAACAAATTGCAATATCTCATCAGATTTTTTAACTCTACATAGCTATCAATAATTTAATTTCGGCACCATTATGAGACAAAGGTTCATCACGATTCCATTCCACAGAAGAGAAATAGAACCACAGAAGGAAAATTAAAAGTGTCTTCTAATTTCAGGTGTCTAAATCAACAAGCACTTGATATTTTCAGTGATATGTTCCCACTGGTTACTAATCAGACTTCAATACCTCAAGTTCAAAACTTGAAAATAAAAACTCATTCATTATTGCACAGAAAAATGGTAGTTCTGGGCAGCTATTCACATAGGAACTCTGGCAGAGAGACAAAATCTAGCTCTGTAGGGCAATATTTGATTTAACCATCTTTATTTTTTTGTACTACTTTTCAGTATCAATCACCCATATAAACCCAAAACCCTTTAACTATTTCTTTTTTCTTTTTCTTTTTTCTTTTTCCTTTCCTAGATGAAGAAGGACCTCTTCTTTTAGGAAATGTTTACTGACATGCTCCTACTCCAACAATCATTGAAGTTAGGTACTTTATAAATGCCTCCTCCTAATATATTTCTTCTTGCTCCTGCATGCAGGAGCTCAAATTAGACCATAGTGACCACTCAGATCTGTACAGATTTAGTGCTTTTATTAAATATTTATAGTAAGTATGCAAATGCAGCAGAACTGAAGCTGTGAACCTCCTAACGACGTCTTGTATTTCTACAATATTAATTAAACCAGCATTTAACCTGTTATTTTAGTATATTTTATATATTTAATTTCTATGATTTTAACAGGAAATAGTTGGACAAAATATGTCAAATTAATCATGACTAAAAATACAAATTATTGTTGACTGATATATGAAACAGAGAAACTGACAGGAGTGGCAATTTACAGCCTCCAAACTACACAGTGAGACACTGCTTGAAAAATATGTCTATTTTCTAACCACAGAGAAATGCTTAACTGTGGACTTGCCCTCAAATAGATATAGTTTTTTTCTATTTATTCTGACTTTTCAGTCAAGTCCCCACTCCTTGCCTCAGACTGAGGCATTTTGCTTTACACGCTTCATCCAAACAGCACCTCTCCAGATAAACTGTTTCTTGCTTTCACCCCTTTTCTTA
Organism: Rhadina sibilatrix; assembly: GCA_013400275.1. NCBI lineage: Eukaryota > Metazoa > Chordata > Aves > Passeriformes > Phylloscopidae > Rhadina > Rhadina sibilatrix. The sequence goes on along the minus strand of VWYO01018482.1, from coordinate 202,395 downwards.
TACAGTCATTCCCCCTGGTATTGTCTCAGATTCCTTGATCCAAGTTCACTTGCCCAAATGCCCCACTCTTGCATCTGATTTCCCAAAACTAGCTCCAATATCTGTGCTGCTGCTCACATCTCCCTGTCCAGGCACCTCTCCATGCCCACCCAACAACATCAGCCCCAGTCCTCTCAGTCCCATTGTCTGCTTGGGTCTCCCACTCAGACCCACCCTCCTGAATGCCATCTCCACCCTTTTTCCTTCTTCTACTCAAGTTCCTCTCTCAGCCTTCCAGTGGGATTTGAAGGATGTCTCCCATATCTACCTGTTCCAATCCCCTTCCAATGAAAAGGGCCAAGATTACTCCCTGAGCTCTTCACTCCCTTAAACATCGTGTATTTCCTCACACTGCTCCACCCCTCACTGTGACCTTTCCTGGGACCCACATCCCTCCCCTCACGCTTCAGAGGGATGTATTAGTGGATGCAAGAGACAGGAAAGAAGTCAGGATTCTCATACAACCTCCTGTGGGAAAGGAGCTCCATGGTAACCCTACAGAGAAGGGCTGGGTTTTGCTTTGGAAAACAGCAAAATGGAGACAGTGCAGCAAAAATTACAGACCAGACCTGGGAAAGTACAGCAAAGGAGCAAGATGACTGCAATTAATAATATTTCATTATTAATAATGTTGCAATCTAATGCATCAGATTGTCACTGGTATTATGTACACAGAGGGTGAGGATATGAACACACTGGCTGCATGATGCTATCCTTTATTTAGGGTAGGAGGCTCTTATTTTACAGCATAGAAGAGTCTGTTTCCCCCTTTCACTTGCTTTTGGTTCGGGTGCTTGAATCCAGACTTAGTCTGCCCCAAGGAAAGCCTCTTCCTGCCCCTCAAGGTCACACTCCAGCCATCCAAGGCTCCCACTGCACCAGCACCAGTGCCCTGTCCAAAATTCACACCTTGGTCAGCTGGGCTGTCCTGGGAAAGGCAGGAGTCACACCCTGTTCAGAAGCCCTGCCAAGGCTCAAGTGCCCGTGATGTGCCAGACCTTTCCAGCAAACAGCTGCTGGAATGATTACTTCTAAGCAGGGTAAATCTGCATCTTTTCCCTGTTACTTGTCTTGAAATCTGCTCAGCAGTTTGGCCCCAAATGAATGAGAACTGCCTTGAGGTGAATCAGCAGTTAAGCACTAATCCCTGAGCCAGAGATCGAGAAGAAGGTGAGGAGAGAACGTCCTGCTTAATTACAGAGCAAATTTAATTTTGCTTAGGTATTTACTCTGTGCATTCCCCTTGCACACCTGTCAAACCTGTACATCCATCGTGGCTGCATACTGGAGCAGTACCTGCTGATCTAAAAGGTGTCCAGAGGTTTGCTTCACACCTGCTTTTCACAAAGACAAAATGTTAAATTTCACTACTTTGTTTTCACCTAAATCACTCCATTTCAGGATCAGGGGGGTACAAAGACCTGAAATAAATTTGTTTGGGTTTTTTTTTTCTTTATTTATATATTTGGAGTACTCAGCAGAGTAAGAGAAATGCCATGGATTTTATTTCCTTGGCTAAAGTAAACATTACAAATCATAGAGCATATTCTCCTCAAGTCTAGCAGACTCTTCATCCTCACAGCATTAACAGTTCCAAAAACTGACCTAAATCCCATAATCACCCTGCCATAGGCATTTTGCTTTGCCTAAATGCTCATGAAAACCTTAAAAATTTCCATTATTTTCATTATTGTCAGTAAATTCTAAATTTCCATAGAAAAGGAATTAGGTTACCCTCTATCCCCACTATTATTTTAATACTCTATATTTTTTAATTTAATATTCACAGGTTGAATAATTTCAAGTAGACATGTCCTATGACTCACTAATGGTTAACAATTTAAAAAGCAGTAATTATTCTCAAATCTCACTGACAATTCCAATTATATAGCAGTATATTCTCCGTGGAATACATTTCAGATTATGAACTCCTTATTCTCACTTTGTTTTGGGCTTAGGAGGAATGAAAAGGTGGCTACATATTTATACCAATGTGATGCCACAATTTATAAATCCCTGGAATGTAAATCATCTGGAATGTAAATGATCAAATTTCTAATTTCAGATTGTGAGCATTTTTGCTTCTCTTCCCCATCTGTCAGAAGAAAGGCACTTAGATATTTTCAGTATGTGTTTTCTGTGTGTCAAATATCAAATCTTCAGTATGAATCCAGAATCTTCTTCTTCTTTTTTTTTTTTTTTTTTTTTTTTTTTTTTTTTTAATGACTGTCTTCGTAAGGTATTAGTGCATATAGCAAGCAAAAAGCAGGTATTCCACTGACTCTGTGTGTGTGTTTGAGCTCACTGGATGAATTCTTGTGGACTTTGTGAATTTCTCTTCTGCATTACACTAATTTTCACTCTGCCACTTGTCTGGCTCAGGCTTTTGTTGTTTTGTGAGAAGATTAAAGCAAAAAAGTTTTCTTTCAATATGTGAGCATTATTTCAGGAAAGCTGGTACAATTTAGCATCAGAGAACAAAGCTGCAAAATGTTCAATTACAAAAAAATGCTTCATCTTATTCCAACCAATACTCCAAAATAATTACAAGCAAAACGTACACAATTTTATACATATATATATATTTAGCCATAAATACTAAAAAAAAGTCATTAAAGTAAAAACTAGTATAAATTTAAAAACTCAACTGTCACTTTTTAATCTCACACAAACATTAAAATCTCCGGTGAGGTCAGCAAAGTAGGCCCAGCTTTCATCAGTCAGTGCTCTGCCTATGAAAAGAACTATTTTCTTACATAAAATCTGAGAAATCCCAAGGAAATATGTCACAATGATAAATGAGTCTTACAGTTACTTTCATAATTATTAAAAGGAAAATTGTACATAATATTGCCTAAAGTTCAGGAAAAATGCCAACGTTTTGTGGAATTTTCTGGTACTTTGTTTATATCCAGTGACACTTTTGGCTGGTTCTCAAAATATTTTCATAAAATTCTTATATTTCCATTAAATTCTAAGGCAGTACAAAAAGATACAACCCCCCCAATAATTTTTAAGCTATATAATATTTTGGCTGTAAGCATACTTCACTGAAACACTAACCAAACATATTGAGGCAAGATAAATGTTTAGCCAGCATTTACATACCCTGAAAATGCTGGTGCTCTTTTTTTTATTCTCTTTTTTTTCTTTTTTAATTCTCTTTTTACTGGCAAATGATTTCACACATCTACATTTAAATTAGGAGGGTAAAAAGTCAGAAGTTTATGAATGTGTTCTGCTTATCTCATCACAGCAGTTTACAGGTAAGTCCAGTAACAATGAACAAAACCTCCTCGGGAGGGAACCTCACTGGTTTCACCTCACAGCATAGATGCCACACTGTTCTTATCCTTCTCACATTAAATTTTAGTTAAAATCCTTTCTCAGAGTAGCACAGGAACTTGAAAAATATTGCACTTTGCTTCAGAACTCTTTCACTGCATTTTGATAAATTTGCTGAGAAGTCAGTGGTTGAACATGCCATGGATAGACATCAATTTGTATTGAGGACTGGTACTCCCAGTGAGGTTGAGTATCCTTAAGCTTGACTGGAGATATTTGGTGTTTGGAGCTTTTTGCCTGAATTTTATTAAGTGTAAATTTAACTTGGTGATGCTTGGTTGTATAGTTTATAAAAATTAGAAAAGAGTTAGACAAAATGCAAAGAATAGCAACCAAAAAGGATAAAGAGGATAAAAATGTGTGAGGAAAACAAAGATAAAGGAACCGAGTTACAAAACCTGAGAACTACAGGGAATAGATCATATCTTCAAGGTAGCAATACAAGTGAAATTGCACTTTTTCTCAAACAGTGAAATGAAGAATAATCACTCATGGAAAAAAAAAAAAGTGTGAACTGGATAAACTAAAACATAAGAACATCATAAATGATGGATGGATGAGAAGCATCACACAAAAATATTTGCAAGCAGTATGGATGTGGTTGCTGTAGTCCTGCAGTGTCCAGGACCACAGACAAATCACATTCTCTATTATGTTTCAGATTAATCCTCTTTGGGTACAATAACCTTCAAACTATGACAGCTCCCACTGGAACAACAGCATCTCTAAGGAATGGGAGTCTACAGCTGAGTCACAAATACTTGCTTTTTACTTGAATCAGTTCAAACAGAAAGTATGAAATCTCAAAATGTAATGACAGTTCATAACCTTTCAAAGAAAATCATCTGAAAGCACTTTGATGTGATTGAACAAAATGCAGCATCTTTTGGAGACTAGAGAAAAACTGATTTCCGTTTAATAGTTTAATAACTTTAGAAGAATAAGTCTTCTAAAGATGCTTGAAAAAGTGAACACTTAAATACACGCCTGAACCCCTCTCTTATTTCATCACTAGATACTTATAACACTGATGTTTCAACAAAAATTATACACAAAATATGCTATTCTGGACTGCATGCTCATTTATCATGATGTCGGCTATTCTATTATGAGGGTTACTCATAATAGAAAGAAAGAAAAACCCCAAACAACTCAAATTTTGCATGCCTGTCTTTTCTGGAATTAAACTTCCCAAAAGTGATACCTCAAAAGAACCTCAGTTCTAAAAAAATCATGTGATTCTGAAAATCCCTGACAGTGTAGATTTATCTGCTGATATTTTCTCTTCATCTTTATACTGAATTTTACCTATGGAAAATATATTGAACTTTTCAGGCATTTAAATAATCAGGTTAGCAGAAAAGAACCGCAGTACTACTTTTTACAAGAAATAAAGTTTCAAATTAAATCATGCCTCTCACAACACAGATGCAATCTTATTCTATCCATTTCACTTGGACAATCTTTCACAACATCTGAAAGGAGTACTAACGACTAAGGCAAAAAAAAATTCAGTTTTAAGGGATAATCTTATGAATGTTAAGAATTATTCTCAGGTTAACTTAAAGCTGGTTGATAGTTACCTGTCAAGATGCAGAAATGACTTCATTGCAGCCTCACCATACAGCTAAGCTGTGCAGGCAGGACTCTGGAGAATGAAGTGTGAAGAGTCCTGGGAGTTCTGCTCTGCTTCCTTCAGCTCCCTCTACATCCACATCAGCACCACAATCTCTACTCATAAATATGAGATATTTATTATTTAAAATTAAATGCCCAGTTGCAGTTCACTCTGTTGAATAATGAACTAGCGTCTTTCTAAAGTAATTTTAATTCTACATGAGATAGTCTGCATATGTTTAAATCCACTTAAATTTATGTATGTTTACTTCATTTCTTGAGCATCTAAAATAATTATAATTAGATTTTACCTGTGAAGGTGATCTGCCTGATTTGCCTTGAATCTTGGTCTTAGTAAGACCAAGCAGCAATGTGTGTTAACATTTATTCTCCTCGCAAGAGAATAAGGGCTAAAATAATGAATCCTATAATTAGCCTCATAGGTGATGAATTATACAGCAAATATGGAGGACTGGATCTGAAAAAGATCTGAAGAAGTGCCATGACACACAGTTTAAACCACTATCAATAGAAATATATTTATAGAAAGAAAAAAGTGTAATTAAAAAGAAAAGATCAAGCATGCATGCACTTTTTCTTTTATGCCTCAAAAATCTTGCTATTCAGAGAAGAGTTTTCTTCCCAGTTTTTTGAATGAATTGCTAATTATTACTTGTTCAAGTTGCAATTACTATATTCACCAACTATATTGAGGAAACGAGAAAATCTCTTTGCTTGAGATTAAACTAATACAACTTTCTATCATTTTATACTTACAATTTATTTTGAAAATAACATAAAACATGAGAAATCTTCTCCCTATGTCAACTGTTTAGGCTTAAGAATTCCTCTGACAATATAAACAACTTTAGGTGGGTATTTTTAAGACATGCTATAAAACCAGCTCAGTGTAGATGTTCGCACCACATTTTCTGTTGAAAGAATAAAGATGTTTGAGTAACATCTCAAAAAAGCCCTTACATTTTACTTACTACTGGTTAGTGGAATATCACTCAATTATATGAAAGCTATGAGGGTTTGAAATACATTAATATCCCAACCACAGCAGAAGGGGGTAAAAAAAAGGAGCAGTGAACCATCTCCCAAGCCCATCTTGCAACCACCACAGTGAAGGATTATGGAATATTGTGATTTACTCTCAATCAACCCCTCAGTCTTTTTTACTCTTAGGAATTTTGTAACCCAAGAAATGATCCTATACAGAAACACATTTCTGTAAAGCAAGTTGTTTGGTAAAATGGAAGTTTGTAATTCCTTGCATAACTCCTAACTTCACAATTTGGCTTCCAATCTCAAATAACATTATCAGAACCACTTAGTGGGGTTTAAATAAATGCTAAGTAAACTGATAGTTTTTCTCTTAAAAAGTTTATGGTTTAATGATTTATATATAACTTTTGATTTGTATATACTTTTTTATACAACAAGAGAAGGTTGCATGAGTCTTCACTTAATCTACAAAGAGAACAGGATGTGAGAAATGAAGATTAGGAACGCTGATTAAAAAAGGAACAACTCATCAGTGATTCTGTCCTCCTTCACAGAGCAAAGTGCAGATCAATGGGCAGTCCATTGCTCTACACAACTTGAAGTACCAGTTTTCCAATTAATAATGTCTAAACATCTGAATGAAAGAAGGGAGAAGTTGAGTTTGGAAGTTTGTTAACTATGCAGGCATTATGGATCATTCCATTTTGAATCTTCTTTCTGTGTAGCAATCATAAAGGAGCTCTAAATTCCATGTGAGTAAGTAGATGAAATGTCAAAACTCTCATATTGAGATTTGCCAGGTCCACTGAAATAAAGTATTTTTTAAAGGATTTGCAAGCAAAATTGGACTCAAAGATAGGAACATTCTATTTATTCTGTAAGAAGCACAGCATGTTGGCAATAAATCTGGCACAAAAATGATGCCAACTGACCTTTTGCTTATCCTAAATTTAAACATAAAATGTGGGGTTTGTATATTCTTTGCTGGCATTTTGATGCATTTATTAAATATCAATATTTTAATCTGTAAGACGTTTTTATGTTGCAGAGTGTACATATTGCATCGAGGATAGATACACTAATTCTGTCACACCAACACTGCAGCTCATTTAGCTGTGTAAAACACATCCTTTCATATGTTGCTCCTTCCTTATAATTTGCCCAGTAGCCTGCCATCAGCAACACGAAAGAGAAAGTCATTTTACAATTAAACACTAGGTAACAAAATATTGCTAGGGATTTATCCTAAGGTTTGAATTCCTTGCAAATCTAGTCCTTGATCTTAGTCTTCAGAATAATTCCATAATTACAGGAATTTGTGCACTCTTTCTACCATAATTCCAGTATTTCAAGTATTGAAGCTTTCTGAATTTACAGCGAATTTCCTACTGTGAAATTATTTTCTGTGATTATAACCATAGTATTTGAATACTTTACTAAAAACGATGCAAAGCTAAAGAAAGAAAACTTCTAAAAAGTGTATATTTGATCATAATTTCATTATGGAAACTCACTCCCTGGGAAGAAAACAATGTATAATTTGCTATTTTCATGCTGACTTTTTTTTTTTTTTTTAAACCAGGCTTTGATTTATGCTGGTTCAATTCCCAGACATAAGTTAAAAGGGCTTTTAACCTAAATAGTGTTGTAAAAAAACACAACTCTCTGTCCCAGAGAAGACATATTCCAAAAGAATAAGTTTTGAGGGAATCTTTATTAGCTACTCTTAGCAAATCCATTATTTGGATGTGGGCATGTAAAACTTGTCTACTTTGTAACTCCTCACACATAAACTAGATTACAAGCGATCAGTTTTGATTTTTTTTTTTTTTGTTTTGTTTTGTTTTTAGATTTTTATGCTATTTTTAACATGAGAGATTAATTTCTGTAATTTCTATAGCTCTTTTATTTTACAGTGCACATAATGCTCTAACACAAAAACTGCTCTAATTCTATTTTCAGTAAAGTCTTTCCGGACCTTTCAAAAAGGTTCAATAGATTGTGTGGCATTTTGTTCTTCTTTTTAAGTAAAGACAAAGATGGTACAAACTTACTACAGGAGGTGCTTCCAGCAACAAAAGACTTACTACAAAATTATTGGTATTAGGTATTTTCCTTTTTCAGGCTAGACCAACATGGAAACAAATGAGCCACAGTCACTCATAAGTGATCCAGGAACATGCCTCTGGCCCCTCCAGACTGAAAATATCTGCAGCCACCTACATGGTAATCACAGGAAAACTTGAAGAGAAAACAGACACAGGGCAGAATCAGTGTAAGGGAGAGATCTGAATGTTAGTCTTTCTGAATTTGGCTTTGCCTTCTTAATCTTTTATCCTTAGAAAACAAACAAACAAATCAGTGAATTAAAAAGCATCAACGTAACTCAAAATTAATTTTCTGTTTTCACCATGAGAGTTCATGTTCTGTTTTCAGTCTAGGACTACAAAGAGCTGCAGTCAATATATGTTCTACTACTGATGTTCACAGGGAGGCTGTTTTTACATTTATGCATTTCATTATTCCTTACTAGCACCAAGACATCTGCACTCTACAAAGAAATCACTCATAAAATATGGCTCTGCAATATATGAGCAGAGGCTGCCAGAACCAAGTTCTGACAGTATCTTTGACATGTAAGATTCTAAACATTGCTGATTCTTCTTTGTTTCACCATGCAGTGAAGATCTAGGTAAAAGCAGATAAATTACAGGCAAATCCCAAGAGGAAGAACATGCATACTTCACAGTTCCACAGGAAATTACTATCCTTAACTCAGTATTTTCCAAACTGGTTTGTAGTCTTTTATTGCAGTGGGGGTTTTTTTTTGGTTTGTTTTTTATTGCTTTCAAGATGTGAGATGGTTCAAATATTGGGGATTTAAACTGAATCTGAGATTCTAAAGTAACAAAGTTTCAATCAGATTTTCAGTTTAACTTGCATGCAGTATCAAAGTGCTCTTATACCTAACTTTAATCCCTAATTTCTTTTTTAAGGTTGTTCACTGGGCAGTGGATTTTTGGTTTTGCTTTGTGGTTTGGTTTTGTTTTGTGTGTGTGTGTGTTTTTGTTTGTTTGTTTGTTTGTGTTTTTTGGTTTTTTGTGGTTTGGTTTGGTTGTTTGTTTTTTTTTTTTTAATTGGCTAGTTGGCTTTGTGGATTTTTAAGAGGTTTGGATTTTTTTAATGAGTCATACTCCAGCTCCCTTCTTAAAATTTAATTTCCAAAAGTTCAGCATTCATGAAAAACTTTACAACTATACAATAATGTTTAAACATAATTTGAAATGTAAACCCATTAATGATTAGAGGTAAAAAAACTAAGTGCTTTTAAATGTCATTTAAAAATCCACTGCATATATTTTGAGCAATGAGTACACTTATAAAGGAAGAGAAAATAAGGTTTTATTAGAGGCTTTGAAAAGAGAACAAAGGCTTAAAGGTAAGTTTCTTTATGAAAAACTTTTTAAAAATACACTTATATTTGCCTAATGATGAACAAATACACTAATAACCTAAGAAAAACACAACATATTCTTTGTACTTCCCTCTCTTCCATTTAATTTCAACCTTGTTGGCTCAAGGTCGATTTCTTTTTACTATTTTTGCCTATGTAATATGTGGGAGCACCCATGCATGCTTATATTTGTTTCCCAGGATGGTTCTGAAGTGCCCATGGGCTGTATGTACATTTACTTTCTGTTCGACCTCATGCCTAACTTGTTAATTCACTTTCCTTCAAGGGATCTCTTCTGCTTTTGTTTCTAGTTTATCCTAAACTAATTGAAAAGTAAACTACATCAAGGATATGAAGTCTGAAAAATCATTCTGCCTCAGAATTAATAAAACATTCATGTGCAATCAATAATCTGCATACACAGAGCAGCAAAATTTATGGTCAAAAGTATTCTTTCCCATCTGCCCATTGCTGTATAAATAGTTCCCTTTAAAGAGATCTTAGGAAGACCAATGCAGAAAAGGCAGAAGGATAAACATATTAATGAAATATATGTGTTTCTGACAATCACTCTCTGCACAACTTGATACTGAAACTATATTGCAAAATTTAACAACTAAACTTTAATGCACATACAAATTAAGCAAGGGATTCTGAAACAGATAATTTACAAAAAAACAAGTAGGACAAGGAATAGGCTGCAACACATACAAGTTAGAGAGACAATTTCTCAGTTTTCAACAAAGTTTTTGAAGAATAATTAGCATCATAGCTGAATCTGGAAAAATATATCAGAAAAAAAAAAAGTAACATATGAACTGTAGATAATCTTTTAAAGTTTTACATGTAAACTTCCTGAGAAAAATAAGTCATCACTTCCACAACAAAGTTCATGGGATGTCCATCTTGAGATTTGACATCTTTGTAAACTTGCTAGGTCTCAAAACTTGGGAAAGGCCCTCTGCAATTAAAAATATGTAGAGTTTTCAGCTGGATTCCACAACAGCACAGCTCATGGATACAACCTGTGGCGTGGCAAGCAGCATGAACAAATATTCTTGCATCTCAAAAAGCATTCCAAGGCTCACCATTATTAAACTGCTTTGCAAAAGTTTTCAAGCTTCAGCAAATTCTGTGTATTGCTGGTGGAATGTGGCAACTCTGTTTCTGGCTCAAAAACCTCTCTACACAGAGAATGGTCGATGCTTTGGGAAAGGATACCAGCTTTGTGGAAACCAACCACACATATCCCATTAGGGAAAAGGTCACTGTACAGAGTAAGTCTCTATGTAGCTAATAATGTAGTGATATTAATACCAAGAAAACAATAACAGCAAAACAAAGAAAAATCCTAGTGAAAAGTAACTGGGTTAAACACTGTAGAGGTGTCAGTTAGGAAAAAAATACACTGGGAGTTTGCAATAATACATAGCAAGTACAGATTACTGAGATAACATTATGTCATCATTCTTTGTTCCACTAAAAGGAATGTTTCTTTTTGAAATGTGTTACAAAATTCAAGAGATTGGAGGAGATACTTCCAGATATCACTTGGAAAACCAGGAAATTTCACTATTATGCAGAAATGGAAAGTCCACCTACCTGAAGGCAAATGTTACTTTCCTTCTAATACTAACACTGTCTGTTTCTATTAAGCTAAATAGGTGTTATGTTGTTTAAGTGACTATGAACCACTTAGCACTAATACTAGAAAGCAGAGAAGCAAGCCTGCACCCAGGCTAGAGATAAGTATTTCTTTAGAACTACAGAATTAGAGAGCTAGGCTTCAGACACTTGCAACACAAAGGAAACAATACAATCTCTGCTCTGACTGTTATTGCCTGTAATACCAGTTATGATGGAACACATAAGAAAGTAAGTAGGGGTAGCAGTAAAGAATGTGCTTGCAACCCTTTCATCAGTTTAACAGACACACAACAAAACATAATATAGATTTTTACTTAAAGGCACTATCTTATTGACTTAAAGCACTGTAGGAAAAAAAAAAAAACCTAAAAAGTTAAAAATCTATGGAATTCACTTGAATAGGGAGAAATAAAATAGTGAGATAACATTTCATAATGGCCTCAGCAAAAGTATTGTTCACAGCAACCTCTCCTAACTGGCACAGGGAAAGGGCTGAAGATTGGTGTTCTTTTTTACTCCTGGTCTTAATCTTTTATAATAAAGTTGCCACCCAGTTAATAGACAATCTGAAAACTCCATTGTACATACAATTCTCAGGGATTAGTGGAGTTTTTAGTCTTCAAATCAGTTTCCTGTTTTTAAATACTGTTAAATATAAGGTGAGGTTTCAAAAAAGACTAACAGTACTTAAGCTGAAACCTCCAATGAAAGTCAGCCATCAGCATTTTATGACTCAGAAACATCCCCCAGATAGAGTTCTGAATGGATCTGATTACTTAAAATGCATGTTATAGAAGTACTTAATTTGCAACATCAGAAACTGCTTCCTAGAGAGTAACTCGTGTAAGAATGCTAAAATGACAGTCTTTTTCCCAGACAGATTCCTAGCTCCTAATGAACACTGCAGGACTCCAAATTGGTAATGTGCAATAAACTAATAGATATGGCATGGGGAAAAGGCAGAAGTGTGAGCCTACAGTTCAAATTGAGTAAAGATTTAATACCTGTCAGGTAAAAAATGCATTGCAGGACCTAATGAAATTGACAACAAAATACCTAACTTTATGGTTTCCATGTAAATAAACATGAGGGGTATTGTTTTGGTTAGTTTTTAGGGTTTGGGGTTTTTTAGGACTGCTATGTTAACTCATAACTTTGATACAATCTTAAACTAATTTCTGACAAACTCAGGTAAACGTTTTATGTAATGACCAGGCTGGTGAACACACTTGGCTATTAATGAACTTGAAGGGGCTGTGGCCCTGAGAAGAATGATGATGAAGAAAGCCCAGAGTAAATTTCCACAAACTGTGAATACCAAAAAAGACAAGTCTGCTTCTCCACCTGACTCTAGTACACTGCCTCCCTGAGAGACTTTCTGCTAACCAGTGCAATTATTTTCCTCTGAATTCCTCCCTGCGACTTATAGTTCCAACTAATCTCTGTTGAAACTTCCAGAAGAGGGAAATGGGAATAAGGAAGAGATGTGTGTTTTTTGGAAAGTCTTGCTTTAGGCAGAATTGAAGACTATTTTGCTTAAATGACAAGAATCAAGCTAGAACCTGAAGTATCCCAATTTCAAAAGGAAGGTGTTTACCAGCAGCTACCACATACTGAAGTTGGAAATTATACCCTCCTGACCACTATATGAAGAGATAGGCCTCATCTGATGAGCAGCTGGGATGTTCTGATATCTGCAACCAAAAAACCTATTTGAATTAGTCTAAAGTATATGGGTTTTAAACATTTGTTAATCTTTTAATTTTTTACGATTTTCTCAAAATTATTTGGTGAAGTAGTGAAACCTGATGCCCAGTCATGTTGCTGGTTTAATTGTGCAGCTAAAAATCAACAAATAACAGACATCTCTGGAGTGTGTAGAACATTGAACTGCAGAGAATATGGGTGATCATTCTGGATGTCCTGGAAACATCTTAACTTTCACTGAACACCAAACAAATTTACACACATTGCTATGCAGAAAACGTGATATTGCCAAATATCCTTCCACTTGTTGACTTAGCCAGCAGTGCTTATGTCCTACCACACATACTATGGTGTATTCTCACACCTATCATCTCATATACTTCTTCATACTGGAAATCAAACACCTCATACCAAAACCTCCAGGTGCTCCCCTGGCTTGGAAAAATCCAGCACCACGCCTCATATCCTATCCTCCATCACCCATGGGGAACTAGAAATTCAGGCCCCACCCAGAAAGGCATATGAAAGGGCAAAAGTAGATCCATGCAAATGAAATGCAAAATGAAAGGACCAAAGTTGTGCAGTTTGCCATCTTACTCTGGTTTTCCTCACACTTACAGTTATGAATGTCTGTCTGTCTTCTTTTCCTGCAGCTAAGCTTTACTAGGAGCTAAACATGTCTAATGCTATTTTCTGAAAATGAAAATAAAAAGCTATATAACATCAGTCTTTCTCATTTATATTATTTGTAATAAATGATGGTGTCTATATTTCTCCCCATTTTAATTTTTAGAAGGTGAAATACGTATCCCAGACCAGAGAAATGCTTCCTTTCACAGTTTTCCTCAAACATTTTACAGTACAAAGCTGGTTTTACCCTAATCAATGCACACAATTGCACCCTTCAAATAAATGCCTTGAGGAGAAAAAAGTCTGAGCTCGTGTTGCAAATCCATGATGAACTTGAATGATCATCACAGGCTCAGCTGAGTGACTGCTGATTACAAGCATGTTTTGAGGACAGGATGTTCCCTGACCTCACAGAACAAAGATTCTCAGCTGTTAGAAATCAAGAGTCCCAACAACCAGGCACAGGATCAGGAGGGGCTGAGAGCTGGGTGTCTCCCCCCATGGGTAAGCTCTTGGGGCTGAGCTGGTGGAGCATCCCAGTGCAGGGACAGTCCCATCCCAGCACATCTCCAGTTGGCCCTTCCAGCCATCGGTGGCCCAAGGACTCCCCAAGACTGGGGTTGTAAGCTCTGGTTTCAATTTCCCTTCATGGAGCACCCTTCATGTGCTAATCATCTTGCACCCCCTTTAGCCAGGCTCTCCAATGAACTGCTACCTGTACCTTTGCTCAGTGATAAAAGATTTCTGAGGATGGTGATGAAGGATCCTAGGGAAATCAAAGAATGTAACATTTTGTGATTGAGAATGCAAACATAACATTTATAAACGCACAACATTTAAATTTTTTAGGTTAGGAATGGAATATAAGATGAATGGAAATCCAAAGAACGATGAGACATCAAATTGAATTATTATGAAGAGGTGAAATTTTAGCAGTACACTTTAATATAGCTGCACTTTCTATGACGTGGGAGTTACTGCGAAAATATTTATAGGGAGGGAAATTAATACAGGAATTTTAAAATATTTTGCTTTCAATACAATAATGGAGAAACTCCATTGCTTGAGGCAAAAATTAAAAAAGTAATTTGATTATTCTTTTCTGCCTAAATGTAGCTTGATACTGTACCAGTCAGTATTTAGAAGCAATCTTCAGAATTTTTAATAGAGAAATAATTTTGAATTATTGAAAATATGACAGGGATTTTTAGGTATCATTTATAGTACCAGGAAATCATTGCTCTCCTTCTTTAAGGCTAATGTTGATGATTTTGATTACTAAGACTCTCTAAGCAAGGCTTGACATGAGTGATATGATATAACAATACACATTTTAGAAATTGTCTGACATGTCTGGATCAATGAATGAATTTTACTTCTCTAAATCTTTATGAAGTAATGCAGTATATAACTTTATAACATACTAAAACAGGTGCAAAGATTCAACTTCTGTTTCAACCTCCAAAGACAGATAAATCAAAGAAAAAAGTAGGTGAAGATGAGGTTAAAAATGAAATACCAGTGCAGTCTGCCCTGATAGCAATATATTTACTAGAGGGCTCTTCTGTCTCTTGATGGGTCAGCTTCAAGGACAGGTGCATCTCATTAAAAGCAACCAAGATTCTCAGTTTTAACAGGGTACTTCACAGCACCCAGTCAGAGAGAGCTGACAGAATGTGCTCATCTCATGTTGAAATTCTGACAGTGCACAAGATATTCACAATAAGGTGGTAGCAAAGCCATTAGAGAATCACAGAATGTCTGAGGTCAGAAGGTGTCTCAGGAGATCAGGCAGGGCCTCAAGCAGGGCCACACAGAGCTGATTGCCCAGGACCATGTCCAGACAGCTTGTAAATATCTGAGTTACAGAGATGACAAAATCCAGTAAACTAAGAGAAGAACATGAGGGGGAAAGTTAAAAAATACAAGAGTACAGTATTTTTTAATATTTTTTTAAGAAACAGTAGTTAAGTGTGGGCATTTGGTTTCTTGGGTTTGCATGGCTTTGTTTTCTTTGATGACTGGAAAAACCAAGAGTAAGGATGACAGGACTTGAGCAGACTTGCATGGTAGTTTAGGTCAGAGTGACATCAAAGTTGAAATCCTATGGTAGCACGGATGCAATGAACTAAACAGAAGTTTCTTTCTCATTGATTTTGAAAATGTACTCAGAGAATCTGAGAAAATTCATCCCAGAAATCACAAAATTCTCTCTTAGAACATTTTTATTTTAATAAAATAAATTCTCTGGTGAAAATTCTTAATGTAAAAAACAAACCAAGAAAACTGAAGCCAACACCTCCAGCACAGTCTATGTAATAGTTTAATGGAGTAACCCATTAAACCACCAACAGATGCTATTTCCTCACCTGTCAAAAATTATCAAAATACAAATGCAAAGAAATAGAACACTATTAAGGTAATTTAAATATAAAGTACCAAATAAAAGCCTAAATACCGGTAGAGAGGGCTTTAGGCAGGGCAAGTCAAATTTAATATCATATATTTTTATTAGAGCTTCAATTGTCTTCTCTCATGGACAGTGAAATATGGCACATATGACATCTTAATTACTTCTTGGGCTTAGATAGGTTATTTTATTATGTAAAGTGTTATATTGTTAAGGTGTGTTTCATACAGATTTACAGATCATTAGCTAATTATATCTAATATGAAACATGGTGATTAAATTTTCATTAATGACATTTAATTGGATGTTAATAAAAAGTGATAATTTTATTCTACTTAATTTTAATGCAGAAATGAAGTGCACTATAGCTTAATTACAGCTATGCAAATAATTTAAATAAACTAAGTTAGAAGTATTCTAATAATAGCATTTTTTCTCCTTTTAAAGGTACATTCCTTTACCTTGGTCTTAGTCTGAAATTCAATAATTTGCATTATGCTTCCTTAATTAATGAATACTTCAAGAAATCACAGAGCAAGTAATACTGAAAGCACTGGAGATAAAGCATTCTGGTATAATGTATTGCTTTCAGCATTTCCATATGGTAGGGAACAGAACAGATACATCAGTTCTATAGTCTGTGACTTGGAAAAGATTATTTCAAGCAATACTCACCTCTAAAATGAACAAATAGATCATAGAGAAAACAATGCAGAAAAAAATGCAGATAGCACTTAAGACATTCTGCATCATCACAGTCATTGATAATTCCAGGAAACTTGTTGATGTGCCCTAAAATTTTGCATTTATTTGTTCAGGATTTGATTCTGTACTCTTCTGAGGAACAATGCCTTGCTCCTCTACTCATCTTTGTAATTTCTAATTTAAAACTCTCTCTTAATCTGAATGTGCATATCAACATTACCGAAATAAAACAGCCTAAACTCTGAAATTTAAACTTTAACTGACAGGAGGATACACTTTAAGCTATAAGGATGCAATGTTTCCCTTTTCAGAAAAGGATTTTTCCCAATCTGAATAAGAATACAAACATTTCAGTGCTTATAATTAAATAAAATATTTGATTTTCCAACAGTGATTTTTTTTCCATGCCTCTAAATTACCAATGGATATTTTCAGGTACTTCAACAGCCAAGTCTAGATAAGACTGCTCATCCCAAACCAGAATGGTCAGGTTGGGGCTAGCAGAGGGGGTACTTTTCTCCCTGAACCAGTAAGGGAAGTTCTTTTCAGAGTTCAGAACCTGTGGGCTGTGGTTTTTCTTTCATGACACAACTCAAACATCTCATTATTTTCTACAGAACAGCTCAAAGCCAAGAAGAGTACAGTGATCCTGCAAACTTATCAACAAATCAAGCGTGAAGAGTTCCTCCATTTAAAAAAGTTGGTGATCATGACAGCTGAAATTGGAGAATAACCTTTATAGTGTTGCAACAGTATTATATTGAATTTTTTTTTATAAAGTAGAATGACATGCAATTTCTCGAAACTTAATTAGCAAAGCAGCTGCAGTTTAGTTAATTTTGCAACTCTGTCAAGAGCTCTCCGCCGTGAAAGCAAACATATTTTCAAACACAAAAAGAATCCCATTTGTAAAGTAGAAACTTGAATGTTGGGTATACAGTGCATTTTGCAGCTAGTTCATAGAAGGGGGGAAAAAAAAGCATATTAATAATGTGGCAAAAAAAGGAGAAAGTAAATGCACCTAAATTTCTTGAATTTTTACCTATTTCTTTCCCAATGTAATTTGAATCAAAGGCAGCTTGGTCAGATCCTCATTCATTTCAAAAATCAGCAGGGCTGTGCTACAGACAGATCCTCCTTCCTTACTACGACCTAGCAAGAAAAACAGGCACAAATGGTGCCTTGTCTCACACATTCCATCCAGTGAGACACCCCTGTGCAGTGCTGGGAAAGCTTGAATTGCAGGCCCTGCAAGGATGCAATAGGAAAAGAAGTGTTCCTAATTCATGGGGCTTGATAGGGCTGAGCTATATGATCTGTAATTTAAATATTGCAGAAATATGGAGTTAACTCCTCGGAGAAAAATAAAAGCTACCTACAAGAGGATTTTTTTTTCTTTCCTGGACTGAATTCTGCCTACTTGTGACTACTGGCAGAAAAGGGAGGGGGGAAAAGGTCACCGATAAAAGGATGTGTTCTCATGCCTTTTTTTTTTTTTTTTTTTTTCCTCTACTGGAACAAAAAAGTCCATAATAGATTTTCACATCTTGTCAGCACAGTTCAGGGCTATGTTTACAGAGTACATGTAGACTGCAAAATATAAGAATATGCAAGAGTCTTCTGAAATGCTCTGTTCATCCTGCTATGATATTTACTTTTATAGTTACTCTTACTTCTAAGTAATATAAATACTTAAGACTAAATTAATGCTATCACGCCATTGTAATCTTTTGTGCCATGTTGCTGTTAATTCAGCAGCTTAAAAGAGAAACTCGTTAGCTTACCATTATATGAAAACTAGATTTGTCAAAGTGTAATATTTTCTAAAGTTAGTTATGGACTAATGAAATGTACTAATAAAGCTCATCTAACACAAGAGATTTCCAAAGTCTTGGAAATGTCACCTTACATGCCATAATGTTTTTATCCTTAAACTAACAGAGGAATCGTGCACCCCTACAATGAATGAACGAATGCACCTCAATATAATTTTTGAACACATTACAGATACCTTTTTCTTGAGTCATTGCACTACAATTATTTCTTTCATTAGATAAATTCTGGAGTTACAAGACCAAGACCATTAAAGACATTTAGGTATTTCATGATGCAGCTTATCCCTTGCTGGGTTTCTGAGGGCATGCAGGTCAGATTCCTACATACAGACCACTTGTTTCCACAGCATCCCAAACAGCAGCACTGTACCCAAAGAAATGCAGTGCCAAGTGCAGACTCTGACACGTGGCACTTCTCTCTCATTTCTGGTTTTCATTTTAAGTAAAGAGAAATCTAATCTTTTGTAGTAGCATCTTAAGCTTGAGCCAGGTATTAGCTGAGTGTGAAGTCTAACCCAAACTTTTATTTTTACAAGAAAGTTGAATTAGTTGATATAAATGAAAAGAAATGCTGATAGAAAGCAAAAGAAATTGCCCATAGCTACATATAAGTAGTAAAAGTTTCTCTGAGATGTAAACAGATATTTGAATCAAAATTAATGATCTTGACACCCTATTGTCACAACTAAAAAACAAATGAAACACAAAATATGGTAAAAAAAAATATCTCAGGTTGCAAGGTTTTAGTTTGAATGGGGAGTACTGGAGTCTACTGATACTCAGAAATTCCCAGAAGTTCACAACTGCTCACTAAGATTTGGCCAAAGGAAGATCTGTCATCATGCATGTATTTTCTACTTCCCATGGTCTTAAAATTAAGAACAAAGATGAAGTATTTTGCAAATATTTAGTGTATTACTTTTATACTGATATTCTTCAAATGGTTTCTTAACCAGAGATTGAAGGGCAAAGATTCACTAATAATCATAAAGCATAAGTGAGGGTAGGATAGAGGAGAGAATAATGAAAAGAGGAAATTGGTAAGAATCATATTTTACTAACGATTACCTCATCTTCTTTTATTTTTTTTTTAACTTCTGTATGTGTCCATCTGATTAGCTGACCAAGACACATCAAAACATAGCCCTAAAAAAAAAAAAAAAAAATCCAGCTGTCTCTACCGATGCCAGTTACACTTTACAGAAATCCTAATCAGAACCCCATAAATCTTATAGCAATTTTGGTGCTTTTATAAGTGTAAATTGTAAGAAATAAAGATTACTCACATTTTTTAATGTCCTATTTATTAGGAAGAGAAGACTGGGGCTGTAAGAACTGGTCAGTTTTCAGTACTCCAAACTGTCCTGATGGAAATACATGCCCTGTATCAGCTGTGAAAACACAGATATGCAAACACACAAACCAGGGCTTTGATTTAACAGACTGACCACTAATCATAAATCAGCTTCCCTAAAAGGTTTTACAGATGAGCAGAATGAAGGCTTATCAACCCAAGATAAATAGGTTTGCTTAACAGAAATAAATACTGAAGATTCAGATGAAGTCGAGTTGTTTTCAGTAAGAATCCCAAATCAAAGTAATTTATTCAGAAATATTGTTATTTGCTTATTCAGCAGTAAGTGATGGAACCATTGGGGCAAAATGAAGAAGCAATAAATACAATATAAATATATAGAAGACTACTCTGAAATGGTACATTATACAGAAAACATATATTGGGCATTACAATTACAGGAGTATATTTTTTGTTTTCATATAAAAAAAATCTGTATAATGCATTTTATTCTGTTTCTCTGCTAAAGTATTCATTTTATTTCTCAAACTATAGTCTGGAATGTATACATGGTAAGTAATTTTTGCATGGTTTCTCATGCATTTTTTTCATCCACTTAATTTCAAACGTAGAGGAATTAAAAAGAAACATAACTGAGGACGAGGAAGTACAGAGAGGAAATTGGAAGAATTATACTTTGTTTCTGGAGAGCTTTCCTAGAATAGTTTCAGATTTTTACCAAGTTATCTATGGTTAATTTCCCTGGTATATTTTTGTCATCAGAACACAACCTTTTAGAAGATATGTTTATTCTTTAAAGAACTTATTCCTGAGGGACAGAATTGCTGGAATTTGTAGCACAATCCTTGGCATGATTCATAAGAGTTCTGATGATTTAGCATATTCCAGGATTTGTTGTGTGAGTGAAAAGAGCCCAGGTCTTCCTTAGGTACTGACGCTTTTTTTTGTTGTTGTTGGTTTGGTGGGGGTTTTTTTGTTTGTTTGTTTTTTGTTTTGTTTTTTGTTTGTTTGTTTTTGTTTGTTTTTGTTTGTTTTGTTTGTTGTTTTTGCTTTTTGGGGTTTTTTTTGGTTTTTTGTGACTTATGAAAATTCTGAACAGGAGAATGACATCTCAATGACATCTTCGTTGAAGCTAAATATTTTCAAAAGGCTTCACCAAACATAAAAGATTTCTCATTCGCAGTCTCACTGGATGGAATGTGTGAGACAAGGCACCATATTTGTTCATGTGTCAGTAATTCTACTGTTTTCACCTACATAATTTCATTCTGATCAGGTAGAACCTTGGCTATATTGAAAAAAATATAATGATGTTCATTTGTCAGGAAACTCCTCTCTAATTCATGCAGCTGTCAGAAATAAATTGCATTTATCCTGATTTTTTTTCATCTTTTTGCAGGTTAGTTCTGGTCTGTGTTATTCTCAGAACTTCCCCACTTTCCTAACAGGATGAAATTTTATTCTTTGCAATAGCCTTTTCAAAGACTTAAAAATGGAAGGGATATTCAGAGACTTAAAAAATGTTATTGTTTGAAAAATTAATAAATTATGCATCAGCAAAGTTACATACACTGATAGTCCTTGGCCCTGACAGCGGGAATTAATTAATTCATCTAATTTATTGATCAATTTAGATGTAAAAACACTTCAGAGCTAAAATTAGTCCTTCAGTCATCCTGAGTTATGAAGCAGAATTTATTACATAACTTCCATAAGAGGGAAATTAAAAAAGAAACACCTATCAGTCACCTAAAAGGTGCTACGTGCTGCTAAATTTGTTTCTAAAAGCCATACCAGTCTGAAATTTATAGTGGTTTCTATTTCACATCAACTTGCAAAAGAAAACTGTAAGATTAATTACTTTCTATACCTCCTAAACAGTATGGATAACAGGGATCTGCAGTTTTATTCAGGTTTTCCAGTTAGGAAAGGAGGTTTAACTCATAGGCTTATAAAAGAAAAATCCTTCAGTTACCTGAAGTTTTAAGTTATATAGTGACAACAGTGGTTTATTCCAGGTACTTCCTCTTATACTCAGAAATTCTCAAGAAAAACAATAAAACCACATGTTCCAAGACACCCTGACACCTAAATAGAACAGAGGTTGTAGTTTAAGAGAATTCGAGTCACAGCAATTTCATGTACAAATAAGTCAAATAAATCACTATGTCATGGTTCTTTACCAAATGTAAGATATTTTCAAGATATCTTTTATCCTGAACTATGATTCAGCTCCAAAGTCTATTCCACAAAAAAAAAAAAAAAGATTCCTTAAAGTATCCTAAGTGATCTTGATATATATGATTTGATATACTTATGACACACACAGAGCTTTGTGTATTAGATTAACACAAAAATAGAGCCACTAGCAGAAACCCAACTGAACTGCATTTTGACATTTTTCATGTCTTTGTGTGCTGAAACAGCAAGGGGATTAATGTTATTTCCTCCTCTCACAGGTATCCTCCAAGACACATAAATACTTATTAAGCAGGGTTTTACTCAGTGTCAACAGATGATTCTAGCACCAGTAAGGACTCAGCCCTTTAAAACACAGCTCATCTTTCTTTCATATGTAGAAAGAAAACAACTTTTTTAAAGCACTGTGGTATTTCAGTGAGGTTGGTATAGAGATGCAGAATTGTAGATGTATTCTTTTTCATAAGATACAAAAGGTTGTTAAGATTTCTTCTATACTAACAGACTATTCAACTGGAAGAAAATGTGTTGGAATTACAGCACAGTATAAAAAAAAAAATTCTCTCCATATGTTCCCTTAATAACTTTGTTATTCTTTTCAAGGTCTATGAACAGAAACAAAATTGAAATTCTGCATGTTTGGAAATGTGATGGCAATGAATGCTGTAAACACAAAGTGAAAGACTGGTAGGATGGTACTTGGTAAAAATGAAGAGCATCCAAGTCAGGAAAATGTCTGCTAAAACCAGGAAACTGAGGATAAAAGTGTGAAAAGCACAACTTTGCTTTGGATCTCCAAAGAGCCAATCAGTAAGAACAGTCTATATATTCAAGCTCTGATTATGTTATTACATGAAACAATGCAGAACGATAATGAGACTAACAGAAAACAAACAAACATATAGATATAGATAGATGCACTGTATACTCTATATTCATACATATTTTCCTTTAAGATAACTGGAGGAAGGAGAAATGTTGCTCCCTTTATAGAATAACAGAAACCAAATATAATTTAGCATGCGAAGTGAGGACTTTTATTTTAAACCAAAATTTATAGCAACTTTAACTGTATATAAAAAATTGATTTCCCTGATTTCTAATCACCTGCATTTGGAGATTATGGAAGTCTGAAAAGCATGGGTGAGTAATGATTTAAAAAATGAACCTTTTAATTGACTGAACATAAACTAGCACCCTGAATCATAAGTTTTTCTGTCTGCTCCTGCTTTTTTCAGGGATGATCTAAAATAACTAACTGGGTTTATATCATATTTTAAACCAGAAAGAAAATGTTTTTATTTTCTTTTTCTTACTACTGATGCTTTGACACACAATTCCAGTTCAAGCAAGGTAAGTAATCTCTTTGATACAGTAGTTAGCACTCTTCACACAGTGAGAGGCCTTTAGTGCTATGCAGGTTATTAAAGGATTTCCTCTGGTCCAGGAAAGTTGCAGTTAAATGACAGAAAGTAAATGCCAGAGGTAGTTTTCAAAGGCACCCCTAAAAGAATTAGAGGACTTTGTACTTCTAGTTATATAATAGATTTACTTAACAGCCTTGGGCATGTGAGATTTGAAAAAATTCTGCTTTCTTTGAGGTATTTTCCTTCACTGAATTGCTTCCACAGGAGATAGGAAGAAACTGTGGGATGCATTTTTTTTTTTTTTTTTTTTTTTTTTTGAAAGGAAGCCTGCAAGGTAAAAAGGTAAAGTAATTTCAATGGAAAAAGCAGACAGGAAAAAGGAAGGAACTTTATCTTCTGAAGGAACGTCCTGCTCAGAGCACAGCCAGAGGAGTGCCTGGCTCTGCACAGCCAGGTCCCAGCTGTGCCAGCTGTGTGCTCCAGGCCTGCCCCCATTGGTACCAACCTCCAACAGGAGATCAGCACTGGCATGACACTGGACTTAAGTCACAGATCTTTCAAACATCAACACGTGTGTATCCTACTGGAGGCTAATAACATAAACACTCAGGTCAGCAAAACTGGGCCTGTGGGGAAAAGAAAAACTCAGAGCAGGACATCAGAGGCTGAGTTTCAGGTGTGTATAAAGCAAGAAAATGGTGGATTTCCATCTGAAACCCTGCCACTGCAGATGAAATTTATAATAACTTATCCTTTAGTGGAGTATGCCTTTCTTTTCTTTTACACTGTGCTTTTCTTCCTCTAGCCTTCAGCTTCCAACCACTGTTCAGTATTTGTTCAAAATGCATGTGATTCTAGATGAAGTATTAGGAAAAGTAGAACTTGCTTACAGAGGTTGGTCAATAAACCAATATACTAAATCAGTTAATGAAACTAAATAATAATATTGGGCACAGCTGCACTGCACCAAAAAACCTATTTTATCTGGTAAAGATTTCAGATAGCCTTTGAAGCCAGAGCAAACCACTACACCTGTGTCCTTTTGTCCTGTATGTGAAGATTAACACAATCAATTAAAAGGAGATTCTGCAGTAAAAAAATGGATGAAAAAAAAAAGCTCAATCTTACCATATTTTATAAGCAATAAATAGTAGACTAAAAAATGTGATTTAGAGTTAAAACACTTTATATCAAATAATATGTGTCTTTCAGAATCCAATTAGTCAAGTCCTTGATGACTTTTTCTCTTTTGTTGACATAATCTATATATTCAAACAGCAATTTTAAGAAGAATTCTTGACTATGGAGCAGCATCGTGGGTATTAAGCAGTGCTACAGCTCACTTTAAGGAAAATACAGTCAAGGGAAACATGAAGACAAGCAAATGAATTCTTTCATGATGGCAGACAACCACACCAGCCCACACATCAGGATTAAGATAGCTGATGTCCATGGAGAAGCTGAGCTGACAGCATCAAGAGCAGTGTAGAAAGGGATAAACCTTATGCAGCTTACACAAAAATCTAATGGGAAAGAAAAACTATTTGGTCAAGAAACCTGATCTCTTTTTTTTCTCATTTTTGACATTTTACTTACCACGATAGGATCCTCTTGCATAGGACATTACATGAGATATTTACATAAATGTAAAACCACAAACACATATATAAAGAAAATATATGTCATATATTGTATGTAATACATATAGAATTTTTTTTCTCAGTATTACTTTATTCTCTCTCCCATGATAGCTTCTAAATTCCAAAGTTTCTTATGACAAGGTGCAAATCTTTATGTGAAAAAAAGAAGACAAAATTTTAAAGTTTTAAAGTTGTCCGAGGAAGTTCTGGATGCTCCATCCCTTGAAGTGTTCCAGGCCAGGTTGGATGGGGCTTTGGGAGGCCTGGACTAGTGGAAGCTGTCCCTGCCCGTGGCAGGGGGTGGAACCAGGATGATCTTTAAGGTCCCTTCAAATGCAAAATATTCTATGATTCTATATTCAGGGTAATAGGTATCTAGCTGTTCCTTGAATAGAATTAGTTGTATTACCAGATGTAATGACAATTCCTTCTTCAGAATACAATACCTTTAGTTACATAGACTCTTATGTTTTACCATTGTTTTGGAGACCTATTTACCTTCAGAAGGATTTATAATTAAATTGCAAACTAATAGTCCAGAAAATTCACTATTATAAAAAATAAACTCCTAACCTTTAGAAGGTAAATCTAAAAGCCAAACACTTTCTTATACATTAGTATCTTTTTCTCCTCGGGACAGTTATAAAATTTACTAATAATTTCTGTATTGGACAATGGACATTGAATATGCTGAAAACATAGGCCAAAAAGTAATCAGTATTTCTATGGAAAAGTATTTTTTCACAGTAAAGTAATCATCTGAGGAAGGACGGGACTACAATATAGAAATGAGATTCCAGAAAAGCTAGATTTAGTGAAAATATGGAATAATAACACATAAACAAAACTATTAGCAGTCTGATTTTTATAGATTCAGAAAGAATATGTGCCTGTGTTTCATATGATTGAAATGAAAAAGTATGGACAAGTGAGAGAAAATGTATCATATTCCATTTTAAAAGGACATTTATCTTATTTAAACCCAAAATTTATTTTATTTTGTTTTGTTTTATTTTATCTTTACAGTGAGGAAAACTTTCCAACTTCCAACAGTCTGTTTTTTTTTTTTGGTGGGTTTTTTT